>JAUCMX010000001.1:35205935-35230935 GCA_033459395.1 Hemibagrus guttatus | reverse complement strand
GAAGCTTTTTCCCTAACAAATTGTTTACCAAGAGTCAATTTGCACAAGTTGTCAGCAGTTTTTTGTTGTTCCTTAATCGCTGTTTAACTCTCAGAAGTCGCAGATTATCTCCGCTCAACTGAGCTAATTTATTTTCATTTAATTATGACAACAAGAAAAAAAATCACGTGCTGACTTGAAGCTCCAGGTGTTTACAGAACTCGCAGGAGTGTAGATGCAGTGTGTTAAATAAAGTATACTGTATACGATATAAAAATGATCAGGTTTGTTCTGTTTTTATTCATTAATTAACAAGCAGGAGAAATGCTCTGCAGTACACTGACATTTTGGTGTCAGGTGTGCTGATATTTTACGTTGAAGTGGAAAAAGGATGATCAGGTTACATCAGTTGTTTCTAAATATGCAAAATGAAATTAAAAGCATGCAGTAAAGGCCAGGCCGTCGATTCTGGAAGGTTCTTACTGCAGGATGTGATAACAGGAAGAAAAAAAAAAACCTTCCCAATGAAAGCAGGAGAAATGTGTGAGAGATATGAACCTGAGCAAACAGCGAGCGGAGATAGAAAGTGCTGGCGAAACGTATAGAGAATCTTTTAATCTACACACACACACACACACACACACACACACACACACAGCACTGTGTGCTTTTATCATCATTCCAGTCCGCCTTGTTTGCTGATGCTGTTGCTTTTATGTATTTAACCTACAGAAGAATCAGCAGCTCACTCACGCTGCAGCACTACAGCTACATGTTTACACACCAACAGCCGGATTTAAATGGAAATAATAAGTCACACCATCTACACACACACAGAGAGAGAGAGAGAGAGAGAGAGAGAGAGAGAGAGAGAGAGAGTAAATATAGTTTAGTTGACTCAACAAACTGATGTACAGTTTTTAACTAAAGACTCACAGGAACTGAAAAGAACTGGACAACGCTAATCAGCATCGTCTAGACTTTAATACAATATTAAGATCAATAATTTCATCAGAAAGACTTACCCGGGTCCTAGCTTTTACTTAGAGCTTGTTCTGACGTGTAAATCTTTTCTTAAGGGATCTACATAGAACATTTAAAGATTCCTCAATAAGAGAGAAAAGCTCAGTATAAAAGCTGACAACCTCCACTCTCTGGATTGTTTGATTTCTTTCAGCACTTTGAGATGTTTAAGCAGAAAAAAATCCTAAAAATTTTGTTTTAATCTGCTCATCTATTCTGTTATCATGACGGTTTAAGAACTCCATGGAATGTGAACTTGATGCATTCTAACCAGGTTATGACTTTGCTCAGTACAAAACTCAGATAAATGATAACTTTCTGATGTCTATACAAACCTCACAACACTTTATCCCCTTTATTGTAAAGTGGACAGGGTTCAATTCAAATCAATTCAATTCAATTCAATTCAATTCAATTCCATTCAACTTTATTTGCATAGCACTTTTAACAACAGACACTGTCTCAGAGCAACTCTACAGAGCATAAGAAACATAGTAGAAAAGTCCAAGAGTAAAGTTCTAATAATGTGGTGAGAAAAAACAGCCTTAGATGATATGAGGAAGGAACCTTGAGAGGAACCAGACTCAAAAGGGAACCCATCCTCATTTGGGTGACACCGGAGAGTGTGATTATAAATTATTATAAGTGTGTGATTATGAACAATGTCCTATCTACAGTCATGTATAGTCAGTTGTAGTTGTGTGATGCAGATACAGCATAAGTAGAACGCTAGTGTGTGTATTAATTAGGAGGTTGTTGTCTTTCTTGCTGTCTTTGGCCGCTTCTCACCGAAGGTCTACTGGAGCTGGCACAGTCTCTATATGACTCGGGATGAGTGGAAGAAGGGAAACAAATGGAAAGGAATTAGAGTAGCTGCTGTTCATAATATTAGCAGGCACTAGATGATAATGTGCATTTAATCAGATGTACTGGAGTACAAGGTTATGGGATGTATTAGGTGTATGCCTGGCTAAAGAGATATGTCTTTAATCTATGTTTAAACTGGGAGACGGTGTCTGAGCCCCGAATTCTGTCAGGAAGACAGGAAGTGCGTGATGGATTGTAACGTGTTAGGTTAACATTAGATGAAACCTATTTATTTATTTATTTATTTTTGTTTAGTGTCTATGAAATGTCCAAGTCTGTCTTCTGTTTCTTTCACTGTCTGATTCTTAACAGTCTGATCTTCTTCTAAACTCTACTCCATATTTAGCTAGCTCACTAAGCTACTGTCAGGTTTGTTTAGCCTGGTTGGGGTGCAGGCGTGGCATGGGGTATCTCCAACACTATTGGCTGTTGTATCAATCAGTCAAGATTTACATCAACGCTCAGTTTGAGCCAACAGAACCACAGAACATCATCAGTTTCAAATCACCGGTGTTCCCAGCACAGCAACCTGCGGAGCACCTTTCACAGCTCGAAATAAACAAACCAAATAAAGCTACACAGATATAAGATGTAGGAGTGTTTGTATGTTTTACTAAAAAACTTGCATGAAATGTAAATACTGTCTTGTTATGGCAGTGAAATGATTTTTAAAGCTCATTATATCTACATTTCCAGGTCAAAAGGCACTAAATGAAAGGTTCAGGAAAGTATATGAATAAATACTCAGAGCAGTAAACAAAAAAAGACTTAATAAATATATCATATACTTCTTCACTGCTACTGGGTTTTTTTTTTGCATTTTAAATTAGTTCACAGTGGTGTGTGTGTGTGTGTGTGTTGTGTTTTCTGGTTCTTTATGGAAATATGTGACGCATTAAGAAGCACTTTGAATATGCGTCAAGCCGCACGCAAGACGCTGAACAACCCGGAAGTGGCGAATTGACGAGAGACTGCGCATGCGTAGAAAAGGTGAGGGCGGCGAGGGAGGGCTGATGGTGGGTGGCGGTGGTGGTACTAGTGGAGAGGGGGGTGGGCCTTGTCTCTTGTGACGTCACGGCCATGGCTATTTTGCGCCGTGTGTTTTTCTGCATTTCATTTCCAGAGACTTCACAGCGCGTCTTCGTGCGGAGGATGAAGAATTCCTCCTGTTTACACTCACACGGATTGTAAACACACACACACCCGCCCGCTGAGACACCACTTCCGTCCTCTTAATACAGATATACAGACGTGTGTATATATATATATATATATATATAAAATTTTTTTTTTTTTTTTTTTTTTTTTTTTACATTTTTTTTAAATTTGCAATAAAAATGGAGCTCCCTGCGGCGGGAGAGCGAGTGTTCGCCGTGGAGAGCATCGAGAAGAAACGCATCCGAAAGGTTTGCTCTATTATTTCCTTTTTTAATGCGTGCACAGAAATGCGTTAGGTCTAGATTTTGATTCGGGAGACTTTTATTGCGGTTTTGTGCTTAGACAGAAAAATAAATAAATAAAATAAACCACAACTTTGCCTTTATGTTTGTTTAATTTGTATTTCACGGCATCATCCACAGGGAAGGTTCGAATACCTGGTCAAGTGGAGAGGCTGGTCACCAAAGTAAGACTTTAATCTCTTTATCTGTTACGCCTTTCTTGCACGTGTGTGTGTGTGTGTGTGTGTCAGAAAGTGAAAGAGTAAGAGGAAGGAAATAAAAGATGAAGAATGAATTTAATCCCGCGCGCAGTGCCGGCGACGTGCCCATGTGCCGCCTTCCTTTATTCCCTTTTTATTTCAACAAAAACATTTTTATAAATAAATGAATGCATTTTAGAGGTGTTTTAAAAAGTCACAGGACAGTGCGTGTATAAGTTTCATTGCACTGCGTGTTTCTCTGTTAAAGCACGATGCGTTTGCAGAATATTTCTTGTTTAAAAACATGTCGGTGTTTTGCATCACAGTGTTGTTTACCTCCTCATAATCATCACACTCCCACAGTCATGAGAATGAGTGATGTGTTTATGTCATGCATAATTCCAATATTCTCCATGTGGAGTGATATGTACTTGCTTTATTATTATTCTTAGTTTATATTGATGAATTTTCCTGCCATGTCGCTGCGGAGCTTCCTGTGATTTGCCGCTTTACGTTTACTCTCTCTCTCTCTCTCTCTCTCTCTCTCTCTCTCTCTCTTCTTTCTCTTCCTCTCTCTCTCTCTCTCTCTCTCTCTCTCTCTCTCTCTCTCTCTCTCTCTCTCTCTCTCCCCTCTATAACAGGTACAACACGTGGGAACCGGAGGAAAACATTCTCGACCCACGTCTGCTCGTGGCGTTCCCGCACAGGTGAGCGGCGCGTGACAGGTGTTCGAGACTTCCGGGTTGCCAGATAGACAGATGGAGAACTGTGTAGTGTAGTGTAGTGTGCTGTAGTGTGCTGTAGTGTGGTGTAGTGTAGTGTGGTGTAGTGTAGTGTAGTGTGCTGTAGTGTGGTGTAGTGTAGTGTAGTGTAGTGTGGTGTAGTGTGCTGTAGTGTAGTGTGCTGTAGTGTAGTGTGCTGTAGTGTAGTGTAGTGTAGTGTAGTGTGCTGTGGTGTGGTGTGGTGTAGTGTGGTGTAGTGTAGTGTGCTGTAGTGTGGTGTAGTGTAGTGTAGTGTGGTGTAGTGTGCTGTGGTGTAGTGTAGTGTGCTGTAGTGTGGTGTAGTGTAGTGTAGTGTGGTGTAGTGTGCTGTGGTGTAGTGTAGTGTGGTGTAGTGTAGTGTGGTGTAGTGTAGTGTGGTGTAGTGTAGTGTGGTGTAGTGTAGTGTGGTGTAGTGTGCTGTAGTGTAGTGTAGTGTGCTGTGGTGTGGTGTGGTGTAGTGTAGTGTGGTGTAGTGTGCTGTGGTGTAGTGTAGTGTGGTGTAGTGTGCTGTGGTGTAGTGTAGTGTGGTGTAGTGTAGTGTGGTGTAGTGTGCTGTGGTGTAGTGTAGTGTGGTGTAGTGTAGTGTGCTGTGGTGTGGTGTGGTGTAGTGTAGTGTGGTGTGCTGTAGTGTAGTGTAGTGTGCTGTGGTGTGGTGTGGTGTAGTGTAGTGTGGTGTAGTGTGCTGTGGTGTAGTGTAGTGTGCTGTAGTGTGGTGTGCTGTGGTGTGGTGTAGTGTGGTGTGGTGTAGTGTAGTGTGCTGTGGTGTAGTGTAGTGTGCTGTGGTGTAGTGTAGTGTGCTGTGGGGTGGTGTAGTGTAGTGTGGTGTAGTGTGCTGTGGTGTAGTGTAGTGTGGTGTAGTGTAGTGTAGTGTGGTGTAGTGTGCTGTGGTGTAGTGTAGTGTGCTGTAGTGTGGTGTAGTGTAGTGTAGTGTGCTGTGGTGTGGTGTAGTGTAGTGTGGTGTAGTGTAGTGTGGTGTAGTGTAGTGTGGTGTAGTGTGGTGTAGTGTAGTGTAGTGTGCTGTGGTGTAGTGTAGTGTGCTGTAGTGTGGTGTAGTGTAGTGTAGTGTGGTGTAGTGTAGTGTGGTGTAGTGTGCTGTGGTGTAGTGTGGTGTGGTGTAGTGTAGTGTGGTGTGCTGTAGTGTAGTGTGCTGTGGTGTGGTGTAGTGTAGTGTGGTGTAGTGTGCTGTGGTGTAGTGTAGTGTGCTGTAGTGTGGTGTGCTGTGGTGTAGTGTAGTGTGGTGTAGTGTGGTGTGGTGTAGTGTAGTGTGCTGTGGTGTAGTGTAGTGTGCTGTGGTGTGGTGTGTAGTGTGGTGTAGTGTGGTGTGGTGTAGTGTAGTGTGGTGTAGTGTGCTGTGGTGTGCTGTGGTGTGGTGTAGTGTGGTGTGGTGTAGTGTGGTGTGCTGTGGTGTGGTGTAGTGTAGTGTGGTGTAGTGTGGTGTAGTGTAGTGTGGTGTGGTGTAGTGTGCTGTAGTGTGCTGTGGTGTGCTGTGGTGTGGTGTAGTGTAGTGTGCTGTAGTGTGGTGTGTAGTGTAGTGTAGTGTAGTGTGCTGTGGTGTAGTGTGGTGTAGTGTAGTGTGCTGTGGTGTAGTGTAGTGTGGTGTGGTGTAGTGTGGTGTAGTGTGCTGTGGTGTAGTGTAGTGTGGTGTAGTGTGCTGTAGTGTGGTGTAGTGTAGTGTGGTGTGCTGTGGTGTGGTGTAGTGTGGTGTGCTGTGGTGTGGTGTAGTGTAGTGTGGTGTGGTGTAGTGTACTGTAGTGTGCTGTGGTGTGGTGTGGTGTGGTGTGGTGTAGTGTGCTGTGGTGTAGTGTAGTGTGCTGTGGTGTAGTGTGCTGTGGTGTGGTGTAGTGTGCTGTGGTGTGGTGTAGTGTAGTGTGGTGTAGTGTGCTGTGGTGTAGTGTAGTGTGCTGTGGTGTAGTGTAGTGTGGTGTAGTGTGCTGTGGTGTAGTGTAGTGTGCTGTGTGGTGTAGTGTGGTGTGCTGTGGTGTGGTGTAGTGTAGTGTGCTGTAGTGTAGTGTAGTGTGGTGTAGTGTAGTGTGCTGTGGTGTAGTGTGGTGTAGTGTAGTGTGCTGTGGTGTAGTGTAGTGTGCTGTGGTGTGGTGTAGTGTGGTGTAGTGTGGTGTAGTGTGGTGTAGTGTAGTGTGGTGTAGTGTAGTGTGCTGTGGTGTGGTGTAGTGTAGTGTGGTGTAGTGTAGTGTGGTGTAGTGTGCTGTGGTGTAGTGTAGTGTGCTGTGGTGTAGTGTGGTGTGGTGTAGTGTAGTGTACTGTAGTGTGCTGTGGTGTGGTGTAGTGTGCTGTGGTGTAGTGTAGTGTGCTGTGTGGTGTAGTGTGGTGTGCTGTGGTGTGGTGTAGTGTAGTGTGCTGTAGTGTAGTGTAGTGTAGTGGGGTGTAGTGTAGTGTGCTGTGGTGTAGTGTGGTGTAGTGTAGTGTGCTGTGGTGTAGTGTGGTGTAGTGTAGTGTGCTGTGGTGTAGTGTAGTGTGCTGTGGTGTGGTGTAGTGTGGTGTAGTGTGCTGTAGTGTGCTGTAGTGTAGTGTGGTGTAGTGTGGTGTAGTGTAGTGTGCTGTGGTGTAGTGTGCTGTGGTGTGGTGTGGTGTAGTGTAGTGTGCTGTGGTGTAGTGTAGTGTGCTGTGGTGTAGTGTAGTGTGGTGTAGTGTGCTGTGGTGTAGTGTAGTGTGCTGTGGTGTGGTGTAGTGTAGTGTAGTGTAGTGTGCTGTAGTGTGGTGTAGTGTAGTGTGGTGTGTAGTGTAGTGTGGTGTAGTGTGCTGTGGTGTAGTGTGGTGTGGTGTGGTGTGGTGTGGTGTAGTGTGGTGTGGTGTGGTGTAGTGTACTGTAGTGTGCTGTGGTGTGGTGTAGTGTGCTGTGGTGTAGTGTAGTGTGGTGTGGTGTGGTGTGGTGTAGTGTACTGTATTGTGGTGTACTGTAGTGTGCTGTGGTGTAGTGCGGTGTAGTGTGGTGTAGTGCGGTGTAGTGTACTGTAGTGCGGTGTAGTGTGCTGTGGTGTAGTGTGCTGTGGTGTAGTGTGCTGTGGTGTAGTGTGGTGTGGTGTAGTGTGGTGTGGTGTGGTGTAGTGTAGTGTGCTGTGGTGTAGTGTGGTGTAGTGTAGTGTGCTGTGGTGTAGTGTAGTGTGCTGTGGTGTAGTGTGGTGTAGTGTAGTGTGCTGTAGTGTAGTGTGCTGTGGTGTGGTGTAGTGTAGTGTAGTGTGGTGTGGTGTAGTGTAGTGTGCTGTGGTGTAGTGTAGTGTGCTGTGGTGTGGTGTAGTGTGCTGTGGTGTAGTGTAGTGTGGTGTGGTGTGGTGTAGTGTACTGTATTGTGGTGTACTGTAGTGTGCTGTGGTGTAGTGTGGTGTAGTGCGGTGTAGTGTGCTGTAGTGCGGTGTAGTGTACTGTAGTGCGGTGTAGTGTGCTGTGGTGTAGTGTGCTGTGGTGTGGTGTAGTGTGGTGTGGTGTAGTGTAGTGTGGTGTGGTGTGGTGTTAGTGTAGTGTGCTGTGGTGTAGTGTGGTGTAGTGTAGTGTGCTGTAGTGTAGTGTGCTGTGGTGTGGTGTAGTGTAGTGTAGTGTAGTGTGGTGTGGTGTAGTGTAGTGTGCTGTGGTGTAGTGTAGTGTGCTGTGGTGTGGTGTAGTGTGCTGTGGTGTAGTGTGCTGTAGTGTAGTGTGGTGTGGTGTAGTGTAGTGTGGTGTAGTGTGCTGTAGTGTAGTGTGGTGTAGTGTGCTGTAGTGTAGTGTGCTGTAGTGTAGTGTGGTGTAGTGTAGTGTGGTGTAGTGTGCTGTGGTGTAGTGTAGTGTGCTGTAGTGTGCTGTGGTGTAGTGTGGTGTGGTGTGGTGTAGTGTAGTGTGGTGTGGTGTAGTGTACTGTAGTGTGCTGTGGTGTAGTGTAGTGTAGTGTGGTGTAGTGTAGTGTGCTGTGGTGTAGTGCGGTGTAGTGCGGTGTAGTGTGCTGTAGTGCGGTGTAGTGTACTGTAGTGCGGTGTAGTGTGCTGTGGTGTGGTGTGCTGTGGTGTGGTGTAGTGTAGTGTGCTGTGGTGTAGTGTAGTGTGCTGTGGTGTGGTGTAGTGTAGTGTAGTGTACTGTAGTGTGGTGTGGTGTGGTGTGGTGTAATGTAGTGTAGTGTGGTGTAGTGTACTGTAGTGTGGTGTGGTGTGTTGGTCCCAGGCACTGTGATGATTATTTCACTGTTTAACAAATGTATGATTAAACTGTTTGAGATCGCCATGATGATGATGATGATGATGATGATGATAAATATAAATACAATAATAAACTTAACTTAAAGAGATAAAAGCCGATCTAATGAAACAGTTACAGAAATAGTAACAGAAAGGAGGAAATAACTATATAAAATATTTTATACTTAGATAATAAGTGTGTGAAATAGAAAAGTAGAGAAATGTAAAAGTCTTGTCAAAATTAATTAAAAAAAGTGTTTTTATTTATTTATGCTTTTTTTTTTAAATTGAAAACTGTAGTATAAATCAGACATTGCAGCTCATTATGAGTTTACAGACTGTAATTATACACATTATTACTGTGTTCTGCGTACCTGATGTACATGTCAGGATAAAATGTTTATTTACACCAGAAGGTACAACTTAAAGTCCAGTTGTGTATCTTAATTATTTTTGATGGTGCATAAATGATACAGACTGAAGGAGGGACCATGTGAGCAGCAAGAAAGAATAAAAAATAAATATCAATTAATGCATACAATTGAATAAAAGTGTGAGTAAAAACAGTCAATCTGGCAACCAAAGATTGTTTTTACTCCCTTACTGCTGTCCACTCTCTCTCTCTCTCTCTCTCTCTCTCTCTGTCTCTGTCTCTGTCTCTCTCTGCCCCCCCTCTGTCTCTCTCTGTCTCTCTCTCTTTTTCTGTCTCTGTCTCTCTCTCCCTCCCTCCCTCCCTCCCTCTCTCTCTCTCTCCTTCTTTCTCTCTGTCTCTGTCTCTCTCTGCCCCCCCTCTCTGTCTCTCTCTCTCTTTTTCTGTCTCTGTGTCTCTCTCTGTCTCTCTCTCTCTCTGTCTCTCTCTCTTTCCGAACAGTTTAGGTTGAGCAGTGATTGTGTCATGTGACCAGGTTGCTCCACCAGACCTCCTCTGATTGGCTGGATTCATGATTACACCACAATATGGTGTAATATTTCATTCATTGTAAACTCTGGTGGAATTTTTAAAGATGGAGTGATGGACACCATGAGACACCATATGTGTTCTGTGAGGTGTTCTAGAGCTCATTATCTTCATGTAAGCGTGACATCACACTGGTACGGCTGTGACCGCGCTAACGTGCCTCGTTAGAGCTGATGCACGCACACACACTGTTTTCCAACACACACACGGTTAACCTTCACGGTTCAAACCTAAAGAGATTTTCCGTGTCGCCACATACATTAACGTCCCTGCACTTCCCACCCCCACCTGCTGAACGCTGACAGAGGAGCATTCTGGGATGGCGTGGGTTTGAACAGTTAGTCGCTGGGGGAATTTTTCTGCTGTGAATAAATTGCACGCCTCTGATGAGTTTGACGCGGCTGCTCTGACGCCTCATTAGGGTTTTTCTTCAGCTGTGGACGGAAATAAAAGGACAGACTATGATGACGATGATGGTGATGATGAAGATGAATGTCATTATACATTATTACCAATATTCATTACTTTTGAACAGTTAGATTATGTTCCTGGGAGTTTAAGAGACTGTGGAGACGTTGCAGCTGGTCAGACCTCCATAAATCACACCAGGAATCAAATCAGGAGACAGAAGGTGATGGATGTTGTGTAGATGTTTAGAAGAGAAATTAACTTAGTGCAGCTCATGTGCTGCTTCATACTGGAGACATTTCTCTTACACTTTTACAATATGGAGAACACTGAAGGTTCTTTGTTGCTTTTTCTGTGTAGAACAGGGTTCTGTAGAAGCTCTTCATGAATCTGTGAACTCTGAAATATTCGAAGAACTCTTGTAGATGCTGTTTAGGTGAAACAAGAATATAAATAAAATCATTTAAAAAAGAATCCGTGTTTTCACAGGGAGCGCGAGGAGCAGCTGATGGGCTACCGCAAGAGAGGCCCAAAGCCCAAACAATTTCTCACCCAGGTGAGACTACACACACGCACACGTGCACACACACACACACACACTGTTTCTCATAGCCAGGTTTCTTGTATCTGGTGTCCAGAGCTTTGCAATGCAAATGTTTGGGGAAATTTTTTAGATAAATGAAGCAGCAAAGCAGACTTTCTTTTTTCTCCATCTCAGACATGTACAGTTTACATAAAAGATTTGTAAAGAGGGAGAGAGAGAGAGAGAGAGAGAGAGAGAGAGAGAGAGACCATCAGAGAGATAGACAGAGAGACCATCAGAGAGAGAGAGAGATCATCAGAGAGATAGACAGAGAGACCATCAGAGAGAGAGAGACCATCAGAGAGAGAGAGAGAGACCATCAGAGAGAGAGAGAGAGACCATCAGAGAGAGAGAGAGAGAGACCATCAGAGAGAGAGAGAGAGAGACCATCAGAGAGAGAGAGAGAGACCATCAGAGAGAGAGAGAGAGACCATCAGAGAGAGAGAGAGAGACCATCAGAGAGAGAGAGAGGGAGACCATCAGAGAGAGCGCGAGACCGACCATCAGAGAGAGAGAGAGAGACCATCAGAGAGAGAGAGAGAGACCGTCAGAGAGAGAGAGAGACATTGTGATGTTCTCTTGACCAGTTAATGATGATCTTTATCCTTCATCATGTTTAGAAATCTTTATTTTATTTTGTTTCAGGTCTCATCGTTTGCCCGGAGATCCAGCGTTCTTTCTGACCTCCATGATGTATCTCAGGACAACGGGTTGCATCTCAATTCGTCTGCTGGCGCGACACAGATGCAGCAGTTCCACCTGGACAGCAGGAGGCAGCAGCCGTACCACAGCCTGAATGACGTCCTGATCAACGGCAAGGACGAGAAGAAGCAGTACTACCAGCTCCACAGCAGGAATCACCAGCAGTACCGACCAGACCCCACACCCTACCAGCGGGAACAGGCTCAGGAACCGGATCAGGAACATCACGGCGACGTGAAGGATGTCAGTATGGAGCTGGAGAAGGTTCTGGATGGTGGAAAGGGAGATTTAAAGTTCATTCAGGAGAGCACGAGACCTGTGAACGGAACTAACAACAAACTGAAAATTGTGAAGAACAAGAACAAAAATGGACACATCGTCATCGTGATGAGTAAATACATGGAGAACGGGAAAAGTGTGGATGGAAGGGTGAAGCAGAACCAGTCGGAGGAGAGAGGAACCGATTACGTCAACGGCTCCACGGAAGGAACCAAACCCTTTGAGAGGAATGGCTTTGAAAACGGCTTCCACGAGAAGGACAAAAACCGACAAACAGAAACATCGAAACAAACGGAAAAATCCGCTCAATGTTCCTCGGAAAACGGCGTCTATAAGCGACGTCACTCGGAACCTTGCGGCGACCAACGGGGCGCTCAGAGCTTCCTGAACTGTCGGAGCATTAGTGCACCGAACGCTAGCTCAAGTCAGGGTCAGCGCACCGGCACGAGTCTGAACGGACACCATGACATGACTGACCTCTCGGACTCGTGTCAGGACGAGCCGATGGATCTGAGCTTCACGGGTTCTCGAGGAGCCAGAAACGCTCGCACAGACTGTCGGTCGAACGAGCGCTTGAACCCAGCTGAGATGGAGGCGTCGCCGCCCAAGCAGGAACCGGAGCGCAGTCCGAGCTTCACGCCGTTTCTGGGGAATATAATAATCACAGACATCACAGCGAACTGCCTCACGGTGACTTTCAAGGAATATGTTCCTGTCTGAAAAAAAACATGAACTACTGAAAACTATTTGTAAATTTGTGGGCATGTAAATAAGCTTTTTTCCCAGAATGATCTAATATGAAAACCCAAGTTATTACTTGACATTTTCATGATAACGATATTGTTATATAAATAGGCGTTAAGTTTTTAAAAAAAAATGTAATTTTGTCAAAGCCGCTTTGCTAATGTTAGCGTCTCTCGCTGTCTCTGTCTCTGTCTCACTTTCAGCCAATCACAGGACGTTATAATCACACCACCCACTGAAGATGAATAGGAGGCGGGGCTTAACACAAGTTCCGTTTCATAAGTCGTGAGAACCCAAATGAGGAACTCAGATGAGTTGAATTTAATGCTAACTATCAGATTCACCTGCTGCTATTAACATTTCCTCATTTCTAACGTAAAGAATAGGATAGGGGTGTAACGATATGGCATGACGCATCGCTTTGTTTGGGACGATGCTCATCAATCGATTTGTCTGCGTATTGAACAATACCTTCAACACTTTGTCTAATAATCAACGTTGCTAAAATACTTAAACATTTAGATTTCTAATCAGACTCGTGTTAACTTCCTCTTTATCTTGAATCACTAGTGGCACCGAGGGTTAAAAATAAAAACACGCCCTCCCTAATCATGCTGCTTTTCACCAGCTAATACTACGAGCTAGCTTACTACTGTACTAGCAAACTAGCTGTGACAAATACTAGTGTATCTACACCAACACCAATGAAACACACACACATTGTTTGAATTTTTACTCAGCTTGTACAAAAACACATTTGTCCTGCATAAAGCTGTGTAGCTTCTCACACACTCCACTCAGGGTCACTCCAGCAGGGTTGCCAAGTCTGTGTTGTTTTACATTTTTAGGAGGTGATATAAAAAACAAAATAATACACAGCTAATTCCTGCAATTCCTGCTGTTTCAGGTTTGAGATGTACTTAGGGGTAAATCTGGCAACCCTGCACATCAGTGCCATCTTGAGCAGAGTGCTAATGTACAATATCGGTGTTTAGCTATGTTTATTTCACACTGCTAGGAGTCTGAAGACATCACATAAACACTGCGTCATCACTTAGTCTACTTTTATAACGCCGTTTTGTTCATCGCTAGAACACAGAAACCTAACACACGTCCTCGGGTTTTTATTCCTGACGCTAACGTAAACATGTCGTATCGAGACGCCACCGAATCGTGAATTCAGGTGGAATTTGTTCCATGCGTATCGTTACACCCTTCATGATTCCTCAACACGTGGAAATGAAGTCTGCATTATTCATGCGCTTATATTGAATATTTCTACTTTTTTCTTTATTTGTTTTATTCTGATACCATGAGGGTAATGTACTAAAAGGTACCTAAAAAATGATGTATTTAAAGTCAAAATATCATTCAAATTATTCTAAACAGACATTTTAACTCAATAACACAAGATTAGAATCATTAATGAATGAAATACATCAGCGTGCGATGAAGCGTTTGCCTTCATGCCTTCAGAAAGAACTAAATTTCAACAAAAAGCACAAAAACCTGCTGATAATCTGATGGTGGATTGCAGCGCCGGCTCTTAGCGATGCAGACGTGGGTTGATGAGATTTTTCAGGCTGCTTGTTTCATATATAAAGCTATAATTTTTTTAAGCACTCGTGGATGTAAATGTGAACGTTGGAAATGTTCCGTCCCGCCGTGTCAATATCCTGTAAAGTTGTGTCCCAGACGAACATCTCAGCACATTAAAAGCTTATTTTTCTGTGATTAGATTCTCACATGGTGTGTGTGTGTGTTTGTTTTGGGAGAGATAATGGCACATTTTTCCTGGTCATTGTGCAGATATCCTTGTGCACTTTGCACTGTCTTTCCAGTGCGCTCGGATAAAGCCAACACGGGTTTGAGAGTCTTATCAGCGCCGCAGCTCTGTCACACAGGAATGTCCTGCTCGGCTAGACAACCTGTCCTGTGATGCTGCACTCCCAGTTAAACAACCAGTTTAGCAATTAAAGAAATTATCATAATTACATGATGCCAATTGAAGGAAAGAAGGAAATCACGTGGTGGTGGTGGTGTCATATGTCATAAAACTCATGTTTAAAAGTCATCATCATCATCTAGCTGTCATCGGCGACGTGATTCTGATTAACAACTAAAACCAATAAAATGTGGCTCCACAGAGCGACATCACCAAGAACAGGACATCAGAACAAGATGAAAACATATCAGGGAGGCTGCTGAGGGATCCACAGCAACATTAAAGTGACTTCAGGAACATCTGGAGCTCACTTCCTGCACAACCATCTCTCGGATTCTTCACACGTCTGAGGTATGTGGTAGAGCGGCTACGCAGAAGCCTTTTCTCACAAAGAAAACAGCTTCTGAACACCACAAAAACGTGTTGTGGTTTGATAAGAGCATGGTCGGACTTGGGTATAATTGAAACAGATAAGTTTGGTGCACAAACGAGACAGCTTATCACCTCAGAACAGCGTTACACACAGTGAAGCACGGTGCTGGCAGCATGGAGCTGTGGCGCTGCTTCTCTTCAGCTGGACCTGGGCTTCAGATACTGAGGTACTGTGGCACAGACTGCTGAAGATACACCACTGAAGATGATTCCTGCCCAAGTTCACCAAGCTTCATCCTCAGGATCTTTACTGGTTCATATATATATATATATATATATATATATATATATATATATATATATATATATATATATATATATATATATATATATATATATATATATATACATAATGTGTATACAATGACTGACGGGAGGCACAAACAAACACAAACAATATACAAAAACACAAACATCCAATGTATTGGATTAATAAACTATGAATTATGAATAAATAAACTTTTGCTAAAGGCTCAACTCAGGCTTGTTTGTGTTTGTGTCATGTTCTACATATCCTCCAGTTTGTTTGTTAAAATAAAAACAGACTATTCTACCTTTAAAGCCTAAACTCTCTAGCGCAATTATATACTGAATAAAATCAAAATCATAAGCGAAATATAAAACCAACAGAATTACCAAATCAGCCGGAAGTCTATGTGTTTAATTCTGTACAAATCTATAAAGGCCTACACAAGCTACAGGAACACACACAGAGCACATGACGTCATAGATGTACAAAAAAACCATGTCGCTGTAAACTCCCCAGTGACTGAACCCCAGAAATCCCTGAGTGTACAGATGTTCTGTATGATTACTGACTGTTCACTCGTGGGTTTTGTTGCATCCTGAGCAAATTTAGTTCATTTGTTCGAGCGCTTTTACAGATTACATACAGATGTTTGGCTAATTCCCTGAAATATGCAGAATGTTTTCCAGACAAATCTCTATCGACTTTAATAATGTTATTATTCAGAATGTGTTGTAACTGTGTTATAACGCATCGTTACAGCGTGTCAAGAATCATCTAAACCGAACTGTAAAAACCAAATCCAGCTCATGGTCAGTCAGTAAATAGGGTTAATGAGTGGACATTAGTGGGAAAAGTGATTAAGTCTCCACTCCACAGCTGTAATTTTCACGGCTGTAAAATAATGAGATGTTCGCCTGCAGTCGCGTAGAAGAAGAAAGAAGGAAAAACATCAATGACTGAATTGAAGCAACAGAGGAGATAAACATCTACACATCTGGAGTAATATTGTGTAATTGGAGTATTAACACGCCCACTTTATTTCTAAAAAATAATTAACCTTCAACCCTGAAACCAGCCGAAGCAGCTCTACAGACAACTATACACACACACACACACACACACACACACACACACACACACACACACACACACACACATTTACCTTTATATATTCACGCCTTTAAATTGACATGTCTTAATGAAATGGATGTAAATTGTTCATTATGATCTGGTTATTAGGTTTATATATAGTTGAGTGAAGATCCGACTTTAATATGCGCATTAATAATAAAAGAGTTCATTAAGATTTTGGGGAGTTTCTTGGGAGCTTTCAGTAATTATTTGGCTTTACATTTCATCCTGGAGCTGTTTTCGCCTCTTTTCGATACTTTTTAATACCTGGTGAAACGACTAGAAATAAATAGATCAATAAAACTAAAAAGCGCACATGCTAAAAAAAAAAAAAAAGAAAGAAAAGAAAATGTTTTATTAGTCTGTAGCGCAAAATAGATGTCATGTCGACTCTCTCGTTTGATTTTTATGGGAAGAAGAAGAAAGAAAAAAAAAGACCAAGAACCACAAACGCTTCGAATGGGTTAAATGACAACTCTTCCTCTTGCATGTTGGTTACTGGCATATTAAAACAAGACGGAAGCCATTTTATATTTCAACCGAAACCGCAGCGCTCTCGCTTTGACTGTGTGTGTGTGTGCGTGTGTGTGTGTGTGTGTGTGTGTGTGCGTGTGTGAGAGAGAGAGAGAGAGAGAAAGAGAGAGAGAGAGAGAGAAAAGGAAATGGGTGATGAGCCCGAGCTTCAGACAGCCCTTTTTTCTCACACTTCATCAGTGTCTGGTTTTGAGGTTTGAGAATAAAACACAGCTCGTGTGATTGTTCATTTCATATCAGAAAAGACTAAACAGAATAAAGTTCACGTATTAAGACTGTAACGCAAATTCCAGTTGTATTGTTGCTTCATTAGCATAACACACTAATCACCACTTCATTAAGCACTGGGGCAGGTGTTCATCCCATTCATATCATTAGACTAATGAGCTTACCTGTGAGTTCATTAGTCAAGGTGACATGAGCTTTACGCTAGGGGATTTTTTTTTTTTCTTCAAGTGCTCATCATCATGCCTTAAAAATGCTATCTAACTGTATCGAGTGAAATCAGATAAATATAGTTACGACTGGATTTTATCTTCATAATGAACTCTTCTCAAACCCAAACCCCCTCACCCTCACCGAAACTCAACTCTAAACCTTCACCTGTATCTTCTGGTACTATTTTGTGTATCTTTAGTGTCTATCTTTGCTCGGAAAATTTGCGTTTAAAGCGTATGAACGTCACTGTATAAAAGTACAACAGCTCAAATAACATTGAAAGCTGCACTACGTTTCCCTTTCCTTTAGAAAACATGCTCACTGGAGGTACAAGAGGAATAGAAAGTGTAGTCTATGCAGTATCAGGTCTGTCACTGTTGATATTATTATTATTATTATTATTATTATTATTATTATTATTATTATTATTATTATTATGATTATTATTAACCACACATTAGCTCAGTTTGGGTTCAAAGCGGAGTGGGAACTATTTGTTCAGATGTATCAGTTCCTCTTTAAGGAACTTCACCCACTTTGGGGTTGGAACAGATCACCGCTTTCCTAAAAATAAAACAATAAGATGCATTACAAATGACATGACAAGAAATACGTGAAATACACTCCAGCCCTGAATGAACACTTGCGTTACATTTTATTTCATTTTATTTCTTCTTTTCTTTTAAACACCACGAGTGTTAATTCAGCGCGTTAATTCAGGAAAAAATATCTTTCACCCAATAATAAGGTTAAATAATTTTTTTTTAATATTTTTTTTTATCCATGAATGCTATATTCACATTATAAAGGATGTCAGTTTTCTTCCCGAATAATTAAACCATCCTCATGATCACTCCTCTGAGCCGGATATTCAGCTTTAAACGATTTATACTCTGATATCTGCCATTAAACCCAACCGAAAACTCGAAAGGAGCAGACATCTAACCCTGACGAGCCTAATTATAGAGCTCGCTTTGCGGTTCTGCTCGCTTCCGGAATGTTTGCTGTTGCTAAGCGCGAAAGCTTCTGCGCCCGGAAATGCGCCATCCAATCACCTACTTCCAACTCGGAACCCGCGCTGGATCCAGGAGACCAATCACGGCTTTGCTTTAATCTCACGTCACTTTATTAATTATTATTATTATTATTATTATTATTATTATTATTATTATTATTATTATTATTATTATTTTAATAAACAGACAGATCACTGTATTTAATATCTAACCTGATTCATCTGAGTATGCAATAATAATAATAATAATAATAATAATAATAATAATAATAAATAACAGACTGTTTTTATTTAATGCATTAATGTTCGCTGAATTAATGCCGAATATCTGAATGTATAATTAAATCTATAATTCGGTTTAATTTTAATAAACAATTTAACATTATTATTTATTAATTCTAGCTCATTATGAGGTTAATCACGGGTTGTTTTCTTGTAGTAATTATTTTCCATATAATTAAACATTTAATTGTTTTATTTAATATTTTTGCGCTGCATCCACTCCGTGAAATATGTTTAATAATATTTATACCACTACTGGTTTATTATTAGAATTATTTTAGATCGCTATAACAGCAATGAGGTGAAGATTTCTGATCTCTATCACTATAATTTGTATACATTTTTATCACTTGTCCTTTAGAGTGAAACGAGCCTCAGTAAAGTTACAGAGCTGTTGAATATTAAATGATGATTATTTTCTGAGCTGAACACAGCAGGTCTGTATCGATCTGTGCATTTATTATGAATCATTATTTATTTTAACAAACAAGTTCAACAATTAGCTTAAAGTGTTAAATGTTGTGTTTTTGCAGTGAAATAATCTGCTGTGATTGAAGTGTTTCCTGCCCCCCCCCCCCCAAAAAAAACCTTTTGTTAAACTCGTACACAGTTTAACTACAAACTACAAATAGCTGTGCTTATTATTTTATTTTATTTTTTTTTTTTTAAATACAGCATAAAGAAAAATGTAATTTTTTTTTTAACATTAACTTGTAGGCCACTATTTAGATTTATTTCTACAGATGATCAAATAGCACATATCTGCCTTACAGAAAACTTCTTACTCAGTGTTAGCATTAATATTGACCCTAAAAAATGAACGTTTTCATGTTATTTGCATATTTATTACAACTTATAATATTCTATGTCCTTAAATAAATATTGTATAGAAAAGTATTTATAGTAGGCCTAGTTTTTTTTTATTTCATGTAATTGGATTCATAAAAATGTAAAAATAGATTTTTTCCCGTTGAATCTCCAGCGTTGGTGTAGTAATAATGTAGTAATAATGTAGTAATAATGTAGTAATAGTCTCCGGTGATTATTGACTTTGACTGACGATGAATTTTGTTTTAAATATTAAGTAATGTTAGTATTTTGGTGAAAGTTAGCGTCCAATGAAAAAAAAAAGGTGGAGCTGCTACGTGTGAAATATGTAGGTTTTTTTCCTCTTTTTTTCTTGTTTCTTTTTTTGTTTAATCTTTATGACCAAATAGAATGCTAACTGAAATAAACTTTTCTAAATAAACATTTCTAAATCTTAAACTTCACCGCGTCTCTCTCTCTCTCTCTCTCTCTCTCTCTCTCTCTCTCTCTCTCTCTCTCTCTCTCTCTCTCTCTCTCTCTTTAGCTCGTAAAGCACGCACAGCCTACATAATAACGCAAACAAACACGACCTGAACTCTTCCATTTCTACATTTCTGTAATAATCCTGTCTTCACCACGACACACCTCACACACACTCTGGGAGTTTCCTGCACAGCTTTAGGCCTTAAATCAGTCGGGTTTAATAGCGCGTCACGTCACTGAGCTAACAAGAGGTTAATTAAATAATTGACAGATCAATCTAAACGCGTTAAATGGGTTACTGTGGATCAATACAAATATCTCATTTGTGCATTTTTTTTATTCATCCAGTGAGGTAACACGGTATGTCTAACTAAACCAGTTTCTCCAATCTACTGCAATCAAATAAAAAAATACACAACAATGAAAAAAAAAAACATTGCAGCCATGAAACCGTCCATATTGAAGAAAAATATACTTTTATACATGACAACTAAAGTTCTCTACCTTCCCAAACCTTCCATACTAAAGTATCCCCTAAGAGAAGGTTCTCCAACCAGTGTGTGGTTCTTTTGGTGCCTCAGATTACTGACTGATTATTTACATAATGTGGAAAATTATTTACGATGAGAAATTATTCTTCTATTGAGACACCAAGAATTATTAGATCATATCAGTTCTTTCAAGGAATCAGCTATGGTTCTAGCATATAGTATTGTTCTAAAATAGCTGCTTAGTTTCCATTCTGTCATCTTTATTTGTAGGTCTGCAGAGTATGATGTGTTTCTAGCCTGTAACTGTGTTCTGATCGTAACAGAAGAAATCGTGTGCTTATATAGAATATCATGACCATCTAAGATGCATTTGTTATTAATCTCCCTGTCCTCGTGCACTGAGAATAAATATAAATCTGCATTTCTTCCCCTTCTTCTTCCACTACCTCTTCTTCACCGAGTAACCTCTGGGCGCGTAGCAACAGTAGAACCAATGAATCGCCTTTAAAATGGTTCCGCCTGAACGTCATGACGTCTCTCTCTCTCTCTCTCTCTCTCTCTCTTTTTGTGTGTGTGTGTGTGTGTGTGTGTGTGTGTGTGTGTGTGTGTGTGTGTGTGCGTGTGTGCGTGCACTGGCCGACTATTATGGGCTGCCCGGAATTCTGAAAGCGTCGCGAAGAGAGCTGTTCGATTCCAGAGTCGATTCCGATTCTGATTCCAGGTGTTACGGATCACGCAATTCGTTTGCGAGAACCGATTCCCGATTCGACACAGTTTTGATTGCATGTGGCTCTACAGAGAATAAATTAAAATTAAGGTTTTTAAGGTTTGTTAGATTCTAGACAGCCTACGGTTATAATAAGAGCCCTTACACATTCCTCTAGAAGTATTTTTTTGTTTATTTGAATACCTATTTTATTATTAATGCAATTTGCAAATCTTAAAATCTAAATCCATGGGAGCCGTTACACCAGATTTCCTATTCCTGATAGACATTTGATTGTGTTTCAAGGGTCACAGATTGGCAGGTCAGTGTTTACTCAGATGAACTCTGCATTAAATATGCAAATTCTTTTTCCCATGTTCACACGTCCTTTTTTTGTTTCAGTGAATAGGTTTATTTGCTAAACAAATGCTAGGTTTGTGCTCTGTGGTAAGCTTGGCTTACTCTGATGCTGACCTTTAAGGTTTCTCTCTTTGAGGAGTTTCTTGTGTTTTCTGGTTTCCTCTCACCTCCCAGAAGGTGGACTGTGGACTGGCTGAAATGAATCACCTTTTGGTGTGAATCAGTGTGTAAACTTAATCATATAGGGTCCACTGCAATCCTGAGCAGTATGATGTTGAAAAAAGAATGCTTTTGAATAACCAACAGCTGCTCTCTCTCTCTCTCTCTCTCTCTCTCTCTCTCTCTCTCTCTCTCTCTCTCTCTCTCTCCCTCTCTCTCTCTCTTTCTCTCTTTACCAAGATGAACTTGGAATTTATATATGCAAACTCCTGTCAAACTCTTTGTGTAAGTGCTTTGGTTATTTTGCCAGACAAATGTTCTCTTTGCATTTATTCTGGCTGCTCCTTTACGATGCCTTAACATTTTGACATTGTCTTATTGTAATTTATCATCGTGCGTATCCCAGGAACACTGTGCGAGCGGGTGCAATAAACCTGGGAGGAGTTCACGCACTTGTTCACACCTAGGGGCAGTTTAACCTGAAGGAAACCAACAGAGGGGGAACATACACAAAAACAATAATCTGAGCTCTACAGATGCTGGAGCTGTGAGACCAGCTCACCACCACACCTTTTTTACATTGACAATTTAACTTGTATTAACCTCCTACATTCTGCCCCTGGCTCTCCAGGTTCCCTCTGCCCAGATTAGTTGCCCTCGGTCTGAATGAGTGTGTTTATTCTGGGAGTATTCCTGTTTCACACTCAGTGATCCTGGGATCTCCGCTTCACAAACCACATATGGAATGGATAAATGCATTTTATTATAGACAGCATTGCTCATTTTGTGTGTGTGTGTGTGTGTGTGTGTGTGTGTGTGTGTGTGTGTGTGTGTACTACAACTGATATGATTCATTTTACTCTCACATCTCCAGCAGTGAACAGGTGATCATTTAAACAAAATAGACTCCATTTTATAACCAGAACGAGGTTCCTGATTACACAGTTGCACTTTTTGTACAAAGTTATAGAAGAGTAATGATTATAATTGATTCATTATTCCTCATATCTCACCACCTCGCTTATTAGGGATGACTGTAAAATATTTATTAATATGAATGAACTTTATTGCTATGTCCACGTTTAAAAGCGCTATAGAATTAAAATGGAACGGAACCGATTCCAAAGCTTTGGAGGAGTCGACTCTCGCTTCTCTGTGCCTAGGCTAGGAGAACCGGCTCTTTTTGGCATCGAAACGCCCGAGAGAGAGGGAGAGAGAGAGAGAGAGATAGAGAGAGAGAGGGGAGAAGACAGCAGCAGGCGGACTCGCTTCGGCTCGCCTGGCGCGGCTAAAGCTAACGGGGAGAAAAACATGGAGCTGTCTGCTGTCGGAGAAAGAGTCTTCGCCGCCGAATCCATCATCAAGCGGCGGATCAGAAGAGTGCGTGTTGTATTTCCGATTAAAATGTGCCATTGTTTTAAAAATGCGTTCCTGAATGCATGCGTGTGTGAACGTGTTATTGGCATTACAGCCTCCACCAACAGCCAACAGCCAACACCGCCAGGGCTGCTGCTGCTGCTGCTGCAGGCTCGGAGCTAACCAGAAATAAATGTCTTTCTTTTCTTGCATGTGTTATGGCGTAGGGTCGGATGGAGTATCTGGTCAAGTGGAAAGGTTGGTCACAGAAGTGAGTATTTAACAGCTGATCGACAGACATGGCGATCCCTCTGGGTCGATTTTAGAGGATGTGTTTTAAGATGCCGACGATGGCTGGCTGTCAAACCAGAACCAGCTCGAGCGGCGCACATACACACACACACACACACACACACACACACACACACACACACACACACACACACCCCGCAGCAGGCTAATTAAAACAACACATCCCCATGTTCCTCACAGGTACAGCACCTGGGAACCGGAAGAAAACATTCTGGACTCTCGTCTCTTTGCGGCTTTTGAGGAAAGGTAAAGAAAGTAATGCAAGGCTGTAGAGTAAAAATCCGCGCTCTATGTTGGTTCTCAACCGGGCATGGCGGATTTATTTATTTAATTAATTGGTTTACTTATTTTTTTACTTTCTCCAGGGAGCGTGAAAGGGAACTGTTCGGGCCCAAGAAGAGAGGACCGAAACTCAAGACCTTCCTGATGAAGGTACAGGAACCGAGACCTGATGAAGCCTTCAGTGTGTCTGTACATGACCATTATTTATCATTATTATTATTATTATTATTATTATTATTATTATTATTATTATTATTCAAGCTTTATTGCTGTAAAGATATTATGAAGGCGTGATAGCAGGAAAACAAAAAAAAGGCAAGGAAGAAGCCTTATTGGTTCCTGGAAGAAAAGAAAAAAAAATCTTGGTGTCACAATGATGTATAATTTCCCAGTCCTAAACTCTTACATCACATAGAAGGTTCTTCCTGGCACACTCTCAGAAAGAGATGCTTTTTCTCTCACATTTTGCACCTTTATTGTGTAGATTTGACCAGGAACCCTTTAAATACACAGTAAGTAAAGGTACAAAAGGTACCTTTTTGATCGGAGAGGGAGAGAACCTCACTACAGCATCGACTTCATATCCACCATTAATGTTTTAACCATTTTCTTTAAGATAATTTTGTATTGTTTTCCCATCATAAGTGTTTACAGTTTACACGATAGCTCCATTATATAATCTCAGAAAAAAACGGTACTTTTCCTTGTTGCTGATGTGGTACCTGTTTTGTACCATTGTGTAGCTGGAAAGCGGCATGTGTTGTATTTTTGAAGCTTGTCTCTAAGCGAATTATTTATTTGTGTATTTTAGATCATTTTTAAAAGCAACAAAAAAATGTGAAAAATAATAAAGGCACAACTGATAAGGGTAGCACCCCCAGGTCAAGCAGAGGAGAGTTTGGTGTGGTATCGAGAACCTTAGAGAACCTTTTTAAAAGTACAGAGAAAGCAGATTAAATGTTTATAATGTTCATATATCTTCTTGTTTTAAATTGTCTGTAAATATATGACCAGTAGCTGCTTGTCTCTGTCTAGGCTCAGGCCAAAGCCAAAGCCAGGTCCTATGAGTTCCGTGGTGAATCTTCACGCAGCATCCGCATTAACTACCCCAACCCCGAGCCTCTGGTGACCCCGAGGGCCAGAGAGGGGCTCCGCAGTGTCGTCCCAACCATCTTCCCTCCCAGCACCGTGAACCGGGGCGAAAGTGTCCGACCCACTCACCAGGAACCGATTCGAGATCATCGTTCCCTTCTGTCCCCGAGAGTTGAGTCAGACAGGATGGGACACATCCCTAAAAAACGTGGTCGCAAGCCCAAGCTGTTCAGAGAGGGCTACTCGAGCGTCCTGCACTCCGAAAAGAGCAAGATGGATGAGTCCATGTCGGGCATCCCATCCAAAATGGCACGTCTGGAACTGGGCGAGGACGATGAGGATGCTCTGAGCACAAGGTCACCGAAGCGTCAGAACCCTCTCCTCTTTCCTCGCCAGATGATGGAATGGACCAAAACGAGCGAGGAGTGCAGGACTCGAGAGCTCTCCACCAGTCATTTTCACCGCAAGTGCCTTAAACACCTCAGACATCACGGAGCATTCAAACACGGAGCCGTTAAACATCATCATCGTCACCTTCCTCATCATCATCATCATCATCATCATCATCATCATCATCACCAGCCATCACTCATCGCCAAGATCCCCATGGCACGGATCCTTGGAGAACCAGAGGAGGAAGTGGAACAGGAGGAGGACGAGGGCGCGTGGAAACCCTGCTTCAGCACCGTGGAGAAGGTCACGATCACAGACGTGACCACAAACTTTTTAACCGTCACCATCAAAGAGAGCGACACAGACAAAGGCTTCTTCAAAGACAAGAGATGATTCAGTTCCTGTTACGCTCTCGATGATCAGATACACTCT
>JAUCMX010000001.1:35168475-35203475 GCA_033459395.1 Hemibagrus guttatus | reverse complement strand
GTTGGTCAGGTCAGATGAGGCCTAAACCTTCACCACTGGCTAGAAGCTCTCTGGGACTTTGTTGTTGTTGTTGTTGTTATTTATCCTTTAATGTTTACATTTTCTACACGTGGGGGCACGGCGGCGTGGTTAGCACGCTTGGGTAGGTGGGTAGCACCTCCAGGGTTGGGGGTTCGATTCCCGCCTCCGCCCTGTGTGTGTGGAGTTTGCATGTTCTCCCTCGGGGGTTTCCTCCGGGTACTCCGGTTTCCTCCCCCGGTCCAAAGACATGCATTGTAGGCTGATTGGCATCTCTAAATTGTCTGGTGTGTGTGTGTGTGCCCTGCGACGAAGCTCGTGCACTACTTAGGGACCGAGGTTCGGATTGAGACACGCTCACAATGTGCGTCATTACTTCCGGTTCCGCAGATTGACGAGGAGGAAGCGAGCCCGAGCTCTCGCGGATGTTTAAACCGTTATTAGTCTCATTACCGCCCTTTATTTCTCTCTCTCAAGATATTTAAGAAGAAAAGGCGTTTCTGACGGAGGGGGCGTGTCACTTCCGCTTGATGCTAATGGATCATGCTAACTCTTCGTGCGCGAGCCAGCTAACTGCAGTTCAAACGTCTCGCGCTGCTTTGGAGGCTCGGCACAGAGATGCCCGGGGGCGGACTGCTGTCTTGTGCACGTGCACACGACGGTGAAAGTGTTGTGACGTCACTGCCCTTTGACGCACGTACGGCTCCGCGGCTCGCGCTCTGCAGACGTTGTTGATCTGCTCTGATCTCGCGCGTTCGTTTCTTTCTTTCTTTTTTTTCTTTCCCCAAAAATGGATGTGGATGAGACGGAGGCGCGTGAGGGCGCGTGGACCCCGCTGCTGCTGTGGACCGGGGTGTCCGTGCTGCTTCCGGTGCTGCTCACGCTGTGGTGCAGTGTGCGGCGCTCGGAACGCGCGGTGCGCCTCAAAGACCTCTCGCGCGCGAGCCGACACAGCTGGCGCTACACGGATCTGTTCAGCAAGCCCACGTACTGCTGCGCGTGCACGCTGCCCGTGCTGCACGGTGCCTTCTGCGACTGCTGCGGCGTGTGCGCGCACGAGACGTGCGTACGGGCCGCGGAGCGCGCGCTGGCCTGCAAGGAGATCACGGCGCCGGCGCGCGCGGACGGAGGCTTCCGCCACCGGTGGGTGCGCGGGAACGTGCCGCTCGCGAGCTACTGCGCTGTGTGCAAGCAGCAGTGCGGCACGCAGCCCAAACTCTGCGACTACAGGTGTGTGATGACACACACACACACACACACACACACACACAGCGGCATCGTTAGCACAGCCGTCTGCGTACTTTATGTACCTCTGCAGGATCACATGCTACAACCGCTACTTTGTGAGGCACTAAATACTAAATAAACAAGTTCCCTACGGAGTGTACCCGAAACTCAGGTTCAGGTGTGTGTGTGTGTGTGTGTGTATGCAGGTGTGTGTGGTGTCAGACGACGGTCCATGACGACTGCAAACCGGATGTCAGTGATGATGAGCGCTGCGATTTGGGCGAGTTTCACTCCATCATCATTCCTCCCGCGTACCTGTACCAGCTGAACAAAGTGCGGCGCAGACACCCAGAGGAGTACTGCAAGGTGAAGCCCCGCCCCCTTCTGATACAGTGTGTATAAAATACTGCAAAGAAAAGGCTAGATTTTGTGTAGTCCTGTTGATTTATATACAGAGGTGTGTGTGTGTGTGTGTGTGTGTGTGTGTGTGTGTGTATGTGAAATTAGCTTGCGGCAGTGTGTGGAAGTGGGTGGAGCCCCCTGCTGGTGCTCGCTAACACGCGCAGTGGAAACAACATGGGTGAAGAGCTGCTCAGAGAGTTTCGAACCCTCCTCAACCCGGTGCAGGTATCTCACACTCCACCATGTGACATCATTCTGTATCCTGATTGGTCAGAAGCTGGTGATTAGTTTTCTGACAGTAGTGAAACATGGTGTGTGTGTGTGTGTGTGTGTGTGTGTGTGTGTGTGTGTGTGTGTGTTGCAGGTGTTCGACCTGTCTGAGATCACTCCATTCAAAGCCCTGCAGCTGTGCACTCTGCTGCCCCCTGGCTGTGTGCGTGTGCTGGTGTGTGGAGGAGACGGGACAGTGGGCTGGGTGCTGGACGCCATCGATACCATGAAACAGAAGGTACACACACACACACACACACTCAGCCATCACACACACGGTATCATCACAAACCTAATGCTCGAACATCTCAGGCTCTCAAAACACTACACAGCTGCACTTATATGAAAATCCTACACGTGTGTGTTGTACAGGTCATAGTGGTCATAGTGGTCATAGTGGTCACAGTGGTCACAGTGGTCAGTAATGAAATCACTGAAGAACTGTTTTTTCATTGTTTATTTATTTTCCTTCCGAAGCTGTGTGAAATGAGCGGAAAGTGCTGAGTGGAGAAAAAGCGAAACCTCCTGAGACGAGAACTCGAGGTCGAGATCAAGAGCCTGAGACATGAGGAACTAGCCTCACATTAACACCCTGAGTGGAGTGATTAGTGATCAGTGATTATTGACTAATGATTAGTAATTAGTGACCAGTGATTAGTCATTAGTAATTAGTGATCAGTGATTAGTCATCAGTAATTAGTGATTAGTGGTCAATAATTAGTGATCAGCGATTAGTGATTAATAATTAGTAATTAGTGCTTAGTAATTAGCGATCAGTGATTAGTCATTAGTAATTAGTGATCAGTGATTAGTGGTCAGTGATTAGTCATCAGTAACTAGTGATTAGTGATCAGTAATTAGTGATTAGTGGTCAGTGATTAGTCATCAGTAATTAGTGATTAGTGGTCAACAATTAGTGATTAGTGATCAATAATTAGTAATTAGTGCTTAGCAACTAGGGATCAGTGATTAGTCATCAGTAACTAGTGATTAGTGGTCAATGATTAGTGATCAGTAATTAGTGATTAGTGGTCAATAATTAGTGATCAGCAATTAGTGATTAGTGATTAATAATTAGTAATTAGTGCTTAGTAATTAGTGATCAGTGATTAGTCATTAGTAATTAGTGATCAGTGATTAGTGGTCAGTGATTAGTCATCAGTAACTAGTGATTAGTGGTCAATGATTAGTGGTCAGTAACTAGTGATTAGTGGTCATTGATTAGTGATCAGCAATTAGTGATTAGTGATCAATAATTAGTATTTAGTGCTTAGTGATTAGTGGTCAGTGATTAGTCACCAGTAATTAGTGATTATTGGTCAACAATTAGTGATTAGTGCTTAGTAATTAGTGGTCAGTGATTAGTCATCAGTAGCTAGTGATTAGTGGTCAGTGATCCACTAACATGATATCACAGCAATAATCACAGCTGTAGTGTTTACAGAACAGAATTAATATTAATAATGTAAATATTTTACATTCAATCTCCTCACAGTTAATTATTAGGACTAATTGTGATTAAAAGTTGTTATTGTGGACATTTTCTGGCATTGTACTTACCTGTTTATAAAGTTATCACATGAGAGGTTGTGGTAAAGACGATAGAAAGAGTGTTTAATGATCATTTTGTTTTTCTTCTCTCTCTCTCTCTCTCTCTCTCTCTCTCTCTCTCTCTCTCTCTCTCTCTCCCTCTCCCTCCCTCTCTCTACTCAGGGTCAGGATCAGTTCATCCCACGTGTGACCATCCTCCCTCTGGGGACGGGGAATGACCTGTCCAACTCTCTGGGCTGGGGTTCGGGTTACGCGGGTGAGATTCCTATCGAGCAGGTGATCAGGAGCGTGCTGGAGGCTGAAGTGGTTAAGATGGACAGGTCAGTCTACACACTCACTGAGACGCCGTCTATACACACGTCTAGAGTTTATAAACGTGACAAGAAAGGAATCAGTGCTAGAATCACACTCATATCTCACTTCATACGTAAATCAGGCTGTGTTTAAGTCACGTGTTTGTTAATAAGCATCAGGCTGCTTCAGTGCAGTGAACTGCTTTGTATTTAACTTTATTCACTCTTCAGGTGGAAAGTTCAAGTCGCCTCTAAAGGAAACTACTTCCGCAAGCCGAAGGTCTGAGACTTTAACACTTTTACACACCTTCTCTCCATTACCCAGCTGTGTAACATAACGCTGACTCACGTGGCTCCATGTGGCTCGGTGTCTCGACAGGTCTTGTCCATGAATAATTATTTCTCAGTGGGTCCGGACGCCCTGATGGCCCTGAACTTTCACGCACACCGCGAAAAGACGCCATCCTTCTTCTCCAGCCGCATCATTAACAAGGTCTGGGCTTGTTAGCAGAGTAGCACATTGCTCATTATAATTACGCGCTAAATGACACGTGACGTCTCGTCTCTTCATCTCACAGGCGGTGTATTTTCTCTACGGAACCAAAGACTGTCTGGTGCAGGAGTGTAAAGACTTGGACAAAAGGATTGAGGTGAAGGTTTTATTCTTCTCACTCACATAAAGCACTCAGGTGCATCTGTCCGCCACGTGAGGGTCAGTATAGTTGGGTGTATTATGTTTGGACACGTACAGTGTCCACTAGATGGCGCATCAGAGCTACAACATCTCTCTTCATCTGCTTTCTGAGTCAAACTGAACACCTGGACTCTCTCTCTCTCTCTCTTTCTCTCTCTCTTTCTCTCTCTCTCTGTGACTAGCACATTAATACGACGTATATTATAAATATTTATTGTGTGTGTGTGTGTGTGTGTGTATGTGAGAGACAGTTGGAGCTGGATGGAGAGCGGATGCCATTGCCCAGTCTGGAGGGCATCATCGTGTGCAATATCGGTTACTGGGGCGGCGGCTGCCGGCTGTGGGAGGGGATGGGAGACGAGCCGTGTCCTCCGACACGGTCAGTCCTAAACGAAGCCTCTTGGGCATTTCCTAACGTTGCTAATGCTTCAGTGACCTGAATACTGGAGTTTGGAACACAGGCTGAGTTTCAGACGAGTGATTCTGATTGGCTGATAATTGTTCAGTGGTTAATTAGTTAAACGATGACGTGCATACTTTCATTCATCTTCAGCTTCATGTTTCTTATATCATGAGCCAGTAAAACTGCTGTAAACTAGTCTTGTAATACACACACTAACTCACTAATTAGTGCACTGAACATCAATCAATTAACCAATTAATTAATCAATTTTTTATTTGATCTAAAATGTAAGTTAATTGATTAACTCCAGAATTCTTCATACTACATGCCCTAGTAATGTTTTTATATGCCATGTGTATTGATTTATTCCTTTGTGTGTGTGTGTGTGTGTGTGTGTGCACGCGCAGGCTGGATGATGGGCTGTTGGAAGTGGTCGGTGTGTTTGGATCGTTCCACTGCGCTCAGATCCAGGTCAAACTCGCCAACCCTGTCCGACTGGGCCAGGCACACACAGTGAGGGTGAGGGGTGTATGTGTGTGTGTGTGTGTGTGTGTGTGTGTGTGTGTGTGTGTGAGTTTCTTTCCATCATGTGATTGCGATCGTCAGGTGATTCCATCTTGATGAGCGTGATCATCATCATGTTTTATGGTCTGAGAGTTTTATTGTGTGTGTGTGTGTGTGTGTGTGTGTGTGCGTGTGTATGTGTGTGTGTGCGTGTGTATGTGTGTGGATCCTGCAGCTGATCCTGAAGAGCTCACGCATGCCGATGCAGGTGGACGGAGAGCCGTGGGCTCAGGGTCCCTGCACCATCACCATCACTCATAAGACTCAGGCTCTCATGCTGTACCACAGCGCAGAACAGACTGATGACGATGATGAGGAAGAGTCCAGCGCCTCGGACGCCGAAGGGCCGTCGGTACCGAGCGCTCGCTCTCCGCAGAACAGCTCAGAACCTCAGTGAGGCTTCGGCTGCGTCCCGCATGCGGCTGTGCTGCTCCGCTAGGGCTGCTTCATTTAAACATGTTTAATTGTTTGCCGAACGTTAACGAGGTGGAGCGTGACGTGTGCAGACCTTCACGTGTTTCACGCAGTATACGTACGCTGGTATGAGTTTATCGCCTCAACATACACATACGGAGTCGTCTTACTCCTAATAAAAACGCCAGACCAACCAATCAACATATAAATCTGGAACTTTTTCCCTGACCTTCTATAAGCCACGCCCCTTTTATTAGTAATTGGTGGTAATTGGTGTAAAGTCCTGTAGATGCGCACACTTCAGTTACTACCTTTTAGACGAGTGATTTATAATTTACTCACACGCTAGTTTTGAGGTTAGCCTGTTCACGTAAATGCTAGTTTGTGGCTCACACGCTAGTTTTGAGGTTAGCCTGTTCACGTAAATGCTAGTTTGTGGCTCACATGCTAGTATTGAGGTTAGCCTGTTCACGTAAATGCTAGTTTGTGGCTCACACGCTAGTTTTGAGGTTAGCCTGTTCACGTAAATGCTAGTTTGTGGCTCACACGCTAGTTTTGAGGTTAGCCTGTTCACGTAAATGCTAGTTTGTGGCTCACATGCTAGTATTGAGGTTAGCCTGTTCACGTAAATGCTAGTTTGTGGCTCACACGCTAGTTTTGAGGTTAGCCTGTTCACGTAAATGCTAGTTTGTGGCTCACACGCTAGTATTGAGGTTAGCCTGTTCACGTAAATGCTAGTTTGTGGCTCACATGCTAGTATTGAGGTTAGCCTGTTCACGTAAATGCTAGTTTGTGGCTCACATGCTAGTATTGAGGTTAGCCTGTTCACGTAAATGCTAGTTTGTGGCTCACACGCTAGTTTTGAGGTTAGCCTGTTCACGTAAATGCTAGTTTGTGGCTCACACGCTAGTATTGAGGTTAGCCTGTTCACGTAAATGCTAGTTTGTGGCTCACACGCTAGTTTTGAGGTTAGCCTGTTAGTAAAAAGCTAGTTTATTGGTTAAACCCACTCCGGATTGTACCTGAAACAGGTGAATGTCCTGCCTTTTTTTTTTTTTTTAAACCCAGCATTCCTTCCTGTTCAGGCTCGGGCAGGTCTGAATGAACAGCACTGTTTTGTGAAACGCTGAAAGTCGTTATGATGTCACGCCGTTTAAGCGATGATCACATGCACTGATATTTTGTCTGGTTAAAACTTGCTGCAGGAGTTGTTTTGATGCTTTGCCAGCAGTTTGTGCAATAAGAGCTTTACGCTTTGAGCCACAGGGCGAGCGGTTATTATATATTTATTATATATTTATATACATAGAGCTATTAGAGTCACATGACCTTCATTCTTTCATTCATTCTCATCTTTCCATCTTCTTCTTTTTTCTTCTTTTATGTCCATGGTGATATATTCTTTCCATCTCCAATCTGGTGAATATTTGTGACTTTTTTTTTTTCTACCACAATAAATACTTAAATATAAATATATTTTAGCAACATTTAATCGATTTTACAAACCGTGTGTTTAAAGGAAATGATTCGTGACCTGTGCGTTAATAGTGGATAACGTCTGACCAGAGATCTGTCCAGAGATTGTCCAGACATTCTGTCTGATGATTTGTTGCCATGGTAACAGTAGTCTTACCTGATTGTCGGCACATGTTTACTGTAAAGCTGTGAAGTCACAGGACCACAAACCCCTCACTGTACTGCTGTGTTTTATTTATTTTTAATCTTTTTTATCATTTTTATTTTAGTATGTTACGCACTGTCCTCATGCACTCGCACAACTCTGTGCTTTAGCTGCATTTTTCCATTTAAACTGTAATTTACACTGTACGTGTGTGTGTGTGTGTGTGTGTGTGTGTGTGTGTGTGTGTGTGTGTGCCAAAGTTTTATTTTTTATTGTATGTAACCACTTTCAATATTCTCCTAGAGCACCTGTGACACGTTTATATTTACCATGCACGTTTCTGACCTGCGGGCGTGGCCTGTTCAGCTTTTCCTACTGAAAGAGTAATAACTACTGTATGATAACACACTGACCAGAGACTTTACTGACTACACACACACTGACCAGAGACTTTACTAACTACACACACACTGACCAGAGACTTTACTAACTACACACACACTGACCAGAGACTTTACTGACTACACACACACTGACCAGAGACTTTACTAACTACACACACACTGACCAGAGACTTTACTGACTACACACACACTGACCAGAGACTTTACTGACTATACACACACTGACCAGAGACTTTACTGACTACACACACTGACCAGAGACTTTACTGACTACACACACACTGACCAGAGACTTTACTGACTACACACACACTGACCAGAGACTTTACTGACTACACACACACTGACCAGAGACTTTACTGACTACACACACACTGACCAGAGACTTTACTGACTATACACACACTGACCAGAGACTTTACTGACTACACACACACTGACCAGAGACTTTACTGACTACACACACACTGACCAGAGACTTTACTGACTACACATACACTGACCAGAGACTTTACTGACTACACACACACTGACCAGAGACTTTACTGACTACACACACACTGACCAGAGACTTTACTGACTATACACACACTGACCAGAGACTTTACTGACTACACACACACTGACCAGAGACTTTACTGACTACACATACACTGACCAGAGACTTTACTGACTACACACACACTGACCAGAGACTTTACTAACTACACACACACTGACCAGAGACTTTACTGACTACACACACACTGACCAGAGACTTTACTAACTACACACACACTGACCAGAGACTTTACTGACTACACACACACTGACCAGAGACGAGAAATCGTTTGAGAAGTATTGCCTTTAAATCGTAACTCAACAGGATCGAGAAAATTTCCGTTTAAATACTCAGTTGTTTTATTTCTTTTTTATTTTGATGGTGTGCACACACACACACACACACACACACACACAAAATTTCTACTTCACATTGAATACATGACTATTTCCTCTAACGCTCTGTGTTTAGTGTGTGTGTGTGTGTGTGTGGGAGGATGTAGTGCTACTCTTCTGAATTGTAGAGCAAAAAAACTGATGTCATAAAAGTCTGAATAGTTAATTATATAATAATTGTCATATATACATATATATATATATATATATATTTTTCTTCTTTTTTCTTCTGGTGTTATCACTAAAGCCATTAGCTGTACGTAAGATTTTGTCATGGTTTACATGTCTGTATTATAAAAAGTGCTGAGTTTGCAGTTGAGGTTTGAGAAAGTTGTTATTTATTCAGTTCACATTTTATTCCGTTGCATCAGTGGATGCGGTAACTCTGCTGTTCATCATTAAATGTGTTTTATTTTTAACAAGAGAAATGGAAATCCTCCTGAACTCACCTCTACTCATCGTTTTATATCGCTCTGATCTTGTCGCATTAAAAAGTCAAGCCACAGACGCTGTGAGAGATCCCAGACAGAGAACTGAGAGCTTCCACAACTCTTCATGTCTGTCTCGGATGTTGAGAAACTCTGAATGTGATGGAATGATGAATTAAAGAACGGATGTCCAAAACCTACGGGATTAGCGTCGTGTCATTTCTTAAGGCGTTCTGTGACATAGTGAGTGTATTTAACGTGTTCCACGATGTCTTGTTCAAGATAACTTTATTCATTGTTTTCTTTTCACCTTCTTTTCAGTCACATGGAAGGTGCACAGGTTTGGATGATGATGATGATGACGATGATGATGATGATGATGATTCTTTGTTTTACCTTTCCCTCTGGAGCTTCCTAGTAGGAGGAGCTGGCCTGCGGACAGGAAGCCATATTTATTCCATCTATAAGAGGGGAGGAGTTTACACCCCGAGAGTGTGGAGAATGCTATTTGAAGGTCATCTTGGATGCATGTCTTTTAAAATGCTCATGAGCTTTCATAGAGTTTGTTAAAAAGATGCTAATGTCAGCGTTCTTATGATGTTGAAGATCATTTAATACTCAAGTGAAGCTGAGGCTAATTGGGTTGTAACTGACATAGTGTCATGATTGGACCTTTTGAAAGGAAGAGGAGGGACAACACCGGGGGTTTGTTTGTGAAGGGGTAAGAGTGTGAATCTTTTGTGTAAGTTCTCTCTTTTTTTTGTTTGGAACTGTGTTGGATGACTCCTCGTCCATTGTTGGGTGCATGTATACGAGCTGTACGTCCCACTCCCGAGCTCCCAGTGTTCTGAGTCTCCAGTGTGACCACTTCTATTCTCCAGACCTGCCTGATCCATCCAGACGCTCTACCCCTGGTTGAAGTCTCGTGGCTTAGTGGTGGTCACTGCTGCTGGAGATAGATCTGTGTGGACAGCCTGTGACCCAGGGGGACTGCTGTGGACAGAACCACTTCACGCCGTCTTTGAACTGCCGGTGCATCGGTCAGCTTTTGGCAGGAAGGAATTAGTGCTAAGTCTATAATGATCACAGAAAATGCACTGACCTACTAGTTCCTCAACCTCCTCTTCTTGGTTGCTGTTGTAGAAAGGACATTATCAACATTTACATTATTTACTGTCCAGTGTCACCCAAATGAGGATGAGGTTCCTTTCTGAGCCTGGTTCCTGTTAAGGTTTCTTCCTCAGATCATCTCAGAGAGTTTTTCCTCACCACCGTCACCTCAGGCTTCTCATTAGGGATAAATGTTAATATCTTGTTGGTTCTCGTTTGCTGCAAAAACAGCCCTGACCTGTCGAGGCATGGACTCCACTAGATCCCTGAAGGTGTGCTGTGGGATCTGACACCAAGATCCTTTAAGTTGCGAGGTGGGGCCTCTGTGGGCAACTTAAAGGACTTAAAGGATACTTACAGGACCTATAGGATACTTTTGATAGATACTGACCACTGCAGACCGGGAACACCCCACAAGAGCTGCAGTTTTGGAGATGTTCTGATCCAGTGGTCTAGCCATCACAATTTGGTCCTTCATCAAACTCGCTCAAATCCTTACGCTTGTCCATTTTTCCTGCTTCTAACACATCAACTATGAGGACAAAATGTTGACTTGCTGCCTAATATATCCCACCCACTAACAGGTGCCATGATGAGGAGATACTCAGTCTTATTCACGTCACCTTTCACTGCTCAGTGTTATGGCTGACCGGTGTATATTGAATTAAATATTATAGAATTGTGTAACACAGCGTGGTGCGGTATAGTGCAGCTTTGCGGTGTGGATACAGTAGGTGTAGTATAGAGTTAAGACAGAGTATAGTACAGTTGATAAAGTCATTGTGACGTGGTACACGGGAGTCCAGTGGATTATAAACAGCTGTAGTGCATTTTGACTCTGACTTTTCATGCCTGCTGTTACCATAGAAACCATAACCTATTAGAACGAGCGCATTAATTATAAATAAAGCTGTGATGTACAGCTGCACTACTGTCTGAGCCACTGTTACAGAGAATTCATTAACACCTCCTGAGCAATCAGAAGCCAACATGACTCACACACACACACACACACACACACACCTGAAGGTTCAGTCAGAAGCTGAACCTCTCGCACAAATCTGAAAAAGCAACATACATATAGCGGAAGTAAATGGACATGTTACATTTGTGTTTATTGTAGTTATTACAGAACAATAAGTGCCCACTGTAATGATTTTCCACAGTTACATAATGAAGAGAATTTTCAGGTTTAACAAAGCAGTGTGTTCTGGGTAACTTAAGGCAAAAAAAGTGTGTTAATTAATCAGAGCAGAAATATTACATCATGCTAAAAACATCCAGAAGTCACGTTCTTCATTAAATCAGTGAATCTGTTCGAGGTTTAAATGTGAAACAGGAGAAGTGAAGGCGGAACCTGGAAGATTTCGGCAGGATAATTATCTGCAGTTCTAATAGTGATACACCGCATAATAATCATATAATAATCTTATACAGTCAAAATAATCAGCATGGAGTAAAGGACAAACGGTAAGAGATTTGAGCAAGAAACTCACCCGAAACAAGAACCAACAAGAACTCTGCTTCTGAGCGCTTTCACGCTGACCTGAGATCAGTTCTCCGGGTTTCTCTCAGCACAGATTACGATCATGGATCAGTAAATAAGCGCTCACTCACTCCTACTCACAGTTTGCACATCAGAGGCTGTCCTAAGCGGAATTATCAGCCGTGTCTGATGGAGCGCTCAGTGACGTCTGGGCTCGTATGAACGATAAATTCATGACGTCATCACCCAGGAAGCCGAACCGCCCGGGTCACGCTGTCCTCATCGGACATCCGGGCGTTTTCTAAAGTTATCTGTACATTTGAGACACAGACGGTCAATCTAGACATCTCTCGATCACAAGCTACTTTAAAATCGAAACAGCGCAACGTGACGAAACACCTTTAAAACACACGTCCGCCCACAACGGAGCCGTTATACTCAGGCATGTGCCAATCATCAGATATATGATATGATACGATATACGACTTGGCAACAGTCATGTTAAAAAAAGCTCGCTCCATCACCAGCTCTAACTGTCCGCCTGGGATCTACGTGTTCAAAAGGTTCCTTGAAGAGCTTGGGCTTCCCATCTTGCTGAAGAGGTTAAATTTTGATAAACTACTTCCTGGTTCACTTTGGAGCAGGTTTCTTCCAGCACACAAAGCCCAGAAAGGTTCATCTGAAGAACTCGACATTATAAAGCACCAAGCTGCATCTTCTCTAGGTTCTCAAGACCTTCTACACTGGATAGAGAAATGCTCATAGCTTCTTAAAAAGCTTGTGTTTCAAAATGAAGCTCTTTCCAGGTGGACAAAGCGGCTCTAGTGGAGCGGTAGAAAGATCGTTATTTGTTTCCAAGCTCTACATGAGACAAGGAAAAACAATTCTTGGAATTTTCTATTGGAACTATGGAACCAATCCCATAATTGGGAAATAGTATTATTATTATTATTATTATTATTATTATTATATTCTCTCTATTTGAATTTAAGTCTAGTTATTATTATGATACAGAACTGAATTTCGGCACATGCCTGCTTGAGCTCCATTTTAAAATGAGACGTAGTCGTGATTTAAGGCATGTGACATGCGTCCGTGTGGGTGGGACAGTTGTGTGTGTGTGTGTGAAATAATGGCACCTTTACCTTCAAGCTAATAAAATGCTGATAAAGTGCCAACTTTCACCTCAACCTCCACACCAGAGTGAAATGTAACTCTGTGAAAGTGAGAGGACATGTAACGTAAGATTTACATATTCCACATGTGCACAGATGTTTGCCGATCATGTCACCAAGTTGCTTATTGATTTTTCTGCTCTCAATCATGCAACGCAGGCTGTGAACTTCGGCCTGGTTTTGCCCGAAGGCAATAAAAGCCATTCGTGAAGCAGAAGGTGAAGCTAATGACTCGACCCTCTGTGTTCAAACAAACAGAGCTGATCATCAGTAAAGATCTGCAGGCAAGAGACAAAATTATACATCAATTAATTATGCCTTAAACGCCTCGCATTATAATATACATCTCACCCACAGAAGAGCAGTTAGCATCCAAACCTCTAGCATTCTGAAAGACTCGGATTAGTAATTTGGCCTGCCTTCCTCCGTCATAATTTCTGTAGAAATAAAATCCCATGAACCCGAGTGGCTTTACCTTACGTTCACACTAGCACGTGACCATCATTCGCATTCTTAGCAGTTTGTTCTCCTCCAAACTAGCAGCGTTACGCTACATCCTCTGCTGTGTTATAGCTTTGTTCTTGGCTTAGCTTAGCAAACTATGCTAACTACACTAACCAAGTTCGCTCAGCAGAGGCAACGACGCTCTTCAAAATGCTGCTTCAGAAAAGAAACCAGGGTGTAAGCTTTCTTAAACTTTTTCAAACTGTAAGTAAACAAGAAAATAATTAAAGTTGTGAGGGCAGAACTGAAGAATCGTCGTCGTTTGGTCGGTCCGAGAAACCACTTTCACTTCTTTAACGTGTTATATGTCATTTGTGTCAATCCAGATTGAAATCTCTCTCTCTCTCTCTCTCTCTCTCTCTCTCTCTCTCTCTCTCAGGAGACTTATGCAGAGAAAGAATGCTCTCATGTGGCTTTGTTTTTTGCTAGTGTGAACATCAGGAAGCGAGACATTATACATTATAGCGCTATTAAACGATCAGAATCAACAAAGCACCAATCAGGTCATACGATCAACACAACCACTGAAACAATCACCACAACCACAGATAGCCTGTTGGCTGTAACTATAAAATCTTATTAAACATTTAAATATGAAGATTTGGGTATCTCAGGAATGTAGAGGGTTATAGATTAGAGCGAATGTGTGAACCTGTGTTGTACACACTAACACCAGACGGTTATAACGCGGTGTTAATTATTCAGTTTGCAGAGTGTAACGGACGAGCCGCTGGAGAAGATCCAGAACGCCGGGTACACAGGCTTGGAGAAAGGAAAGACGAAGGTGTGGATAGGGTAGGCGCGGTCCTGTACGTTGTAGAAGGTGGCGGTGCTGTTATCGTAGTCGAGCAGGACGCCCACGCGGCTCGGGTTCGGGTTGGCCAGCACGGTCTCGCTGCTGTTGTGCCACGCCGAAAGCTTGATGTTAAACCACTCGATGCACCAGGACTGTGCGTTACGGCCCAGACGGCTGGATGGACCTTTCCGATCGATGGAGCCGTACGCCAGACCCAAACCGCAGAAGTTATTGCTGCTCATTTTAACCTCCCAGTAATGACGACCGTGAGAAAAACTCTGATTACAGAGCACCTGAGAGAAACAAACAGGAAGTGATGTATATAAAGTGTACATTTCAGAACATTTTGTCTAATAACTTGATCATTGTTAATTGCTGTTGTGATGTCGTTGTTTAAAACCTGTGAGCACACGGTGAAACGAGGCGGGATGTCCGGGTACGGAGACGGCTCGTCTGATACGGACGCCTTGGTGTTGTTCTCAGAGAGCGCCACGCGTTTATGAGCCGTCCTGAAGTCAAAGTTGAGTATGGTGGCATCTAGATTTACACACACACACACACACACACACACACACACACACACACGAGTTCTGTATTTGATCAGAAAAATTGTTCAGTGAATCGTTTTGTCGTGAGTCACTCACACTTCAGCAGTTCACTTCTTTGAGCAGGGCTGATGGTTGACGGTTGGCTCGTTTCCACTGGAACTGTGACAAGAGAAAGACAAAAGAAAAAAAAAAAAAAAATCACGATTTACACCATAATAACACAACACAATAAACAATTTTCATTGAGAAAGTTCTAGTGAAGTTTAGTGAAACTTTAACGTCGATTCAGAACTGTAGCACTGGTTCCGTCTCAAACCATGAAGTCTTAATATGCTACAGATGTAGTGCACTAGGGCGGTGTAGTGCACTACAATGATACAGTACACTATGATGATGTAGTGCACTAGGACGATGTAGTGCACTAGAATGATACAATGATCTAGTGTTTTTCACTAGAGATGTGTGATCTGATCAGTGAGCTGCACATAAAATGATCTTTCTTGTTCTTACCAGAAAAGAAAGTTTGGTTATTCAGATTGTCCATGCTCTTGGACAATGGCGAATTCATTCCTTTGCTAGGACCTTTTCTATTTCCTGGATAAAAAAAAGACGAGACACAAACACACGAACACAACACTTTCATGAACTCTCAATCAATCAATCCAATCAACCCAATCAAATCATCAATCAATCAAAATCAATCAAACCAATCCAATCAATCAATCAAATCAATCAATTCAAGCAAATCAATCAATCAGTGCACTTTCTTCCTTCTGTCCCCATTTTTATGTTGTTCCTTCTTTCTATTCATTAGTCCCCTGGTGGTCCAGCAGCAGGATCTCGTGCTCTCATTGCCGTGACACGGGTTTGATTCCTGGTCAGAGAACTAAGCCACTGAGGGGTTAACTCCCAGTGCCGGTCCCAAGCCCAGATAAACAGGGAGGGTTGCGTCAGAAGGACTTCTGGTGTAAAATCCTGTGCCAAATCAAATATGTGGACAAGACGATCCGCTGTGGTGACTCCGAAAAGAGCAGCTTTCTTTCTTTTCAATGCTCCTGCTTATAATGATTAAAATATGACCATGATTAAAAGTATTAATTTGGATGACAAAGCTCTCTGTTTTTAGAATCCAGGGTTTTGGTCTATTACTGTTTTGGAGTCGTGGAATCTACAGGCGACAGAACAAAGCAGTGCAGCGCTGTTTTAAACTCAGAAGTCTCTGAACACACACGGTTGAGAACGTTTACACGTCTCCGCTTTACAAATCATGAACCTTGGGTTTTTTTTCTGCTGCTTGGACTTACTTTCTGCCTTGTGATCTTTGTGCTCTTGATCTTTGCGATCTCTCTGATCTTTCTGATATTTGCGCTCGTTGAGATTTTTGTGATCTTTGCGCTCGTGATCTTTGTGATCTCGGGTCTCCTTTTTATCTCCTTTAAAAACACAGATGTTAAAAGATCTGAACAACACACTGCAGAAGGTTTCACTCTGCAGGATCACTGTATGTTGGTATTTTTTAAGGAAGACTTTTTAAAGGCGTGAAGGTTTAGGACCTGTCCTCTGTGTCTTACTCGTGTGCGGTTTCCTCTTTGCTCCTCCAGGACCACATTTGGGCTGAGATCCAGAGTTGGAGGTTCCTGAGTCTTCACCTGAGGGATAATCTAAAAACAATACATTTATCACAGATGTGATGTTTTATCTGAATGCTGGAATAAAGTGAAGAAAATTAGAAAGAAATCAGGGGTAAACGTTCTGCATGTGAGTGTACGTGGTGACGTGTTTCTAATCTGCATAAATGTTCTGGGGCAAACCATTTTATAGAAGCTGTAGGGGGTGTTCCATCCTCAGATGTGACCAGTTCAGTAAACATTACCAGTATTAAACAGCGGCTCGAAACTTTTATTGCTTTGTGACTAAACCTCTTCTTCCTCCTTGTTGCCCCTTCAAGCACTTGGCCCCGCCCACTCACATTTTCCATAATATTTAAAACCTTGTCCTTACAAAATCGGTGTTAAACCACTCAGTCGAGTCTGAAACGTATTAATAAATTTGCGTAAAAGCTAAATGGATGCTTCAGGACAAGACTGGGATGATGTCTAATCGCTGGATCTTGGTAATCGATCGGGGGCGGCGTTACTTTCAAATCGACGTCTCATAAGAACCACAAGTCGACATCAGAGCTGAAATTTGGTGTACTTTATCGTTTGGTGTACTGTAATTTGGTGTATTTTGCCGCCAGAAATAAACTCCTGTCGTTAAACTCCAGTAGAACATTAATAACCTCTGTTATTTATACATAAGTGTTCTGTTTAATTTAGACAGAACTGGCCACTAGGGGCACTGTTTGTGACGAGTGCTTGGACCCCGTGGATCGCTGTTTGCACCCATGTTAATAATTCCTGTCGATTATTATTCACTGTACCACTCACAAGGTTCTCTCGGGTTTGGATGACTGCCTGAAGCTCCACCGGCACCTAGAACACAAAAAAAAACACACACACTTTGTCCCATCTGAAGTTAAACCCTGGCTTTGAAACACATGGAAAACATTTTAAAAAGTAAACAATTCCATATCAGTGTTCAATGATATTAGTTACGAGGTTATAATTAGTGAGCTTATCAGGATCAGCCAGGAGCACTATTTGGTAGTCTGATCATTACCCTCCACCTTTAACACAGATTTAATCGGTCAGGTCTTTACCCATTTTGTTTTTCTGTTTGTCACTGTCGGAACATGGCTCACTTGCACTGGCGTCTGGCTTTCCCGTAACTGTAAAGCATTTTAACGTCAGAGCTCCACATAAGTGCTTACATGCAATTACTGAAGACAACAAACACAAAAACACACACACACACCTGATTTGAGGAGGAAAATCCTGTTCTCCACGGGCTCACGCAGGATTTTATTAATATGCTCCTTCAGGCTAACGATGCTGGAGTGGTATGCGATGACTTGCTTGGAGTCCAGGTTGATTCGTGGGGAGTAAGGGTCAAAGTTCACCACAGAAGGCAGTTCCACAGACACCTACAGCAGAGAGGGGAGCAAGCAGATTTTGACCTTTGATATCTCATCATCAAAATAAAAAAAAAAACCTCACAGTTTCCATCGTTAACAGCATTAATTAAACTCTCACCTGCTCCAAGTCACCCATTTACAGACACTAAACATTCATTCATTCTCTACCGCTTATCCGATCTATACTCGGGTCACGGGGAGCCTGTGCCTATCTCAGGCGTCATTGGGCATCAAGGCAGGATACACCCTGGACGGAGTGCCAACCCATCGCAGGGCACACACACACTCCCATTCACTCACACAATCACACACTACGGACAATTTAGAGATGCCAATCAACCTACAATGCATGTCTTTGGACTGGGGGAGGAAACCGGAGTACCCGGAGGAAACCCCCGAGGCACGGGGAGAACATGCAAACTCCACACACACATGGCGGAGGTGGGAATCGAACCCCCAACCCTGGAGGTGTGAGGCAAACGTGCTAACCACTAAGCCACCGTGCCGCCCCACACTAAACATTATATTTATAATTAAAAAGACTTATAACTAAATCATATCTAAGATAATCACCATTATTTTAATAATTATCCAATCAGAACTGCTCATTAGTAAATTAACTGGTCTAGTTAAGTTATCTTAATTGATATCTTGATCATAACAACTTATATATATATATATATATATATATATATATAGATATTAATAGTTTTTCTTATAATGTTCATAATTAACTAATCAAAAATCACCTGCTCATAATTATCCCCAGCTCACCTGCTCATAATGACTAATTATAACCTCCTTTCTAAAGCCATTTCCTTTCAGCAAGCCAGAATTTCCCAGAATTCCCCTGATCAGTGTTCCCAGGTGCTCACCTGTAAGAAGTCCAGAGAGTGGGATTTGGCCAGCAGGTTGTTGATCTCAGCTCTGCTGGAGGTCATCTTCTCGATGTTCTGGCTGAATTTCTTGATCAGCGTGTTGAGCTTGGTGTTGCCGCTCTCCAGATCTTTATTCAGAGAGTCCATGGCCTCTCGCTCGTCCCTCTGCAGCATATCCCGGATCTGCTGATACTCCGCCTCCAGAGCACGCTTACGCACCGCAGCCATTTCCTGGAGGGGAACGCCGGACCGGGTCAGCCATCGGGAATCACACACAGCTTTATCTGACTGCTTTTATAATCAACCAACAATTTATCAAAAAAGTGTAATCACCTTTATATAACAGACACTAAGCCCCACCCCCTCAGTTATTCTGGCTACGTCAGGCAATCTGTAGAGCCTAGCATATCAACTGTGACGATTTTAATCGGAATTTGAGGGAAAAATACATTTAAAGTGTCTAATTATTGGATGAAATAAATATATTCCAGCATGAAAGAGAAGCAATTAGACAGATTTTAATGCAAGACACTAATTATAAACATTATAAATACTTGTCAATCTTCATGCATTGGAATCTTTCTGTCTCCATGAATCTTTTTATTGTGAGAATTAAATATTTATTTCACTCATGTATATGTATATGATACAAGAGCATTCAAATATAAAAACACAGGAAGTTTTTTTTTATCTCAAGGATACATGACATGACATGAGGGTGAAGTGGGAGGAGCTTAAAGCCTTCTTTAAAGCAATGTGATTGGCTAGAAGAATGAACAGGTAGCTTGTTAAGAGTAAAGCTCGTCCTTAGTTACTGTTGCTAAGGTGTTACTGTTCTGTCACTGTTTAGAGAAAAGAATTAGCAAAGGAACGGATTAGCCGTCTGCTTCTTCCTGTTTTGTGCATTGTATTATTCATCAAAACAGCTCTAGTTCTCTCTCTCACACACACACACACACACTAGGTTGATAAGTTATGCATTAGATTTGCCTGCAATCAGGGAACACCCACTAATAACCTCCATGACGTAAGAGTGAGTAAACATGAGCTGAGCTCCAAAGCATACAGAATGTTTCTCTCTCACACACACACACACACACACACACACACACACACACAAACACAAACCTTGAGCTTATTTTGCTGCTCCCTCATCTGCGTTATGACCAGCTGGTTCTTTTCCGTTTTGCTGTCCAGAACGTTCAGCTTGTCCCTCAGGTCAGTCTGATCAAAGCAACAGATAAAATAAAAATTCACACAGACAACAAACGCAATCACATCCAGATAGAAGTGAAACTCCGCCCTGCATCTCAACACGTCTGATTCTAGCGGAGGATCTGTGATGTGTTTAACGAATCTGGTGCTGATTTACGGGGTTAGTGCTCTACTCTGAGAGAAGCTAGCGGTTGTGTGTTGCTCTGATGTCACGGTTGTGTTTGTTAGCTCAGTTCAACAATCTGAGAGAGTCGAGTGACATTAGCGAGGACGCTGGAGTCCCAGGATGCAACGCGGCTATATGACGGCAGAGACTCGAAACCCGCGAGCTGGCGAAGTTTGAGCAGTGTGAAGTGATGTGGAGGTGCTAAAGTACTAAAGTGCCGCTGCATCTCCGTCTTCAGCGGCAGGCAGTGGAACAGCATTATGGGTAATGTAGAAAATTTAATTTCAAAGGAATTTTAGTACGTCATGTTATTCAGAAGGATTTATACGCTAAGATTTATTTATTCGTAATTTTGACACGTCACCTCGATCTTCGCACGCTGTTCGCTGGGGGTGGAGAACCCGCACTCCTTGTGATTCTGCTGCAAACAGCTGCTGCAGATGCTCCTCTCGTGACGCGCGCAGAAGAATTCCAACAGCTTCCCGTGTTCGTGACAGAGACGGTCCACGAGGTCGCCGAGCGGCTCGCACAGCTCATGCGCGCGGAACAGAGGGTTCTCCTGGTGAGGGCGCACGTGCTCCGAGCAGAACGACGTGATGCAAGTCAGACACGTTTTCACCGCCTTGGCCTCGTTGCACATGTCGCACATGATGGGTTTGGGCTCAAGGTGTGCCGAGCGCATCACACCGGCGCCGCCGGAGACGGCGTCCGCCCCTTCGTCTGATCCTACGCCGGCTTTGGCTCTGAAGGTTTCCACCACTGCGCTGAGCACCGTGTTCTTCTTCAGGTCTGGCTTGGTGAGGTATTGCGTGCGGCAGTGAGGGCAGAAGTAGGAGCTCGTACTGCTCCACGTCTCCTCCAGACACGTGCGGCAGAAGCTGTGACCGCAGTTCAGACTCACCGGCTCGTTGAAAGGACACAAGCAGATGCTGCAGGTCAGATCGTCCTCCAGGCTCAGCAGAGCCACAAAGTCAGTCACTTCAGCCATGATGGAGGAGAGGAGAGATGCTCGAGACTGCAGGAGAAGCAGAAATGAACACACAGAAGAACACACAGTAAACATCTACACTAGCTGCTCTGATGAGTTCCAGCTGAAATGGCTGAAGGGTTCTGTTAGGAACCGGGCGGGTTTCACTGCAGAAACCTTCCTGGAGGTTTGAATCCAAATTCATTCCAAATTGTGAGGGAATTTTCTCACACACGTTAGGTCTTTCACTGCTCTTCTTCTTCTTTCGGCTTTTCCCTTCAGGGGTCTCCACAGCGAATCATCTCTCTCCACCTATCCCTATCTTCTGCATCCTCAACACTTGCACCCACTAGCTTCATATCCTCATTAATTCCATCCATATACCTCCTCTTTGGCCTTCCTCTTTGCCTCCTGCCTGGCAGCTCCATGTCCAACATTCTCCTACCAATATACTCACTCTCCCTCCTCTGAACATGTCCAAACCATCTTAATCTGGACTCCCTAACTTTGTCCCCCAAACGTCCAACATGAGCTGTCCCTCTGATGTACTCGTTCCTAATCCTGTCCAATCTTGTCACTCCCAAAGAGAACCTCAACATCTTCAGCTCTGCTACCTCTAGCGCTGACTCCTGTCTCTTCCTCAGTGACACTGTCTCTAAACCATACAGCATGGCCGCTCTCACCACTGTCCTGTACACCTTCCCCTTGATTCTCGCTGATATTTTCCTCTCACACAGAACTCCCGACACCTTTCTCCCCCCATTCCAACCTGCCTGCACTCGCTTCTTTACCTCTTTCCCACACTCTCCATTACTCTGGACTGTTGACCCCAAGTACTTAAACTCCTGTACCTTCTTCACCTCTTCACCCTGTAACCTTACTGTTCCACGTTAGGTCTTTCACTGCAATCTGACAAAATGTTGTTTCTCTTCCTCATCTCCTCCTCATATATACCTCATCTGCTCCTCATCTCATCTTCACCTCCTCATATATACACCTCATCTCTTCATCTCTACTGCTTCTCTTCCTCATCTTCTCCTCATCTCTTCCTCATCTATACCTGATCTCTAATTCATCTTCTCTTCCTCATCTCCTCTCCTTTTCTCTTCCTCATCTCTTCTCTGTCATTCCTGTCTAAAGCTCACACACTCCACTACTGACTCAGGCTAATGCACCACACACATACATATACATATATACATACACACACACACACACACACACACACACACACACACACTAAACAAACACAAATGAGATCAAAACAGAGCTAAAAGTCTTCCAGAGCACAAGCAAAATAGCAAAAAAAAAAAGGCAAAAGAAAATAAATGTAGAAATGTAAAATGTCTCTTTAATCCTCTTTAGTCAAAAAGAAACCCGAAAGCATGCGGAAATGAGCCGAATTACAGCGTATTTTTAATCGATGTAACCTCAAATATTGTCAGTAGTTTATTAAGGTTAAACAAAAAAAATAGGTTAAAAAGCGTACATTTTAAAATAAAAGGTTTACTTACAGATTGTACAGGTTAATAAACGTCCTCGGCACAGCGGAGTGAACGGGGACACGCCAACACTCAGGATTTTAACACGAAGTTTCGTTTCTTCACCAATGCGCTTTTCACAATTACCGTAAATACGCACACGAGAGCGCACTAGGACTGTGGAGTCGTAAACGGTCTAAAAAAGAAAAAGAAAAGAAAAAACATCCAATAGTCTTCCTTTGCAATAAACAATACGTTAAATTATAATAAATTAGTGCTGATGTGAGGACATGGATGCACGGATCTCAGTAGTTTCGGGTGGTTTGGGAGGATGTTTATGAGCGTATATACCCAGGTTTACGGTAAACACAGTGACGCTGGCAAGCTGCAAGATGTTGTGATTATTAAATATTTCCTGCCTTTTTTCTTTAGAAGTTGAAATCTACTTCCAAAATATTTAATAAAAAAATAAGTTGAGACCAGAACAATTTATGGATGAATAGAAAAACAAAGTCAGAAATTCGAGTCAGGAACCTTTTCCGGCGAAAAAACAACAACAACGAAATAATAACAGCACAGAAACATCGCCACCTAGTGGAGGACTAAACATACTACCTCCTGGAAAAAAACACCATGTTTTTTAATAAGGCGCTTTTAAAGTCTAAAATAAATATAAAGTCTAGAATATTAACTGGCCAACAACAACAACAACAACAACAACAACAACAACAACGTAATAATAATAATAATAATAATAATAATAATAATAATAATAATAATAATAATAATAATAATAATAATAATAATAATAATAATAATAATAATAATAATAATAATAACGGTGGCTTAGTGGTTAGCACGTTTGCCTCACACCTCCAGGGTTGGGGGTTCGAGTCCCGCCTCCGCCATGTGTGTGTGCCTCAGGGATTTCCTCCGGGTACTCCGGTTTCCTCCCCCAGTCCCCAAAGACATGCATTGTAGGTTGATTGGCATCTCTAAATTGTCCGTAGTGTGTGATTGTGTGAGTGAATGGGAGTGTGTGTGTGCCCTGCGATGGGTTGGCACTCCGTCCAGGGTGTATCCTGCCTTGATGCCCAATGACGCCTGAGATAGGCACAGGCTCCCTGTGACCCGAGTATAGATCGGATAAGCGGTACACAATGAATGAATGAAATAGAATAATCTAGTCATGGGGGTCACAGTCCAGTGACTTCTGTGCCGGTCCCAAATAGAGAGGGTTGCGTCAGGAAGGGCATCCGGCGTAAAACATTGCCAAATTTCATCATGCGAATCGTCAGTGCTCTGAATTTCATTTCAACAATCAGCGCCATTGACCTACAGGGCGCCGGTGGAAATTGGGCTACTGTTGGTGGAAGAAGTAGAGGAGGGAGGAGAGTGCGCAGACAGAGAGAGAAGAGGAAAGGTAAGAGTGTAGGACTGAGAATAGGAACTCTGAATGTTGGTACTATGACAGGGAAAGGTAGAGAGCTGGCTGATGTGATGGAGAGAAGGAAGGTGGATATACTGTGTGTACAGGAGACCAGGTGGAAGGGTAGCAAGGCTCGTAGTATAGGATCAGGATTCAAGCTGTTTTATTATGGTGTGGATAGTAAGAGAAATGGGGTAGGTGTGGTCCTGAAGGAGGAGTTTGTGAGGAATGTTCTGGAGGTGAAGAGAGTGTCAGACAGGGTGATGAGTCTGAAGTTAGAGATTGAAGGGGTGATGTTGAATGTTGTTAGTGGTTATGCCCCACAGGTAGGTTGTGAGTTGGAGGAGAAAGAGAGATTCTGTGAGGGGAACACAGGTGATGAGGAGGTGATGGGCAAGTTTGGAGTTAAGGAAAGGAACCTTGAAGGACAGATGGTAGTGGACTTTGCTAAGAGGATGGACATGGGTGTGGTTAACACTTATTTTCAGAAGAGGGAGGAGCATAGAGTGACTTACAAGAGTGGAGGTAGGAGAACACAGGTAGACTACATCCTATGTAGAAGAGGCAATCTGAAAGAGATTAGTGACTGTAAAGTGGTTGTGGGAGAGAGTGTAGCCAGACAGCATAGGATGGTGGTGTGTAGGATGACTTTGATGGTCTGTAAGAAGAAGAGGCCAGAGATAGAGAAGAAAACCAAGTGGTGGAAGCTGAAAAAGGAGGAATGTTGTGAGGAATTTAGACAGAAGTTGTGGCAGGCTCTGGGTGGTCAGGTAGTGCTGCCAGATGACTGGGAAACTACAGCAGAAGTGATCAGGGAGACAGGGAGAAAGGTGCTGGGTGTGTATGGCTGTATGGCAGTATGGCTTCATGCCCAGAAAGAGCACAACAGATGCAATTTTTGCTCTGAGGATTTTGATGGAGAAGTATAGGGATGGTCAGAGGGAGTTGCACTGTGTGTTTGTAGACTTGGAGAAAGCGTATGACAGGGTGCCAAGAGAAGAGCTGTGGTACTGTATGAGGAAGTCAGGAGTAGCAGAGAAGTATGTCAGAGTGGTGCAGGACATGTATGAGAGGAGCAGGACAGTGGTGAGGTGTGCTGTAGGTCAGACAGAGGAGTTCAAAGTGGAGGTGGGACTGCATCAGGGATCGGCTCTGAGCCCCTTCCTGTTTGCTATAGTGATGGACCAGTTGTCAGAGGAGGTCAGACAGGAGTCTCCTTGGACAATGATGTTTGCAGATGACATTGTGATCTGTAGTGAGAGCAGGGAGCAGGTGGAGGAAAACCTGGAGAGGTGGAGGTTTGCACTGGAGAGAAGAGGAATGAAAGTCAGTTGTAGTAAGACTGAGTACATGTGTGTGAATGAAAGGGAGGGAAGTGGAACAGTAAGGTTACAGGGTGAAGAGGTGAAGAAGGTACAGGAGTTTAAGTACTTGGGGTCAACAGTCCAGAGTAATGGAGAGTGTGGGAAAGAGGTAAAGAAGCGAGTGCAGGCAGGTTGGAATGGGTGGAGAAAGGTGTGGGGAGTTCTGTGTGAGAGGAAAATATCAGCGAGAATCAAGGGGAAGGTGTACAGGACAGTGGTGAGAGCGGCCATGCTGTATGGTTTAGAGACAGTGTCACTGAGGAAGAGACAGGAGTCAGAGCTAGAGGTAGCAGAGCTGAAGATGTTGAGGTTCTCTTTGGGAGTGACAAGATTGGACAGGATTAGGAACGAGTACATCAGAGGGACAGCTCATGTTGGACGTTTGGGGGACAAAGTTAGGGAGGCCAGATTAAGATGGTTTGGACATGTTCAGAGGAGGGAGAGTGAGTATATTGGTAGGAGAATGTTGGACATGGAGCTGCCAGGCAGGAGGCAAAGAGGAAGGCCAAAGAGGAGGTATATGGATGGAATTAATGAGGATATGAAGCTAGTGGGTGCAAGTGTTGAGGATGCAGAAGATAGGGATAGGTGGAGAGAGATGATTCGCTGTGGAGACCCCTGAAGGGAAAAGCTGGAAGAAGAATTCATTTACAGATTTCTAAAAAGTTTACAGAGGGTTAAAGGGATAGTTAAAGTTCAGTGCTCGAAAAATAATAAATAAATAAATAAAATGTCAGATACAGAGCTGAAGTAAACAACACGATCACCTTTTTTTTGCAACAGACCAGATTTTATTGATAAACAGAAATACTTGCAGGAGTGTTTCTGTCCTCAAATCTGATTTCATTCATTACTGATTCTTTTTTTTTTTTTTTTAAAGAAATACCCCTAGCACCAGCAGACGTGTCCAGATGTTCACTCAGACATCATGATAACAGTGTAAACATTTTAATCTGGTTTTTGGTCAGCTTTAGAAAAAAACCTAGATATCCTAATATAACTGTCTATCAGCACGAACCCAACAGCACGAAGAGTCTTACTGGAATAAAGGATAGAACAAATGTAGTAGGGGGAAAAACCCTGTTCGACAAATACACACACACACACACACACACGTCTACATTCCCTTCATTCCTGGGATTACTGAATGCTAGCAAAACCATTATATATTAATCTGAATTTCTTCAAAGTAAACAGAAGAGAGGCAGAAAAATATTAAATATTAAACTCCAGGTGTTAAATTTTAGTGAAATTTTCCTCTTCACTTGTTTGGCTCCCTAACCAACACCAGCGATTAACATTAACATTAAGATAATTATATGAATAACAATGAAGAAATAAGCTCATGGACCATACATCAGATGTGTAACATCATACAAGAGATGTTTCTCTTTCTCTTTTCATCCAGACTGAGATATTCAGCATGAATCTACCTGACGGTTCTGACACCTGTTTGTTCAGCACAGACTTCAAAACGTCTCTAATATATTTACACACCACGAAAGGGGAAGTGGAGGCTGGTCATGTGACCTATGGAGTCTGAAGTCAGGAAATGAATGTATGTAGTGTTTTTTTTCCCCTCGGTGTTGGTGGTGTTGAGCCGGCGCCGCTTCGTCACCACAGGTCCGGCTCGACCCAGACGATCTTGCGCTGCTCCTCCTGGACGATGTGCTGCAGGTTGTCCAGCAGGCTTTTGGTGTCGTTCCAGCTCTCAGGAGGAACGCTGCGGTACAGGCAGGGCAGTTTGTCCAGCAGAGGCTCCTCGTTCCATGAGCATTCCAGCAGCTGAGACTCCGTTATGTAGTTCTGACGAAGTTTTTGTCTGTGTGTGTAAAACAAGGCAGGATTATAAGGACAGCGCAGGAGCTCGTGGTCTGACTCACACCTCATCTGAAGCTCATCTGCATTTTAGAAGACAGTCTTTTACCCAAGCGATGTCATTACAACTGAAATAAACGTTCTGAGTCAGGAAGCTAGCTGATGTTACGCAACACCGAGCTGTAAGACGTCCAGTGTGTCTACAGCGAGCTGCAGCTGCTAGCCAGGTGGATTTATCATCATAGAGCATCAATAATTTACTGAGTTACAACTGGATAAATGATTTGAACACGGTCTACAAGCGTGAAGAGTTAATACTGAAAAAGCAGAGAAGAGAGAGAGAATAGAGGAGAGAGAGACAGAGAGAAAGAGAGAGAGAGAGATTAATTATGAAGGCATGTAGTCATGTGCCATGGGACAGAATTAAATCTGTTTAGAGGGTGAGAGAGACAGGAGTGACAGAGAGCGAGAGTGAAGAGAGAAAGAGACAGAGAGAGAGAAACAGAAAGAGGGGGGGAGAAAGTAAAGAGAGAGAGAGTGAAAGGGGGGGGTGAGAAAGTGAAGAGAGAGAGAGACAGAGAGTGGAGAGAGAGAGAGAGAGAGAGTGAAGAGGGGGGGTAGAGAGAGAGAGTGAAGAGGGGGGGTGAAGAGAGGGAGAGACAAAAAGGGAGAGAGAGAGTGAAGGGGGGGGAGTGAAGAGAGAGAGAGAGACAAAGAGACAGAGAGTAAGAGAGAGAGAGAGAGAGAGAGGGAGGAGGTACGAGATTACGTACTTGAATTTGCGAGCACTACCTTCTGTATACCCGATGAAGATGATGATGGGGAAAATCTCAGCACGATGCAGCCGCCGTACGCAGTCCAACCCAAGAGGGAGAACACAGTGAGTGCCCTAAACACACACACACACACACACACACACACACACACACACACACATAATATAAAAATTATTTTAAATCACCAGAGACTTGTATATTAAAATAATTCTCTTTATGTTTATTTGAAATAATAGTCATTCTGATGGATCAGTAAAGCTGGAGCAGAGTAGTGATGTAATGATGTAATGGAGTAATGATGTAATGATGTAATGGAGTAATGATGTAATGATGTAATGGAGTAATGATGTAATGATGTGGATCTCTCAAACATTACAGTGTTTTTCAGTCAATAACCTGAGATGCAGATTAATGATGCAGAGTTTCTGTGTATTTCTCTGAATGTGTGTGTGTGTGTGTGTGTGTGTATAAAGGTACGTACGCGCTTCATGATCTTCTCGACTCCCTGCACGGTGTAACAGCTGTGTGTGTTTGGCTCACACTCCTCCAGAATCTCGCCCTTCTGCATTTGCACTGCGTGTTCCGAGTCACTCAGAGTCTCTGAAGTTCAACATCATTTACAGCTCACTTACGTTTTTTTCTTAGCATGTCATTTTTTACATTTCAATATATTTGTAGGTGTTTAGCGTAGGTGTTTAGCGTAGGTGTTTAGCGTAGGTGTTTAGCGTAGGTGTTTAGCGTAGGTGTTTAGCGTAGGTGTTTAGCGTAGGTTTAGCGTACCTGGCTCACACAGCTGGTAGCCCTTCTGCTCAGCCAGTCGCTTATGCACGATGCCCCTGAGGATTGTGGGAAGCAGGAGGACGGGGCGGCACACGGGGGGGTAGTGAGGAGTCACCAGCGTGTAGGGCATCAGGCTCATGGAGGTGGGCTTACCTTCATCTGAGGGGCAAAAACAGGGGGCAGGAGGAGCGAATTAAAGCCACATTAGAGGAATGTGATTGGAGTAGTGTTTATTATTTTATTAATTCTGTCTCTCTCTCTCTCTCTCTCTGTGTGTCTCACCATTTGATGAGTTTGTGTTGTTGTCCTCTTCCACACTGACCCACAACGGATTCCTGCCCTGTCGAGCTGTACTGACGACCCGCACGGCCTTCTGCTTTCTCTCCACCTGCACACACACACACACACACACACAGACACACACACACACACACACAATTAAGGGACTGCACTTGGCCTTATATAATATAAGACAAAACAATCCTTCAGAGTTCCCACAATAACAATATATCACAACCCTGGCTTTCTATTGACGTTGCTCTGTTGTAAAGGCGCCTGCGGTTACCATGGAGACGGCTGATGTTTTTCAGTACAGATGAGCAAGATCCAAACTGGCAGCTCTACATAAACAAATTACTAAAATACTGTGATATGGTAAAGTGCTTTTTAAAAGGAGACCTTTATTCTATAAGGAGGAAGGAAAGTAGGAAGGAGTCTCCAGTTTCAGTGATTTGTATCAGAAAGTGAAAGAGGAAGTGAAAGAGGAAGTACTTTACCCTTCTGGGTGCCTGATGTTGAAAGGAAAGATCCTCGATGGCTCGGATTAACTGGCTCTGTGCTCTACACAACACAACACAACGTTCCTGAGCCTCTGTGTAAAACACACTGCACGCATTTTACTATCTAAAATGGCTGCCGTCCCACCTGTAGAAATTGGGCACACGCCCACTCTTCAGGTCCATCAGCTGGCAGCCGTGAACGTGACTCGCCCACCAGTAACCGTCGGAGCCGTAGTGACTGTTCGTCACATGCAGGATGTCGTTACAAGTGACGGACAGCATCTCGGCCCCGCACCCTGGCAGCGACATGTTCACTCGGACGTAGAAGGAGTCGCCTGAGGTGACCTCACGGATCTTCAGCTCCTGGAGAAGATTCTGATAAGCTGAGGGGGAAGAGGGAAAGAGTGTTAGTCATTTTTGGTAGAAAATAAAAATCACTTTAGTTATAAAGAGTGTTTTTACAAAAGTATTGACCCTCTTCCATATTTTGTAGTGTTGCAACATTTAAGTTAAATAATAATAATAATAATAATTCAAAATAATCATTAATCTCTAATCACTATTCACTCATCATTAATCATTATTCTCTAATAGTTGATCATTAATCATTCATGCTCAATGATTAATCAGAAGCTTGACTCAGTTTGTGTGTGTGTGTGTGTGTGTGTGTGTGTGTGTGTGTGTGTGTGTGTGCTCACCATCTTGTTTAGGACGCAGTGAGAGGCTACAGGTTCCCTTGACCTGCCCGAGCGCCCACAGAGCCTCCTCCATGGTGGAATCTTCCAGATGCATCCTGAGAGCTCGCTGCTCTGTCTGAAACTTCACCTGCACAGACATACAGGAGAGTCACGTCACCTGCGCGGAGTAAAGGCCAGGTGTACGCAATCCCAAACAGACACAGAGAAACCACCGAGATGGAGGCGGTGTTCACACAGGCATCCAGTGACCACTGAAACACACACACATGTACACACACACACACACACACACACACACACACACACACACACACCTCCAGGATCTGTGCCCCGGGGCTGATGCCCACACTGTGAGCCGGTGAGCCCAAGGTGACACTATGGATGAAGACACCTGTCTTGTTGCCCCCAATGACCTCCAGCTGACTCAGCAGCGCCTCTCCCTGGAAGGACAGGGTCAGAGCTCGGCCGGTGATGCGGACAGCCTGAGGACGAGAACGCACCAGGAACGGAGGAGCAGACGCCCGAGACACGCTGAAAGAGAAGAAGAAAAGGAGACGAGCGAGGAGATTAGATAAGGGAGAAGGAAAGAGTAAAGAAAAACAACAAGAAAGAACAACAGAAAAAGGAGAGGAGGAATGAGGGGGAAAAAATGTAGACAAAAGTAGAGTAGAAAAAAAAAGATAAAAGAAAGAGTAGAGAATAACACAAGAGAAAAAAAACAGGATTCATTTACATTTATGTTTCAAAAAGGGTTTTTATTTGGGAGAAAATGTGTGTGTGTGTGTGTGTGTGTGTGTGTAAGTGTGTGTGAGTGTGTGTTTATTCACCTGGTTGTTCCCTCGAAGTCAGGAGCCGGTGATAATGGTGATGTTTTCCCCTTGCCTGAAAAATCTAAAAAAATAAATAAATCAAATGTTAATATGGAACTTGAATACGGCTGCTCATTCACACACACACACACACACACACACACACACACACACACACACACACACACAGACACGCATGCATGCACTAGACAAACAAGATACGTCACGTTGGAATAACCAAAAATGCAGAAGTAAGCCATGTGCATGAGAGTTTGTGTGTGTGTGTGTGTGTGTGTGTGTGTGTGAATGAGCAGTGTGTTCACCTTTGTGAAGATCAGAGTCGGGCTCCAAGCTGAGCATACAGAAAGAACCTTCCATCATATCCAGACTGCAGGAAACAAACAAAACTCAATTTCATTTCTTTTCTTTAATTTATTTGACTGTATTTTTATTTATTTGTTATGAAAGTGTGTGAGTGTGTGAAATGTGCCGTGAAGTTGAACGTCATCTGAATGTGATTTGTAATATTTCATGCAGAGGGATGATGATGTGAGGCTGATTATATGAGACCTCTATAAATAAGCAGGTTTGTTTAAGCAGAACTACAGCGTGAGTGTTTATTGCTCTTAAAGGTAATGTCTGTGATAAAAGCGTTTATGACGTGAGGACATAAATCTGTTGATGCTGGACCGATGGGGCTCTGGAGACTGGAGCTGGAGACTTTACGACTGTGGAACGTTCTCAGAAGAGCAAAGACCATCCTGAAGCTGTAAAGCTGAGAGATTTGCTCTTTTATTTCTTCCCTATTTTTAATTTGTTTCGTTATTGTGATCAATCGTGTCGCCCTCAGTAGCCGAGAGACAGAGGGAGTGGTCTTTAAACCCGCGTCCTGCTTCAACCCGCGTCCTGCTGAGTCACTGCTGCTCAGGAGAAACAAAGGTCTGAAGCAGGATGGCATTTGCTGCACTTTGCTCTTGTTAACTTTTTGTTTAGAGGAATTATTGCAGTTTTTGTAGATGATTCATCGAGATGAGGAGATACGAGTGGACCGACTCCGGCAACCTGTGAATGAACGCGTCCTAAACGAACACCTCACCTAGAACACATGTCCTAAACGAACATGTCCTCACACACCTTTCATACACTGCATAAGAAACTGCTGCAGAAATGAGCGACTCCTTCAGGCGCTTCAGTTACAAACTGCCAAGAGACTCTAAACCCTGTCCTTCCCTGTTCCCTATTTCCTGTGGAAGTATAAAACTCACCTGTGCAGTTATAAAGCTCACCTGTGCAGTTATAAAGCTCACCTGTGCAGGTATAAAGCTCACCTGTGCAGTTATAAAGCTCACCTGCGCAGTTATAAAACTCACCTGTGCAGGTATAAAGCTCATTGCAGGTTTAAAACTCACCTGAGGGAGCATGAAGCTTATCTGTACAGGAATAACGCTCACCTGTTCATCCCTAAACCTCACCTGTGTGTTAAAAGATCAGCTGTTCTGGTATATAGCTCACAGCTGTACAGTTCACACTCACCTGTTTGGTATGTAGCTCACTTTACAGGTTTAAATCTCACCTTCTATGAAGGTGTAAAGCTTACCTGAGCAGGTATAAAGCTCAATTGTGCAGGTTTAAATCTCTGCTGTCTTTCAGAAGCTCAACCATGCTGTCAGGTGTGAACCTCACCCACAGAGGTGTAAAGCTCACCTGCTCAGGTAGAAAGCTACAGTTCAGCTGTAGAGGCTTAACGCAAGCTATTCAGGTATAACGCTCACTATTCCAGGTAGAAAGCTCATGTGTAGAGGTTTAGAGCTCTCTTTGTCAGGTAATGAATCGCACCTGTTCAGGTCTAGCTCATGTTTGCAGGTTTAAAGTAAAGCTGCACGCGTGTAAAGCTCACTAGTACAGGTAGAAAGGTAGCCCATGTCATCTGAAAGCTCACCTGGTCAGGTGTAAAGCTCACCTGTGATCGCTGAACTCTGGGCCTCCAAATCTCCTGCGCATGGAGTCAGCACACGGAGGTTCTGCCAAACTGGACCTGGTACTGTTGAACCCATCATCAATGTACTGCTGGAACCAAACACAAAGCAAATGATGTGATAAAACACTGACCTCACGTGCTTCATCACTGATTAAGAGCCTGCAGTACTGATGACCGGTGAAGACGTACTTTATAGTACTCGAAGCTGTTGGAGAAGCCGGGCGGCACGGCGTTCATGCGGCGCAGTCGGGGACGATGCATGGGGCTGGACAGAGGACTCTCACAACTCATGTCTCGACCGCTGTCCCAGCTGATCGACCGCTCCTGCAGGAAAGAACAGATCATTAACGAGCGGAGCGGAGGAGTGGGACGCAGCGAATAAGTAAAGGAGCGTCACTTACGCTGTCCTGACTCGAGTTTCTCTGCATCTTCTGTGCTCTGAGGGTGAAGATTTCCTCCTGTAGCTCCACCAGCTGAGCTCTCAGCGTGTCCTTCTCCGCCAGACTGCACGCGATCTGCACCTGCGCCTCATCCCGGGACAGGTACGCCTGAACACGGAGCCACACACACACACACGCCGGTCAGAAACAAAGACAGCTCCTGACTTCCCCAGGGTTCTATCGCTCGTGTAACAATCATTTCCAATTGAATCAAAACAAGTATTTTAGTGTTTGGGCGTGTGATCGTTAGCGACGCCAGGATTCCAACCATGACCTACAAATTCCCTAAACATATGATGGGAATACAGGACACAAAAAAAACACGGTCCTGAGAACACAGGATTCTGGAAATCTGAGAATTTTAGATTCTAGGAACTTAATGTCTCAGGGGTGTAAATGATTTGGGAATCTGTATAACAAGGAATGTAATGTTCCCGGAAGTCCTGGAAATGTAGGATTCTGGGAACGTAGGGTACGGTAAAATAGCTCAAAGTATAGGGTTCTGGGAATATAGAACTCAGGAAATTCAGAGCATTGGGAATGTGTGAGGGAACTGGAATAATGAATATGTAACCATGGCTATATATGGATCTGGGAATACAGAAGCACAGAAATCCGAAGCATTATTCAGCACTGGGGATGCATGGGTCTAGGAAAACTGGATAAACTCAGGAATAATGGGGATATATTGAGTTCTGGAAATTCTGATACTATAGGGTTCTGGGAATATAGGACACTGGGAATGTGTACACCTTGCAGTATGGAGTTCTGAATGTTCTGGGCTCTGGTAATAAAGAAGACTTTAATTAGAAATATGGAACTATAGGATCCTGGGAATACCTGGGTAATACAGGGCAATATATGCATCTGGGGAATATAGATCCCTGGGAATGTGTGGTTTCAGGAATATCGGGTTCTGAGAACATGATTCTGGGAATACCTATTACTGGGCATGTAGGATCCTGGGAATAAATTGAGTTCCCAGTAATAATACATGCCTTGTGGGATTGTGAGATCTAGGAATTTAATAGTCATGGACTGGGAATAAAGGGGATTTCCCTGTTAGTGCCGTTAGCACTGTTCCCTGTCGCCCTTGGTGTAGCGGGCAGCACTCAGCGTGACGCTGCACAGATGTAGAACAAACGCAGCATGTTCTGCAGTGAAGTCAGACGCTGCAGAATGAGGAAGTGGGACGGAGAGGCAGGGCTGCGTCGCTCAGACAAAAGGTGTGTGTGCTGAAGTGAAAGGCGAAAGAGACAGAAATAGAGATGTGACTTTTCCACACGGCGTCAGAATAAAACCTCATGCAAACATGCGAGTGAAGTGAGAGCCGTACAGTGCGAGTGCAGAGCGAGTACAGTGAGAGCCGTGCAGTGCGAGTGAAGTGAGAGCCGTACAGTGCGAGTGCAGAGCGAGTACAGTGAGAGCCGTGCAGTGCGAGTGCAGTGCGAGTGCAGTGAGAGCCGTGCAGTGCGAGTGCAGTGCGAGCGCAGTGCGAGCCGTGCAGTGCGAGCGCAGAGCGAGTGTAGTGAGAGCCGTGCAGTGCGAGTGCAGAGCGAGTG
>JAUCMX010000001.1:35150975-35163475 GCA_033459395.1 Hemibagrus guttatus | reverse complement strand
TTCATTCTTTAAACTCAAATCTCTGCTCGTTGCTCAGAAGAAACCTTACGCTCCCCTCACTGACACACTTCACACCATGACAACACCATCACCACCACACACCATCACCACCACACACACACCATCACCACCACACACACACCATCACCACCACACACCATCACCACCACACACACACCATCACCACCACACACACCATCACCACCACACACCATCACCACCACACACACACCATCACCACCACACACCATCACCACCACACACACACCATCACCACCACACACACACCATCACCACCACACACACACCATCACCACCACACACACACCATCACCACCACACACACACCATCACCACCACACACACCATCACCACCACACACCATCACCACCACACACCATCACCACCACACACACACCATCACCACACACCATCACCACCACACACACACCATCACCACCACCACCACACACCATCACCACACACCATCACCACCACACACCATCACCACCACCACCACACACCATCACCACACACCATCACACACCATCACCACCACCACCACACACCATCACCAAAACACACCACCACCCCACACACCACCACACACCATCACTACCACACACCATCACCACCACACACCATCACCACCACAACACTCCACCAAAGCCGGTTAAATGGGCGGAGCTAAATAAGACTAATGATTTATTTTTTTACACAAAGCCCCCAACACTTACAGCCGTTCAGCTGGAGGGAGCGTTAGTAAGGTCAGTCTTCACATCACTTCGACTCGGACATTCCACTGATTAAGAGTTACGGCGATATAAAAACTTCTAATGTACGAGGTCTTGGGGGCGTGGCTAGAACATGACGGACAAGAGGACAATCCAAATACAAACAAACTTTCCGGCTCGGATAGCAGCTTTCCGAACTGGGTCCAGTTTTTATTTATTTATTTAACTGTAAAGCAACAAAAACAAGTTCCGTAATAAAAACAGTTAGATAAATAAACACTTTAATTCTCCTAACAGAGATCTTTATCCTTTATCATTAACTTTATCCTTCTGAAAGCTTCCATCTGTTCCCTGCGTGTTGTTGTTGTTGTTGTTGTTGTTGTTTACTCACATTGCATTGTAGTATTTTTTGTAGAGTAAATGATAAACGTTAGTCTCGTGCACACTCACTGGTCCTCATGCTGCGGTTGCGTAACCGGATGCACGTGAGGATCTCGTCCTCGTCCATGTCGCTGAGCACGCGCGCCTGCCGTAGGTACGGGATGAGCACGCACGGGCGCACTCCCAGCGAGATCGCGTGCCTGTTGTCGTTAATCACATCCCACAGCTCCTCTTCACCCATGTCCTTAAAGTCCGGCGGCTCGTGCGCCATGTCCGACATGATGACAACGCACTTACAGTCTCACACACCCGCACACACACACACACACACCCGCACACACACCCGCACACACACACACACTGCAACATCTGAAGCGCAAAGTAGAAGATATTCTCCTGAAATCTAAAAAGAGCTCCGGCGCCTGCACACTGACGCTCCGCCTCTAAGGCCACGCCCAGCAAGAGCACGCGTGGGAAAACCTGAAGGTCGGGGAGTGGACCCACACACACACACACACACAAACACACACACAAACACACGCACACGCACAAACACACACAAACACACGCACACGCACGCACACACAAACACACACAACACATACACACACACACACAAACACACACACACATATACACTACACATACACACACACACACATATACACTACACATACACACACACACATACACACACTACACATACACACACACTACACATACACACACACATATATACACTACACATACACACACACACACACACACACACAAAAACACACACACAAACACACACACATACACTACACACACACACACATACACAAACATATACACACACACACATACAGTGGGGCAAAAAAGTATTTAGTCAGCCACCAATTGTGCAAGTTCTCCCACTTAAAAAGATGAGAGAGGCCTGTAATTTTCATCATAGGTACACTTCAACTATGAGAGACAGAATGAGAAAAAAAAATCCAGAAAATCACATTGTCTGATTTTTAAAGAATTTATTTGCAAGTTATGGTGGAAAATAAGTATTTGGTCAATAACAAAAGTTCATCTCAATACTTTGTTATATACCCTTTGTTGGCAATGACAGAGGTCAAACGTTTTCTGTAAGTCGCCACAAGGTTTTTACACACTGTGGCTGGTAGTTTGGCCCATTCCTCCATGCAGATCTCCTCTAGAGCAGTGATGTTTTGGGGCTGTCGCTGGGCAACACGGATTTTCAACTCCCTCCAAAGATTTTCTATGGGGTTGAGATCTGGAGACTGGCTAGGCCACTCCAGGACCTTGAAATGCTTCTTACGAAGCCACTCCTTCGTTGCCCGGGCGGTGTGTTTGGGATCATTGTCATGCTGAAAGACCCAGCCACGTTTCATCTTCAATGCCCTTGCTGATGGAAGGAGGTTTTTACTCAAAATCTCACGATACATGGCCCCATTCATTCTTTCCTTTACACGGATCAGTCGTCCTGGTCCCTTTGCAGAAAAACAGCCCCAAAGCATGATGTTTCCACCCCCATGCTTCACAGTAGGTATGGTGTTCTTTGGATGCAACTCAGCATTCTTTCTCCTCCAAACACAAAAAGTTCTATTTTGGTTTCATCTGACCATATGACATTCTCCCAATCCTCTTCTGGATCATCCAAATGCTCTCTAGCAGACTCCAGACGGGCCCGGACATGTACTGGCTTAAGCAGGGGGACACGTCTGGCACTGCAGGATTTGAGTCCCTGGCGGCGTAGTGTGTTACTGATGGTAGCCTTTGTTACTTTGGTCCCAGCTCTCTGCAGGTCATTCACTAGGTCCCCCCGTGTGGTTCTGGGATTTTTGCTCACCGTTCTTGTGATCATTTTGACCCCACGGGGTGAGATCTTGCGTGGAGCCCCAGATGGAGGGAGATTATCAGTGGTCTTGTATGTCTTCCATTTTCTAATAATTGCTCCCACAGTTGATTTCTTCACACCAAGCTGCTTACCTATTGCAGATTCAGTCTTCCCAGCCTGGTGCAGGTCTACAATTTTGTTTCTGGTGTCCTTTGACAGCTCTTTGGTCTTGGCCATAGTGGAGTTTGGAGTCTGACTGTTTGAGGTTGTGGACAGGTGTCTTTTATACTGATAACCAGTTCAAACAGGTGCCATTAATACAGGTAACGAGTGGAGGACAGAGGAGCCTCTTAAAGAAGAAGTTACAGGTCTGTGAGAGCCAGAAATCTTGCTTTTTTGTAGGTGACCAAATACTTATTTTCCACCATAACTTGCAAATAAATTCTTTAAAAATCAGACAATGTGATTTTCTGGATTTTTTTTTCTCATTCTGTCTCTCATAGTTGAAGTGTACCTATGATGAAAATTACAGGCCTCTCTCATCGTTTTAACTGGGAGAACTTGCACAATTGGTGGCTGACTAAATACTTTTTTGCCCCACTGTACACACACACACACACACACACACCTAGCACTTAATAATTGACCTTCATTTTCCTTTTTTTTTTACTTAACTTTCTGAGCTCTTCTCTTTCACCTGCATTACTGTAACTATACTTTAATAATCTATTAATTATTATTATTTAATTAATAATTATTTAAGGTTGCTTTCGGCCGCTCCCTGTTCGGGGTCGCCACAGCGGACCGACTGGTCCGCACAACAACTTGGCACAGGTTTTACGCCGGATGCCCTTCCTGCCACAACCCTCCCATTTTTCCGGGCTTGGGACCGGCACTGCATCCAGTGGCTGGGGTTGAGGCATTGGCTGGGAATCGAACCCGGGCCTTCCGCATGATAGGCGAGAAATCTACCACTGAGCCACCAATGCCTCCAATTATTTAATTATTAATAATTATTATTAATATTTGATTGATTATTGAATATTTGTGCATTCCTTTCATCATGGAGACGAACCGAGAGATCATGACATGTCCAGATAAACACACAGCTGCTGTGCAAGACACCGACATTATTCCCATCAGTATCAGTATCCGGATGTGGATGTGAAGTGGGCGTGGCTCAGGGTGTGTGTGTGGGACTGTTTATTTCATTTCACTCACATGATTATTTCTGTTTTTCTAAACTTACTCAAAATGTAAATAAACTAGGATTTGAACTTAAACGTCCCCAATACTGAGGAGGCAGTTTGGGTGTGGCTGGGGTGTGACTGGGGGCGGGGCCGGGGCAGCAGCAGTGATAGAATATGTTTCTGAAATAAAACACACACACACAGTTATTTTGTCTGGGTTTTTTTCCATCATGCAGGAGGAGGGAGAGAAAAGTGCTGGTTTTTTTTTTTTTTGCTACGAAATAAAACTAGAAGAGAATAAAGAACGCGGAAGTAACAACCATGAGAAACACGCCGAGTCGCGGTGATGATGATAAGAGATGAAGATTAGAGCTCACAGAAGCACAGAATAAACAGAACTTACAGCCATGTTATCGGGTGCAACAAAACACAGGAGCAGATAATCATTCAGATAAACCAGGTCATGTGACGTGCAGGGGCTGATGGGAAATGTAGTTTAAGGTTAGACATGACACTGACGTCTCTCTTTCGTGTAGTTCTGTTCACAGGTCACTCAGAAATCTTCACTCATGTCTCGCCCACGTTACTGACCGTGGGCTCTTTCTGTGTCCAGTGAGCTTTACATGTGACCGCTCGCCCACGCCCATGTGAAAAAAACCTCACACTTTTGGCACTTTTATGTTTGTGTCCTGTAGATACACACTTCTACACACCTCTACACACTTCTGCACACCCTTACACACTTCTACGAACATCTACACACTTCTACGAACATCTACACACCTCTACACACTTCTGCACACTTCTACACACCTCTACACAATTCTACGAACATCTACACACCTCTACACAATTCTACACACTTCTACACACCTCTACGAATATCTACACACTTCTACAAACATCTACACACTTCTACACACCTCTACACAATTCTACACACTTCTACACACCTCTACACACTTCTACGAACATCTACACACCTCTACACACTTCTACGAACATCTACACACCTCTACACACTTCTACGAACATCTACACACCTCTACACAATTCTGCACACTTCTTCACACTTCTACACAACTCTACACACTTCTACGAACATCTACACACTTCTGCACACCTCTACACAATTCTACACACTTCTACACACCTCTACACTTCTACAAACATCTACACACTTCTGCACAGCTCTACACACTTCTACGAACATCTACACACCTCTACACACTTCTGCACAATTCTGCACACTTCTTCACACCTCTACACACTTCTACACACTTCTACGAACATCTACACACTTCTACGAACATCTACACACCTCTACACACTTCTTCACACCTCTACACACTTCTGCACACCTCTACACACTTCTACGAACATCTACACACCTCTACACACTTCTTCACACCTCTACACACTTCTACGAACATCTACACACTTCTGCACACCTCTACACACTTCTCCGAACATCTACACACCTCTACACACTTCTCCGAACATCTACACACCTCTACACACTTCTGCACACCTCTACACAATTCTACACACTTCTTTACACATCTATACACTTCTACAGTCCTGATAAAAAAAGAAAAGAAAAAAAATACAGATTTTAGAAAACAACAGAATGCTCATCATATTCAGTTCTGCATTTCTGTCTGTTTAGGACACATTATCTGTTCATTCATCTCACAGACACACATGCACATGCACATACACACACACACACACGTGCGCGTCATTAACGAACCCACGGTGTCTCTATCTAAAACAAACCAACCAGGTCCAAAGTCTTACAAGTAAGAGGAAGTGAGAGGCGCAGCTCGTCTAGCAGGAAAGGAGTGTGGGAGGAGAGTTTACTGGAAGCCATGCACATACACACACACACACACACACACACACACACACACACACACACACACGCACGGCCCAAACCGACCTACTGACATTGATCAGACGTTTATTTAGGTTTATTAGCACAGACACACCTGGACGCAGGTGCATTCATGAACAGACATTTCTCACTTAGTCACACTGCAATCAAAGTAAATACACTGGACTTCCATCCAGAATGAGGGAAACACACCCAACACACACACACACACACACACACTTTACTCTGCACAAAACAAAACCACATGACATGCTTAGAGCTGCTGACAGAGCAGGTGTGTTTACGGTGGACAGTAACTTCAGAGTCGGTCAGTCAGAGCGAGCTGCTCCGTGACTCTGCGTACGATATAATAACGATCTTTTCACTGTGTAGCGTTTAAACCAATCAGGAGAAGCTGGTGTTGATGGAATGTTATTTATAGAACTGGACAGATTTTATCATGTGAGATCAGACTGTCCAGAGCTTCCTCCTAGGTGTGTTTAGAAAGAATTAAAACATTTAAAACAATACTATTGGGTGTGTTTTAATGATACCATTTAGTTTATCATCAGTGACTGATCCCAAATGACGCACATGCGGTTTGGAAAGGCTGCTTTCCGGGATTCCTTAAAGTCTTAACGTGTGTGTGTGTGTGTGTGTGTGTGGTGAAACTGGTTGGATCATTGATAAGTTCTTCTACTCCATGCTCTGACCAATCAGAGCAGAGATTTGAGTGCAGTGAGGCAAAGAGGCATGCACGTACAGCGCTTTTTCCTTTTTTAGTTTTGTGGAAGTTCAGAAATAAAACGCAAGAAAGTTCACACACTGCTGCGCTCCTGCAGAGGCACAACCTCAAAAATCTCACTTAATCGCTCTTAATGAGATACAACTATTAATTACTTGATTATCAGCACATGAAACATGACCACACAGGTGGGAGAAAGTAAGCCCCGCCCACTCAGAATCGCCGGACGACAGAGTGACCACTTTTCCGCCGTGGAAGACTTTTAGATAGGGAGGAAGCCGCTGACGCCGAACCTGTTATAAATATGTTATTAATGTTTCTCTGTGGCTTGGCTCTCAGCGTTATGTAACAGCGAGGACGCTGTAGAACAGGACGTGATTCAGCTGATCTGGGCGAAATGAAATATTCGTTTTGTGAATGGACAACAGCAGCGCTCTCACACCCAGCACTGATTTATCTGATTGTCTGCAGTTCAGTCTGCAGCGTAAACATCTGGAGTATAATCTGACTCTCTAACAAATCTACACCAGAGTATTACGAATATATCACTACTATATTCTATTTCTTTGCAGATTTCTAATATTATTAAATACATTTATTTATTTTTAAGTAATATTACACTGGCAGATGATTCTATATATTTTGAATGTAAAATTATCTGCCAGTGTAATGTTACTAATGTTATTACTTGGTTATTAAGCTGTTTATAAGCTGTTTATTAAATGTTATTAGGAACTCAATATAACGAGGGTTAAGACGTGTTTGTTTATATATCTAATCACTTTGTTGTTTTAGCAGAGGCTGAAATGAGAGTTCGCTTAACTCTGGGAGTCGAAACTTCATTTAATTGATTGTTAATGTTCCACTGTTAATTCCACCTAGGCTCCGCCCACAGCGGTGTGTGGAAACATGCCAGGATTTCTTTTGTCCTAACGCTGAATACGAACGCAATGTCGACAAACCGGACGTGGGATCTGGAACAACACTGTGTGAAAGAGGCGCGTGCGGTACGCCCGGTTCTAGAGTAAACAGCACGAGAACACCTAGGATTATCTTTAATAGGATCGACAGCGTCAATAAGAACACAGATCGTTTCAGTCTTAAATCAGTTCCTTTCATTCGTCTGGAATCTAAAACGCACGAGTCTGTTCTAGAACATCAGATGTTTTCACACACACACACACACACATACACACAAACACACCAGAGGCTCAGACATATTAGAGCATTAGAGGTTCTAGAACTTCTTCTAAATGTTCGATGTTCTAGAATGCTAAGTGTTTTAACGCGAAAACACTGGCGTGTTTGAGTTCCGAAACGCTAGACGTTCTAGAGTGTTAGCTGTTTCTAAACATTTCATGTTCTAGAAGTCGCTGGGACTCTTAGGCGGCGTGCTCTTGTCAGAACGCACGCTTGCAGGTTAGCGCTATTCCTTGACTCTGTAGAATATCTAGACCTTTTCTTTTTCTTCATCCTGAAAGGACGTTCAGGAATGAAAGGGTTCTGCGTGAGATCTAGGACAGCAGGTGACAGATCGTGAATGCAGGACTCCGGGGAGTGGTGCGGTTCTGTGTTATACGATAGTGAGAGATAAACAAGCATGTTTTGCTGAAGAACTTTTATTAAAGCTCAGTGGGAATTAGGACACGCCCTCCAGCTGCCATACTCACGCAACAAGAACCCTCGAGTGAAACAGTAGCCCCGCTCTGTTCTCTGAGCGCTAATTGTCGTCTAATAAACAGAAAGCTTTCGAGTGTGGACGTAGAACACGCAAAGGCGAGCGTTAGGTTCTGTCCAGGTCCGAGGGTGTGTGTACAGAGACGAGGAGAATGATCCTGTGGAACAGAGCCTTGTGCTGTGGAAAATCCTGGACGGCCCGCTGAAGAACGTCTCTTATCTGTCACACACACACACACACACACACACACACACACACACACACTGTTTGAAAGAACCCTGTCTGTACAAATTATTACATCACAGCAGGATCCAGGGCGTAGTTCACAGCTAAGAACCATTCTGTGTTCTAGAATTTTAGAGGTTTCAAAAAGTTCGATGTTCTAGAATCATAGACGCAGCACAAAAGTAACATCATGTTAGATGTTCCAGAAAATGTCACATATTTCAAGATCTTAGACTCACTTTAAAAAAAAAAAAAGGTATGTTAGATGTTCTGGAATAACAAATTATAATGTTCTAGAATGTTGGATGTTCCAGAGCACTAGAAATTTTAAAATCCTAAATAGTCTAGAATATTAGACGTTGCATGTTCTAAAAGGTTGGGTGTTACAGAATTTCATTGTTCCAGATGTTCTGCGTGTTCTAGAGTGTCTGACCGAGCACAGGTGTTCCTGCAGCGTGTTGGTGGCGAGCTGCAGCTCGTCGTCTCCTCTCGCTGTGGCGCTGTAGCGACCCTCCTTCACCGCCTGCAGCTGCTTCACACGAGACTGCAGAGCCACCAGCTGGATCAGGTTCTGCAATGGAGAACCACAGAACATTTAATAAAGGAAAGGATCCAAAGCCAAGTTCTGGCAAGTTCTAGAGCGCAGAACGGCACAAAGGTCATGGCCTGGTTCTAGAGCAGACAACAGCCGAGAACAGAACCAGGTTCTAGGGCAGAGAACAACAGAACACTCACTCCACTCAAATCACCGCAGCAGGAGAACACTCAGTGGCGGTCCAGTGGAAGAAGTGGAAGTTCTAGCCCTGAGAAGAGACTGTTTCTCTGGGTTCTAAATAATCTCTACTTTATTTAGTCAAAGTTAACATTCCTGACATTTACATAATTCACAGTGGGCGGAGCTAGACCGGGTGACAGATATTGATTATAAGCAATTAATACTTATGCATGTCAAAAACACACTTTTGTGTGTGTGTGTGTGTGTGTGTGTGTGTGTGAATACACACTCTTTCTTTGGTCTCCTGCATGTTCTTGAGTTCATCCTGGAGGGCGGAGCCAGTGTTTTTGAGGTCAGTGATCTGCATCTTCTTCTCTCTCAGACTCTCACTGTTAGAACTCTGCTCCTGTTGCAGCTGCACTATCACAGCATCATACTCCTCTGCTTGCTACACACACACACACACACACACACACTTTAGTGAAAAATTAATAGGTGTTAAAAGCAAAAGCATTCACCTGGTGTTAATGGGGAAGCCCCTAGAAGCAGCAGTAGATTAGTTACGTCAATCAGGGTCACATCTGTCCTGGGAAAACCCCCGAATTTGTTGGAGAACATACCAAGAGAACACGCAACAGACTCGAGTGCTCATCACTGCACTGGGAGGCGTGGCGGTGGTGGTAGCGCCGTGTTAAGAGCAGCGATGTTTAGCAGTTTCTCTGAATAATCCCTTCATTAACTGCTCAGAGATTTTCAGTAACTACTCTCCCCATGTGGCTCGCTCCGTCACTCGCCGGCGCAGGCGTGATGTTGAATGAGAGGCTGAATGTTTGTAGATCTTTATGAGTGGATCTAAGCTCGGTCAGGGCCGCAGCGAGGTCATATATCTGAAATAGTTTTTCTTTAATTGCTATCTTCACACTTAAGGAATGTTTTTATGGTATTACAGGCATGAGAATTAGTTTGAAGAAGGTCTGGAGGCGCGAGTGCTGGAATTGTCCCTGTTTAATTATAGCCTTAATGTCACTCCGGCGGATTCTTGGGATTTTTTTTGCCCCAGGCTGCTGCTTCCGCTCTGTGATGCTGTGTGTTTACATATGTTCTCTAACCAACTATGGGTTCTTTCAGGAACAAGAAACTTTCCCAGAATGCACTTATCTCAACTCCACTGGATTAAGAGTGTTACTTCTGACGCAAACAGGAAGCATCTTCCAGTGACGGGGTCGATACACCACCAAAAACTTACCTGAAAATAACTTTGTAAACTATATTGATTTTCCCCCATAATTATGGGATGTTTTGTGTAGATTCATGACATAAAATCCTAACAAACACACACACAAACACACACACCTTGTGTGCCTGGAGGATGCTGCGGCGAAGGCTCTTCAGTGTGTGCTGCAGGTCGGAGTGTGTTGTTTGTTTGCGGTTGCTGCGTGATTGAGACTCGCCAAGTGCCACGATGCTTTCACGTCGCACAACCGCAGCCTCCATCTCCCTCAGCATCTTCTCCCGCTGCTTCAGCAGCTGGCTGTAATGATTCTGAAGCACACACACACACACACACACACACACACACACACACACCATATACAAATAACACACAAACACAAATTAACACAAATATACACTTATGCACAGACACCCACATATTAACTCACATAAACTCTCTGTCTTTCTCTCACACACACACACACACACACACACACACCTCCATGCGGTGTATCTCAGTTTTCATGGTGTTTATGTCTCCCTTTCCAACCTCCGAATCCACGGCCAAGCGAGTCTCACGTGCCAGCTGAGTTTTTCTCTCCCACAACATGATCTGCCGCCTACACACACACACACACACACACATACACACACACACAATGCATGTTTGGTCTACCGATATACAATTACATATCGTTGGGCGTATTATTTTGTTGTTCATGGGTAGTGTGTGTGTGTGTGTGTGTGTACTCACTCTGCTTCCACCAGGCTGTTCAGTAATCGCTCTTTTTCCTCCTGGAGTTTCTCTAGATGCATCTGTGTCTCTACAGACCCCCTCTCTGCATCCTACACACATTTATTATAGATGTAGTGTGTGTACACGTGTGTGTGTGTGTGTGCATGTGTGTAGCAGTACCTTGAGTGTGTGTATGAAGTTGTTCTCCATCAGGATGTTGCTCTGCTCCAGCTCCTGTTTCAGTTGTGTGTTCTGGTTCAGGAGTAAGTTCAGCTTCTCCATGTCTAACCTCAGAGCTTTAGAGTGTCTCTCCAGCTCAACCAGACCACGTTCCTCCTGCTCAATCTCACCTACACACACACACACACACACACACACACACACACACACACACACACACACACACATCTATACTTTATATCTGTCATGGAACCAGTCTGTAAAGTAAACACTAAATGTATTAATGACTAGAACGCTGTGTGTGTGTGTGTGTGTGTCGTGCTGTTAAGGGAGAATAATCCGTCACGCTGAGGTTGATTATTTTCCTATAACCGCACATGCCTTTTTAGAACACAGAGATCAGAAACGCATGTCATACTTTTTATCCGTTTATAGCTGCTCTTAATGTTAGCTCAAGTTCTCGAACATTTCTTCCCTCAGCAGCCTCCATTTTTTTCTTTGAAGTTAATAAAACTGCTGTTATAGAGAATTAAATAAGGGATTAAGAATCTGGTTCATTTCAGGTGTGTGTGTGTGTGTGTGTGTGTGTGTGTGTACTCTTGGTGCGGAGGTTCTTCTGCTGCATGATGGTGAGCTGACTCTTTAGTAATAGCGTTGCGCTGCTTTGCGCTTGTTTCTCCTGATTCAGTCTCACTAGCTCCCCCTGCTGCCTCAGCCATAACTGCTGCTGCTCCTTCATCTCGGCCTCCAGCTCCTCCAGGCGTTTGTTCAGAGTTTTCACCTCGATCTCCAAAGGACCCAGGTCTTCATGCTGCTCACACACACACACACACACACACATATATATAATCAAAGAACAGTAAAAATGAACAAAACTGTTGAAACAGGAAGAAGTATACAAAAGAGGTGTGTGTGTGTGTGTGTGTGTAGGAGTGTGTCATGACTCACCCCAGTGCTTGCCCTGATCTGCTCGATCTTCTTGTTACACATGTTGATG
>JAUCMX010000001.1:35123475-35145975 GCA_033459395.1 Hemibagrus guttatus | reverse complement strand
TGTGTTCTCTCTCTCACCCTGTGTGTGTGTGTATGTGTGTTCTCTCTCGCTCTCTCACCCTGTGTGTGTATGTGTGTTCTCTCTTGCTCTCTCACCCTGTGTGTGTGTGTGTTCTCTCTCTCACCTGTGTGTGTGTATGTGTGTTCTCTCTCGCTCTCACCCTGTGTGTGTTCTCTCTCTTCCTGTGTGTGTGTGTGTTCACTCTCTCTCACCCTGTGCGTGTGTGTGTGTTCACTCTCTCTCACCCTGTGTGTGTGTGTTTTCTCTCTTCCCTGTGTGTGTGTGTGTTCTCTCTCTCACCCTGTGTGTGTTCTCTCTCACCCTGTGTGTGTGTGTGTTCTCTCTCTCACCCTGTGTGTGTTCTCTCTCACCCTGTGTGTGTGTGTTCTCTCTCTCACCCTGTGTGTGTTCTCTCTCACCCTGTGTGTGTGTGTGTCTCTCTCAGCCTGTGTGTGTGTGTGTGTGTGTGTATGTTCTCTCTCTCACCCTGTGTGTGTGTGTTCACTCTCTCTCAACCTGTGTGTGTGTGTGTGTTCTCTCTCTCACCCTGTGTGTGTGTGTTCTCTCTCTCTCACCCTGTGTGTGTGTTTGTTCTCTCTCTCACCCTGTGTGTGTGTGTATGTGTGTTCTCTCTTGCTCTCTCACCCTGTGTGTGTGTGTGTTCTCTCTCTCACCATGTGTGTGTTCTCTCTCACCCTGTGTGTGTGTGTGTATGTGTGTTCTCTCTTGCTCTCTCACCCTGTGTGTGTGTGTGTTCTCTCTCTCACCCTGTGTGTGTGTGTGTTCTCTCTCTCACCCTGTGTGTGTGTTTGTTCTCTCTCACCCTGTGTGTATGTGTATGTGTTTTCTCTCTCTCTCTCTCTCTCATCCTTTGTGTGTGTGTATGTGTATGTGTTTTCTCTCTCTCTCTCTCTCTCTCTCATCCTTTGTGTGTGTGTGTTCTCTCTCTCACCCTGTGTGTGTTGTTTTTTGGTCAGTTCAGCTGTGCTGCTGTACTGGTTCCTGATGTCCTCCAGCTGTTCCTCTGCTTGTCTCCGGTCTCTGACGGCTGTAGCTCTGCTCTCGTGCCGATCCTCCAGAGAGGCCTGCAGTCTGGCGAGCTCCTGCTGGGCGTTGTAGAGAGTGACGCCGATCTCCTCAAGCCTGCCGTTCTCCAGCTGCTCCTCCTTCATCTGGAGCACAACATCATCACGCCATTTATTCTCCTCCTCCTCGTACCACAGCAACCATCTCTCCTCCATTTACTGCTACTTTCCACTGGAACTCCAGCTAGCTCCTGTTCTCACTCTTTATCATTTCAACATTTTATAATAAAACACACACTGAACTAAGCTCTCAGGAGACAGGAGCTGTCATGTGATGGAGGACTGAATAAATAAAGCTGGAGTAAAAGTTCACAGTCATGTAGAAACTTTTTCATTAGTGTAGAAAAGGAAAGATCTGAGAAAGCAGAACCTTCTCCCGAAGCTCCAGGTCCAGTCTCTCCAGCTGCGCGCTGAGCTGCTTCTTCACAGCCGACTGAAATCTCTTTATCAGAGGCTGGGGAACATATCCGATTATTAACCTCGTTACATTTTTAAACCTTCTACTGCATTGTAATAAACGTGTTATAGAGTGTATTTCTGCAGAAATAAAGTGAAATGTGACGCCAGGATGTGTCACTCATTTATCGTGCGAGGGATTTACATCGTTTGATTAAAAATACTACAGTAAATTGCAAAACATCTGGAGATTCAGATGCGGTAAAAAGTCACAGACGTGCTCAGGATCCAAGACGATGAGCTCATCTTCATCATCATCATCTTCGCCATCATCATCAACAGCGTCTTCATCGTCACGTCTGGGTCTCGTCTCGTCCTCCTCGCTGTCTGTGAAAGCCGCCTGACACACACACACATCATCATCATCATCATCATCATCGACACTGTTTCATCTGGACACAAAATGCCGCACGTTAAATAAACACTTTAAACTCTAGAACTGATTAATGAACCACGTTTAGCTTCAATCCTTCTTAGCCAGAATAATTGATTAATTTTGATTCATTGATTAATTTGATGCAATTTATTTTGTAAAATAACTACAAATAAAATGCTGCAGGCTGCAGATGGGATATTAACACACAGGAAGTAAAACAGGAAGCGATGAGTGTAAACAGGGTTTAAGGTCAGATCTGTTTGTTAGTGTGTAAATGGAGCTGCGATTACGGTGGAGTTGTAGGCCAGAGTGAGGTGGAGAGACGATGGTGGAGGATCTGGTACAGTTCCACTGCCCTGGTCTGTAAAACACACACACACACACACACACACACACACAACAATAATCTAATACAGTGTTCTTGCTGTGTGTGTGTGTGTGTCAGGTATTCATGCGGACCCGAGCGTGTGTGTGTGATGCCGCTGGCTGTGGTGAGAGTGTATGAGATGTCAGGGCTGGTCTCTGGGTGTTTTCCATCTGAATCCTCGACGGATCGAACCTGTGAGACAAACATAAGGAGAGTTTAATCAGCACCTTCTGACCAATCAGAACTCAGGATTAGAGTCTGAAGATAACGGATTTATAAAGTCTGTGTGTTCACACTGGACAGATGGTTGTGAGGACACGGCATCAGGACATATATTTGAAATAAACATTGTCGATCACCTGCTGAGATGTGCTGATGTCAGAAGGAACCTCTGCACCATCTTCTGGTTCCTCAGGTTCCTCCTTAACATGTGGAGACGCTATCCTGCCTTCATCCTCCATTTTTTCAGCTCTCTCCATCTTCACACTGAGGAAAAGGTTTTTAAAAACGGTTTATTTAAAGGCAACTGCACTGATAAACATAAAAATATCCAAACGGTCACAGTAAACAGGAAAAACGTAAACAAGCTCAAACTGTCGAAAAAAACCCCGTTAAACTGTCTTTGCAACAAAATCAAATAAAAGAAAGAAAGAAAGAAAAATGTTACATTTTGCTTTTCTTTTTTTATTTAAAACACGAAATACATAACTGTTTAGAAAAAGTCACCAAAATTCTTACCTTTTATTTCATAAATAAGAAATAAAAACTTCCTTTGTAAATATCAACGGTAAAATGCTCGCTACGGACTTTTCGAGTCCCCTTAACGTTGCTAAGCAACCCTGTACTCCCGGATGTTTGAGGAGTTCTTTCTATGAAACCCGGGATGCTTCCGGGTTTGTTTTTTTTTTTTTTTTATCTCTAAACTCTAAATAATATACTAATAATAATAAACTATATTGTTTTAAATGATTTTTTTAAATAATCTAAACATAAACAAACAGTTCTTGTAGATAGATAAAATATAATTGAATTTAAATTCGCACTTCCTCCCGCACGCTAGAGGGCAATATGGCGTCGTTGTAGGGATAAGACAAAGCGCCGAGCGAAGTGTGCGGAAACTCAAAATGGAGAACAGAAGAGAAACAGCGCTTTAGTTCTACAAACCGGTATTTATATCAAATCTCTTATATTATTGACAGATTTTTAAAACATCTCTAAGATTTTGCCTTTTATTGTGTCATTGTTAAGTTTTTTGTCCTTTAAATTCAAAATAAAAAAAACTCCGCAATTCCCCCCCCCCATGACGTCAAATGCATGTTTATTTACTTATGTATTTACGTCCTTTGTTTTTTTTGTTCTATTTTAATATTCCTTCATTTACCCAGAATGTTTTCCTGGTCAGCTTACCCCAGCCCAGTTTCCAGCTTTGCTTGATCTCAGTTTTGTTGATTGATGTATTGATTGAAACGCAGGTAGAGATGAAGGTGAAGATAAAGCAGTGGCACGGTGTGGCATCATGGCTCTGGGTGGCTAACGACGAGAACTGTGGCATCTGCAGAGCTCCATTTAACGGCTGCTGTCCAGACTGTAAGCCACTTTTCTACACTGAATGTGTCTCAGAATAAATAACTCCTTTAAACAGCATACCTACTGTAAAGTCTGTGTGCACCTGTACCTCATGTCCCCGTGTGCAGGTAAAGTCCCCGGAGATGACTGCCCACTGGTGTGGGGTCAGTGCTCACACTGCTTCCACATGCACTGCATCCTGAAGTGGCTGAACTCACAGCAGGTGCAGCAGCAGTGCCCCATGTGCCGGCAGGAGTGGAAGTTTAAAGAGTGAGGATCTCGCCGTCAGGCTCGTCTACTCACTACTCTGTGTTTAAATGCCACTCGAGTTCAAAGTAACACCTTTTCCTTTTTGTTTTCATTCAGGGGAGAGACAACATGAGGTGATGGAACAAACCGTTACAGTATCAAACCACTGCTTTGTTTAACTCTGACATTAAATATATTACTGAAAGTACTGTTGTCTGAATGTGTACACACACACACACACACACACAGGTCATCCAATAATCAGATTTCTTTTATTCTAAGATATTTAGATTCCAAGCAACTTCTCATGAACTAGTTTATTATAGCTCACCTACTTGTAACTGAGACACACATCTGTTTAATAATGTTTGCTAGCTCAGCCAGCTGTTTCTGTTCCTCGTCATCATCCAGTAATAACTCCTTATTTATCCAGTAATAAATAAGGTTGAAAGTTGTCGAGTTTTCTTGGGTCAGGTTTCCTTCATGTCCCGAATAAGCAACACAGAGACACCTCCACACTAGCTACCAGCTACCGAGCTAGCTCATGTGAGTCACATGACTGTGAGACTGTCAGTATACTTACCACGTTACCATGACGACCACCGGGACAACTTCTCATCGCTGACATCAGCTAGCGTTCAGGTCATGTCCCACGACTTGTCAGTGTCCAGTAATCATTTGAGTATCAAGACACCGAGTGATCCAAAGATGTGGAGATTTTCTTTATTTTGTGACATCACAAGTATTGCTTGTATAGCCCTGCTTCTGAGTTTTCTTTTTATTGATAGAGATGATAGAGCAACTTGAGAATGAAATTGAATTTAAAATTCATAACAGGGGTAAAGAAAAACAAACAAAACAAAAACAACCGTGTCTTTCTTAATATAATATAATGAATATAATATAACAGACATAATATAATTTTTATTTTGGGAAATTGTGATGTCATCTGATTACAACTGGCGAGTACAGAAGGTTGTTTTAAGAAGGTGCAAAATAAATATCCACTGATTTTACTGTCAGAACCATTAAAGTAAACAGGAAGTATGTTACCAAGTGAACAAAATAAAAGTTTAAACACAATAAAAATAAATTTCCGTTATGAAATAATTCTATAGAATAACATTTCAGGGCTAAAAGACTGGACGGTAAAACATCGACGACGAACAGAACGTGATTGACAGCTGAGGGACACGCCCACATTTTATCATCGAACAGCTCGGTGGAGGTTAAACGTCCGAATGAGAGCCGGAGGGGATCTGATCTGATGACAGGAGGAATGTTTACCGTGCAGTAAATGAAGTGCAGGAAGAACGCAGTGGCTCTAAAACTCACCTCAGGACATAACGTGTGTAAGAGCGGAGTAAATACCGAGCGCACGAGCTCACGACACACACCACACGCCTTCGGATTGAAATAACGTCCATTTAAACAACAGAAAAGAGAAAGAGCTTGGCAGAGACGCGCACGAGCCTTGACGGCGTTGGCATTACGACTTTTTGGAGTCCTGCACGTTCCTCCGCCTCACGTTGTTCAAATCCACCGGCGTGAAAGCTGCAGGATGCAAAGAGACGAAACTTCAGCGTGTTGAGTCACAGACACAAAAACCACAGAACAAATCATCAGATGAAGCAATCAGACGCTGATTTGGACGGGATTACTCTTTCACATGGGAATTCTTTCTATTCTTCTGTTTTACCTTTTTTTGTTCTTTTCTTCTTTCTCCATTTATTTTAGTCTTTTCTTTCTATTTTCTATCTTTATAATAAATATACTTTCTATTTATATAAAATATTTATATAAGGAAATATTTTCCTTATTTTTTTTCTTTCCTTATCTAAAAGAAAACATGAAATGTTTAAAAAAAAAAAAAAAAGAATAAATAAATAAATAAGAAAGCAGCATGCGAGTTAAATGTTTTTTGTGCTTGAACACAAAACATTATTGGATCATGTATTAAATATTTATTTATTCAATAATTATTGTATTTATTATTCTGACAGCATCTAACAAACATCTCTTCTATTTATTTATGTCTAGCGTATTCATGACACTGTGGTGGATGTGATCTGGAAAAAGAGGAATGTCGTCTCTTTCGGGTTAAAAATCTTTGTGGTATAAATGAAGATCCTGAAGGAAGATTATTTAGTTTGTGTAATAAATAATAAAATTGCATTCGGGATCACGGCACTGGTCACTCTTCTGATAATAAGCAATAACACTGAAGTACAGAATGCTTTTGTAGTGGGTCAGTAAAGTGTGGGAGTGTGTGTGTGTGTGTGTCCAGGTGAATGAAGTGCTGTGAATGAAGTGTGTGGACGTACAGCTCAGGCTGGGGTTCGGTGTTCTCTCCACATACTTCTGAGGTCCCTTATTGCTGTTCTCAGTTCCCTGGAAGGACTGCATCTCCCTCATCACACACTGCCAAGCTGCACGCACACACACACACATACACACAGGTCAAGCCTTCTCTCCACACACACTGCAAAACCTTCCTGTCTAATAAGAACAAGAAGAGGAGGAGAAGAAGCTCCTGACTGTAGTGGATGAAGCGGACGTTCTCCTCGTGGGCTGGTGTGAGGAACTCGTCAGTGTTGGATGGAGAACACACTCCAGACGTCTGCTTGTAGTTCTGCACCATCCTCAAACCTTCTGGAGACAGAAATCTTATTTCATCCTGGGTTAAATGTTAAATAATTACACCACTGTGTCCTTTTATTCTACAAGTCTATTCAGTGTTTTCTGTAGAAAGCATTTAGATATTAAATTAATAACGTTTTTTCTCCATTTTTTTACCCGAATGTTTTTTCGCATTAGACTGCAATATTATAAATATAAACCTGCAAAATTACAGTTCGTTATATAGTTAGTTAGTTACTATATTGAAATAAGCTACTATTCAATCATTTATTATTGTAAAATATACGACTATATTTTCGTTGTTTTTATCATTATTCGTTATTATTCATTTTTTAAAAATCCTATCCGCATTCCGACAAACTCCGCCTCCTTCGCTGTGATTGCGTAAAAACAATTCCCTCCTGTGCCAGGATTGGCTAGTTACACCTATACCGCGCGAGAACCCGAACTATTAGCCAATCATAGCCCAAACAGGAAGCAGGAATTTTTTTAAATATGGGTAGGGGAAAAAATCAACTCACGACTGCAAAACTGCTAGCGAGTTAGCAAATGTAGCAGATGTGTTAGCTAACGACGAAAACGACTAGGTTTTCAAAGTTTAAAAAACACAAATTCTAAATGACATGTTATTGGTGTACCCACTATGTGTCGATTTTGAACAAATAAATATAGCCTACCTGCGAAGTTCAAATAAAATGCTACGCTTAAAAATCCGCCAAGTGAAGTCCGGTGTATTGGCAAAACAATGACCGGATCCCAAAATGGCGATCATTAGGGCGTGTAGTACACTAGATAGGGTGTACAAGGTATTGTTTAGTACTCTACATAGTGCACTTAGATAGTGAATGTAAGTCTATTTGGATATAACCGATGTAGCTAAAAAGGGGGTGTGACGAAGACGACATCCATTAGACAGCTCGTGCTCCGTTTGCAGGTGCTCTGGACCTCGTTATTTAATCAAAAGTGAAAAGAAAGAAAGCAAGTAGAACGATTTAGTTTAATAGTAAAAAATATTTTAATTGCGAAATAAGGTATAAAAATATAAGACTGCATTTAGGTCGTGCAAATTAGGAATAAAAACAGTTTATAATTATACAGTGTATAATTTGATAATACAGATCACACAAATATGAAAAAATGTACCTCTATTATACGATTTCGCTTAAAAAAAAACATTTATATAAAAATCACACAGCAAGACAACAAACCCAAACGTAAAGCAGAATTGTTTCTAACAGAACCCAATTTTTTTGCTTTGGCCCGCTTTAAGTCCTGTGGGGATGCAAACTTTTGCACTGAGCTATTGAAAGTCTACAGACTAGGAGATGAAACACACTGATATTAAAACACACAGAGCTGCTTCGTCTCTCGTCCTCCAGCGATGTAAACATGTCTCTGCAATCGCGAACCCTTTCGAGGTGCACATCTCTGTTCCACTTTAAGACCTTCTGCTGTTCTCCTCCACACTCAGACCTGCACCCACGTCAATAAGGCCTTATTCACCAGAGGAGCTACAAGTAGCAGTGTTTCTGCTCTGGGTCTTACTCCATCACCATCAGATGGAGGAGAAGATCGAGCTGATTCAACGCTCCAGACGTGCTGCAGGTTCAGTCTCCTCTGACGCCGAACATCTCCACCAGCTCTTTGCAGTCGGTGTCGATGAGGTCAGCGGGTTTTTCTCCACATTCATTCACAGCCTCGGGGTCAGCACCGAGAGAGAGCAGGAACCTGAACATTACACACAAATTCATAAAATGCAAAATATGAATTTGTAGAAAATGTGTAACTACTAAAATAAAAGTAAATATATTCTAAAATATAGTTTGAATCTCTGATCTAAAACATGAAGTAAAGCTCACTCGGCGATGTGCGGGAATCCGTCACTGCAGGCCATGTGGAGAGGTGTCCAGCCGTCCTCGTCTCTCTGCATGATGTCTGCGCCGTATTTCACCAGCAGCTTCACGCACTCCAGGTTCCCCGAGAGCACGGCCTCGTGGATGGCTGCCATGCCTGTTGATGAGCAGAGCGAGAACAGGTTTAATGTCAGTTAGAGATCAGAGAGAGAAACCTCAGCGTGATGATCCACAGTTCCATCATGTCGATCTGATGCTGAAGCCTCAAGATAGAATTCTGACTTCTATCTATAAGAGAGTTCTTCCTTGCCACAGTCCCCCTGAGTCACCTCAGGCTCGCTCACTAGGGAAAATTCTGTCTAACATCTAGGACTGTTTGTTTGTATGTTTATTGTTTCTTATGTTCTGTAAAGCTGCTTTGAGACAATGCTCTTTGTTAAAAGCGCTATACAAATAAAACTGAATTGAATTGAATTGACTTCACTCCGATTTTGTCCTGCATTCGGAAATATCAGTACGGCTCACCTCTACATGAAACATGAAAAAGCTTCAGTAGGAAGTCTTACCTGAAGGATACATAGTGTCCAGGGTGACTCTCCTGGCCTGGATAAAGCGTCCGATCCTCTCCAGCTCTCCGTGACGGACGTAATCCAGGAAGACCACGTCGTTGGGGAAGTGGACGCTGCGGACTGGTTTTACAGACTTGCAGGCAGGAAGGCAGGTCACCAGATTCCTGGGTTTGCACCCTTCATAGGTCACGTTCTGGGTCACTGGGCACTGGTAATACTTCATCTTCTTGAGTTAAGTTTTTTCCTCAGAATCTCGCTCGGACAAGGCTTCCGATCTTCGTCTTGTGATTGTGTGGAGCTTCCAAACTTCTCGCTCTGTGGTGTCTGGTCAGTTAGTTCCAGCTCTTTATATCCTCTCTCACACTATTTTTGGTGCCATCACCTCACAGCTCAAGTGACTGAATTGGAAGCTGAGTGGCTTTTTGACTCGCCCGATTGACAGGAACTGAAACTTCAGCTGGTTTTCTCCAAGATTCTTTCACACACACACACACACACACACTCTTGCCAGCTCATAGCTTGCGGTCACGTACTCCACAAGCAGCCTGTAAACCTCTAGTAAACAGCTGTAAAGACAGTCTGTAGACACAAACACACAGAACAGCTTGGAGGACATGAATGTAGTTTTGGAAATAGTCTCGATGGTCAACTAAAAAATGTTTGCCATCATGGTTATTTTGAGGCGGAGTTAAAATGACGCAAAAGCCCATGTTTAGATTTTTGGGTCATTTGTAGCAATTGATTATTAAAATAACTTTTAGAATCATTAACATTAAATATGGAAAAGATTCTCAACAACACAAAGCATACAGTCCCAGGGAAGGAGGTGTGGCCTCTGGGTGTCACTTCTAGTAGAGGAGGCACGGCCTATGTGTAATTTCTAATAGAGGAGGCATGGCACAGGCATCAGTTTTAGCAGAGGAGCAATGGCCCCTGTGTAAATTCTAGTAAACAAGGTATGACCTCTGAGTAAATTCTAGTAAAGGGGGTGTGGCCTCTGTAAATTCTAGTAAAGGGGGTGTGGCCTCTGTAAATTCTAGTAAAGGGGGTGTGGCCTCTGTAAATTCTAGTAAAGGGGGTGTGGCCTGTAAATTCTAGTAAAGGGGGTGTGGCCTGTAAATTCTAGTAAAGGGGGTGTGGCCTCTGTTAATTCTAGTAAAGGGGGTGTGGCCTCTGTTAATTCTAGTAAAGGGGGTGTGGCCTCTGTTAATTCTAGTAAAGGGGGTGTGGCCTCTGTTAATTCTAGTAAAGGGGGTGTGGCCTCTGTTAATTCTAGTAAAGGGGGTGTGGCCTCTGTTAATTCTAGTAAAGGGGGTGTGGCCTCTGTTAATTCTAGTAAAGGGGGTGTGGCCTCTGTTAATTCTAGTAAAGGAGGCATGGCCTCACTTCTCATAAGTAACAAACAATGCTACAATGAACTACATCTAATTCAGATAACAATGTTGAAATATACAAATAAACACCACAACTTTCACCATTCTGTTGTTTATTTGGCCACCAGTTTATTTTTCCACATTTTTTTCCTTTAAGTATGATGGAATGCTTAGTTCCTTTCATCTCTTTCATTCCTCTTTCGCTCTTTACATCTTTACACCTTACAGTAAAAAAAAAAAAAAAAAAAAAAAGAAAAAAAAAAATTGCCTCTCGAAGTCCCTCAATGTATAATAAACCCAATTTATAACCTCCTCCTGAACAACAGCAACAAATAGAGGCTAGTACGGCACGTTTACAACCCCGTCCCTGGACGCGTGAAGAACGACAAAACCCGAGGGATCGGGCTTTTACAGACACGTTCCCCCACCCTCCGCCGTTATCCTGTTTCTACACCACCCCCTTCATGTACCCATGCGATGGAGAGGAGACGCAGAGCGAAAGATGGAATATTTCTGAAAGTGTTTCAGTAACCGAAATGAAATCTCTGCTGGCGTGAAGAACAACGTAGTGGTACAGAATTTTTCTCCCCTCGCAGACTGAGAGGGTCAACCGGACCCTCGAGCGCTAACAGTTACACAAATAAAAACTGGAAAAATAGAATTAAATACAACAAATAGATAACTTTCATATCGTTAAAAAAATCAGTAGCTACGTATTAATGATAATGGAGGAGGGGGAAGAAAAAAATGCCCACAACGGGGGTGGGGGAAGGGAAGCTTGGTCTCGGCTACATCTGTGTTTGATTTATGTGAGAATGTACTGGTTGTTTTTTTTTTGTTTTTGTTTAATCACCCGATGCCCTGAGATAGATCTGTCCGTCCCAGCCACCAAACTCTTAATCTCCCAAATTAAACAGGTCCTAATACCGACCCCTGGTGGATCACTGGGGGATATGGAACTTTCCAGATACTAACTATCAGACAGGAGAAACAAGCTTTAATGCCTACACAAGGCTTGACAGTTGGGTCTCCAATCACAAACTTTTTTCCTTCCTAAAACGGTGTTTCTTCGAGGTCATCGGTCATGGTTTAAAAAAGTCTATGTGGTTGTTTGGGAGAAGTTTGCAGGTTCTTGGGACAGGAAGGGCTTGGAGTAGTGGAAGTGGTGGTTGGTGAAGGGGTTCGTCTCTCCTCTCTCGCTCCCTTTCCTGTCCTTATAACTCGTCGTGTCCATCTCCGTCCGAGTCGACGTCCTCGCTGTCCTCAAGGTTCAAATCCTGCATGAAGACCACAGTGATTATGTTCAGAACACCAGGTCTTTACCAGAACGTTGTTAAAACACCAACTCTGCAGAGCTTCAGGAGTGTTTCTGCGTCAGGCTCGTCACCAGCTACTGAGCTCATCCCAAGTTCTGAGCCAAACACTGATGACGACACCGTCATGCACTGGAATTAGACTTCCTAGAGGTGGTGCATTAGTGACTTCCCAGAGTTAGAACCGGGCTCCACGTCATTCTGACGGCTCACTAATTCAGCTATAGTAAATTCTCGTCCAGGACATAACCTTGAAACGACTCGTCTAACGCACATTCCCATTCCTGATCCTGGAGAACCCCTTGTGTAGTCCCATTCCTGACCCCTTCTCCAGGATCAGGAATGGGACTACACTGAATGCTTCTACAACTGAATGGTCTCCCTGCTTGACCACACCCACAGCATGTCAAGAAGCACTGGTGTTCAGCTGATTAGTTGAAGCTGAACTGAGAAAACACAAATGTGCAAGACTGAGGTTCTTCAGGAACAGGGGTGAGCACCTGAACCTGTTTTAAGGACATGCATGATTCAAGGTCTGAAGCTAGAAAAGTTCTCGGGCACGGCAGAGTATGGCGTTTCTTGAAGCCTTCAGCCAATCAGAACATCCCACTGATCAGTTTGCCAGACTATCGTCTACCTTCCCAGTCTAAACCTAAACACTCGTCAATGATGAGACACAGAAATAGTTGGAAATGATTTGGAAAAGTCTCTGGTGATACTCACATCCACCTCATCATCATCGTCATCATCTCCTGCTGGTGCTCCACCCTCCTTTCCTCCGCTCTCCAGGAACTTTGAAAAGCCCTCCAACGTTCTCTCTCCGCTGTAGTCGATGATCTGAGACCGAGAAACAGTACATATGGTATTAGAACCTATGACTCGCTTAGAGTTGCTCTGATGTCGGCTGTGCAAAATTTATTGCTCTTATAACAAACAAACAAGGACCACAGGACTGGACTCGCGGCTTAGGGTGGGACAGTAAGCGCCAGCTAGCATACATTAGCCAGCATGAAGTGGCTGCGACTGGGATATGAGGCAATGTATGCTTCATGAGTGACCACATTCATCCACCTCAGGACTGAGGTCATAACTGCTGACTGAACAGCTCATAACAAGGTCTTGATTTAGAACCAGGGAAATAAAATAGTACCCCAAAATACACACTACATCCAGCTGCCAAAGGCCATCATCACTCGAATCCATATTTGGGCTTTATTACATAAGCGGAGGTAATAAGATGCACATTTCCTTGATGTTAGCAAGATCGAATCACTCACACAGGAAAGTATCATTTACGCAAGCAATCAGAGGATTAGACCCAGACTGTGCCAACAGGAAGCAACACTTTTTACTTGTACAGTACAATGTTTGGGTGCAGGATGATTCAAACCATTCAGAACCTGAGGAATGGCTGAAACAAGTGGCGTTTCACAGCACGGGGCTAAGTGCCAGAGAAGCACAGAGAAGCAGAATAAAGCTGGGCTCGTGCAGCAGGAATGTGCATTAGCGACAGCTCAACCATTCCTGTAATGAAGAGGCCGAGTGGCACTCGACTGCCCGGCATCTGACAGGGCTGGTTCTGACTGGATTTCCTTGGCACACGACACAACAGGACTAAGATCTCCAACTGTAAACAAGTGTTTCTAAATGAGGAAAGCCATGTTCATGTTGGGGATTCACCGGGCTGCCATTTCTACCACCTTAAACATAAGAGTACGAGTATTTCAAAAGGCTTGAGATATCTAAACGAGTCAGAGTGACCAACTGTCTGCAAACATTCAGGCGATTAGCACAAACTCTCGTCCTGAAGATTCAGTTTACTCTAGGCTACGGTTCTGATCCTAAACTGAGACACGGCTATCTAATAATCACGGATTGCATATAGAAATAGTAAAATACACCCAGAGGAGTTGGTTATTAATAATCAGGTCTTCTCAAGATGACAAGGGCTTAGCCTGCTAGCAACTATTTCTTGAGGCAATTACAAGCGAGCCAAGGCTTTTTGAAAGGTTTCTAGCCATGGTCAACACACACACGCTCTCTTAAGAATAAGATGTCTGGTGTGTAGCAAGAGGCGCAACCAAGCCTCATTGTAAAGTAGTGCTTGGACCCCTGTGATCGCTGCTGGTGGTGACAATCATCTATTTATCATCATCTATACAACTGGATGTACATTCACCATATGCCATTTAGTATTATTTAAAATCACTGTAATATGTTTAAGAATCAAAGTTCAATCTGAAAACAACATACAACAATAGATTATTAAATTAGGTCCATTTGTAACCCCTTAGATGACCACATAAGAGCCGCGTCGCTATATGAAGCAGTGAGCGTAGAAATCCTCACCTTGCGATCATCTCCTGCTGGGAAGAACTTGAGCGTGGGGAAGCTGTGGACTTTAACAACCTCGATCTCGTTGGCTGTGGCATCCATCTTGGCCACCACAATGTCTGCGTGGTCCTTGTATTTCTCTCCCAGCTGATCCCAGATTGGAGCCAGCTGTTTGCAGTGACCACACCAGGGAGCATCTGAGGAAAAGGAACGAGAGACCAGGATCAAAATGTTCTCTGAGAACTGCAGTTCAGAGCAAGCCTGTTACTGCTGCTTTATAGGACGTGCTTACAGAATTCGACAAAGACGTTCTTGGCGGCGTTAAAGACGACCTCCTCGAAGTTCTTGCCCACCAGGACCTTGACTGGGTTCTTCTCCCAGTCGTCAGGAATGTCCTGGCTCATAAGGTGAGGCTGTGGACAAAGATATGAGAGTTACGCAAACAAAAGAAAGCATAACACCATCTGCAGAACCGTTCAGAGTAAACAGAAGGAAGCGTGAAAACGGTGTGCACCTTGAGCTTGCCCTCTGTGAATGCTGTGCAGAAGGTGACAATGTTCTCGGCTGTGATCTCTGAAGACTCGGGTTTGTATTTGGTCATCTCGTCCTCCAGGGTGATGAGGCGCAGGGCGGGGCACTCTTCCTTCTTCAGGCCGAAGAACTCCAGGATGCGCTGGTTATCCTCTACTTCGCTGTCGATGAAGATGAAGAGGATCTGCAGATGAAGGGGAGGACAATCAGATGAAGCAGAAATGCACTGTATGTTGGAGGACAGGCGGCTCAGATCATCGTTATTACCACATGTTATGGGTGTGACGATGCATCATTAGGAAATACCAATAACTGCATCAGTAAGCATTTATTTCCATGATAAAAAAACTGAACTTTTTCTAAACTGTAACAGGTATGGAAACATAAGCTTTCAAACTGAAATGTTTAAGGGTTTGTACAGGAAATCTCATGTAACATTTTACGCACCTTGCCCTTGAAGCCCTCAGCTGCTTTCTTAAAGTGGTCCAGCTTCTCCTGGAAGTCTTTGCTGGCCTTGGGCACGAACAGCAGAATGTGGGACTTGATGTCTCCTCCGAAGATTTTGGGGGCCGTCTGAGTGATGAGAGAAAAAGAAAAGAAAAGGAGAGCATCTTTAAACGAGAACATGATTGTGGTGATACCGAAATGATAACAGCTGACCCCGCCCACTGAGGCTGGATGGCCATCTTCAACCTTATCCTGGCCCCTCAAACCCTGAGTGTAACCAGGGGAAGTGAACATGTAGTGAATCAGGACCGGATCCTGCTCAGAGCGTTTACCTGCTCGGTGAACTCGATGACCAGTGGAAGCTGATTGGCCTTGATGAAGCTCAGGAGGTTCTCTTTGGTGAGCTCACCATCGAAGGTGTTACGGCCCTCATCGAACTGAAACACACAAAACAAGACGGTTTACAGATTTTATTTTCAAACACAAGAGAATTTACAGATGTTGAGGTGTCAATACTTATGACATTTGTATCTGTCAGTCTCAGTGAAGGAGGTGTGGCCTCTGAGTGTGAGTGTAAAGGAGGCGTGGCTTCACTACACACATCAGCTGCTTTAATGTGTCACTATTATTAGCATCTAAACCTTAGAGCCACAGATTTAATTCAAACCTTCTACATGACTCCGGTTTACATAACCACATCATTAAACCACACACAAACTTGTCATGGTCAGCCATGGGGATATTTAATAATCTATAAACACTGAGTTATGCGCAGCAGATGTGAGGTCACTGTACGCTCGTTAAAGCAGCAGGTTACATACTCCTAATCTGCTAACAGTTCATGACGAAGCTCCATCTTCTCGCGATAAAACACGCATCAAAGCAACCAGACACCACGAGGAGGTGATGAACACCAAACCCGCACGTCTACCGTGGACCGTTTCTCAGAGCAGATCCCTGACTAATGAACTTCTACGATGGCATGACCCACGGCTGATCGGGTCTAAAAGTGGTAAAGAATCAGAGAAACAAACACCTGCTGAAAAAGAGGAGTGATGACATGATAAACAAACTGCAATGTGATCACGAGGATGAGCAGACAGTCAACAGGTGTAAATTAATCAGAAGCTCGAGGTGGGAGCCACAGCCAGGGTTTATTTTAGCGTAGGGGTGTGTGTGTGTGTGTGGTGATCCCAGTGTGGGTCAGATTACCTGGCTACAACAGACGTGGGGTAATAAAGGAGGAACACTCCATGCTGACGCTCCATACGTAAAGTGTGTGTAATGTACAGAGCTTTACATTCTGGGTCAGAGGGTCAGTGAAAGGGGCGTGGCTCATATACCTACAGGTTTCAGTGCAGGGGCATGGCCTATGTAGGTCATTCCTCTGAAAACATGTGCACTCTATGTACCTGCCAATCACAGAAAATGAGGCATGGCTATGCTATTATTTAATATCCAACACATTTATGCTAAACATTTTCAGGAAAACTGTTCAGGAATCTGTCTATTGGTCAGTAAAACTGTAGGAAACAGATGGGGTGGAGCTTTGACACAAATCCCTGCTTCCTGTTTACCAACAACTGTCCCAGATTTGAAGAAGAGCAGAGAAATTTTAGACTGCTCATTAAAATTTCAGGAAATTTTTTTACACACCTTCTTAAAGAGCACCACGCCGTCCTTAGTGACCTCGAACTTGGAAAAGACGGAATCATCCGAGGTGATGCCGAAGGGAACGTCATCGATGGACTCTGCTGCTTTGATGAAGGTCTTGGCACCGTCAGACTCCACATCCTGCACAGACACACACACACAGAATTGTGTCAATACTTGCTCAACAGGTGCTGTAATTCACCAGTTTACTGTTTACACATCTGCTAAAAAAATAGCACTTGAAGCTCTAAATTCTTATAGCATTTGTTCGATTGAATTTAAATAAATCTGAACTGTAAGGAAATAAAAGCAGTGGGTTAAAACGAGTCAGGTGTGTAGATCAGCGAGACGTCAGCTCCGTGTTCAGCTGCTGGTGTTAAAGCACACGGACCTTGAAGAAGCCGATGACGGCGACCTCGTTGTCGGCGATGAGGGACTCGGCTTGCGTGACCTCGCTGAGCAGGGCGGCGGCCGGGCCGGTCTTCTTCTTCAACCAGTTGACGATGTCATCAGCCTGACGTCCAGCTACACACACACAAGACAGGGAGACGTCACATGACCAAACAGATTCATGAATATAAACTATAACGTTATTCCTCTTACTCCACAGCAATTTAACAGTCAGTACAATTCACAGCTCCATCTAATGTTAATGTTCCTGTTCTCGCTTATGTCATAGCAGCTACACATCCCTGTGAAATGAGCTGTTACTATGGAAACGATAAGGAATCAGACCGAGCGCATTAATTGAAAGTCAGAGCTGCTGTTATAGAGAATTAATCAACACCTGACCACCAGTTAGAGTCCAGAACTCAGCAGCAGGGCTGTGGTGTGAACGCTGTAGTGTTTACACAGGTTTTATCTTCTCTAAGTAAGAGGAAGTCCAACACTAGACCACATCGTGAGCTCGGATGGAGTGTCTCGCTAGGTTTTTGAGATTTTGTCCAGTGTGTGAGAAAAAAGCTTGCTTGCTGGAATAATTGACGTGATAAAGTGGAACAAACCGGTTTTGTTTTGAACAGAAAGATATAACACTGCCTTAACACTTTTAAACAGGTTTTTTTTGGGTGAGATTTTAATAAAAAACGCAAATCAGCCATAAGTTACCAAGCGTGCTCATAACACACTCACATTTAGGCCACGCCCACAAAAAGGCAAAGAATTGGAAACCAGTTTAAGAGCACATTTTTTTCCACTTCAGTAAAGCAGCTCAGCTATTGCAGCACATCAGAAACACACTTCCTCTTCCTTGTATAGGGTGCCATTACTTCTCACATGAAAATACCAAAATAGTACTATTAATTTTTTTTTTTTTTTTTTTTAAAAGAAGCAGTTTCTCATATAAATATCTAATCAAACGGAGATGAGAAGAAAGGACGAGGTCAAACAGGATTCCAGGAAGTTCAGGAGGAAACACAAAGGCATGTTGGAGAAACAGTGTGTGTAATCACGTCTGTAACGGCAGCATGCCGGAGTTTACGCTGAGGACCGTCAAGCACAGAGTCCAGGCGAGACATGGAGGATAGACGAGGAGGAGGAGGAGAGAGTTCCTCAGGATCCAGTTACACCGAGCAAAACCACAGAGCAACGTGAGGATCAGCACGCACAGCTGCTCTGAGGTGGAATCTCCAAGTGTGGAGCAGCAGCAGGAGGAGGAGTCTCACACAGACTTAAATACACACACACACACACACACACACACACACACACTCACTCAGTCCAGCAGGGATCTCACTAAAGACATTCACAGCCACTCTGTCTCACACGTCCGATAATCGGTCACGTATCTTTTCGTTTTCTACGAACTCCAGTTTAGATGAATGCACTGGTTCACACACACAGTATCGTTTCTATACTAACGAGCAGCATCCAGCAGACGTGTGGAGAGCATTTAACACTAGCAGCTCATTCACCGAGACGATGTACAGCAGACGCTCCGCTTTGTAAACGGATCAAATACACGAGAGCTGATGACTCGAGTGTCAGATCAAACTGTAAAAGTCTGGTCATCTTCAGGACAGAGGAGTTTAGGCTTGATGACGAGCTGCGTTTCTTTTTCTTTTTAACTCGAGAGATAAAGTGATGCAGTGAGTGTTTAAAGCTGCTGTAACAGATCAGGAAGTCATTTATTTCACAGAATTTACACAGGATGGAATAAATGAAAAGCTGGAGGTGAGGGTGGTGTAAAAGTGAAATTAACTTGTGTTTACAGATGTGTGCATGCTTTAAACTTCTGACGCTTTTTATTGGGTTTTACAACAGCTGATAATCGAATACATTAATACTCCCACATTATTAAATCAACTAAGATCGTTCATGATTTTAGATTTTTCACTCACCCGAGTACTCTTTGGGCGTGGCCTTGTCTCCACCCTTGAAGAATTTGATGGTGGGGTAACCGCGCACCCCGAAATCCTGCGCCAGCTCCGTCTCCTCTGTGGCGTCCACTTTGCCCAGGCGGATGTCCGAACCCTCGCCTTTCAGGATTCCTGCTGCTTTGGCGTATTCGGGAGCGAGAGCTTTGCAGTGACCGCACCATGGTGCATCTGGAACAATCACGAGAAAATAAAGCACGTCAAAGGATGCGATAAATCATCGTCAGTGATTCAGAGCTAGTTCAAGGGGGTCCAGGGGGACCGAAGTCACCGCGACGACAAGTTTATATGTCCTGTAGCCTTAACAAAATATAAAGCAGTCACCAGATCAATAAATAATAAGCGTCACATAATAAATGACACAAAGCTGTTTAATTCTGTTCTAAAGAAGTTGCTTTCGGCTGCTCCCTGTTCGGGGTCGCCACAGCGGACCAACTGGTCCGCACAACAACTTGGCAAATGTTTTACGCCGGATGCCCTTCCTGACGCAACCCTCCCATTTTTCCGGGCTTGGGGCCGGCACTGCATCCAGTGGCTGGGGTTGGGGCATTGGCTGGAATCGAAACCGGGCCTTCTGCATGATGGGCGAGTAACCTACCACTGAGCCACCAATGCCCCTTAATTCTGTTCTAAAGATACGGACAAAATGAAGCTGAGAAAATAAATAAATAAAATTTAACAGTCAAACAGAGGCCAGACGTTACGCTGTCCGGTGTGTGGAATTTACATGGATTTTTGCTAGTTAAAGTTCCCAGCTGGATGAAGTCGAAGAGCAGACAAACACCTTCATCTCTCGCCGTGTACAAAACAACGATGCTGACCTGTACGACTCGTCTGATTGACGGTCATCCACGGAAGGTCTAATCGGGTCTGATACCAGACTGATATCGGAGCAGACGTGACCTCATGACGTGGCTCTCACGGTTTCGTGCAAATCTGCTGAGGTCATATGAAGCCAGAAAGCAGGACGTTTACTCCGGACCGGATTTGATCAGACCGGTTCATTTTCAGGCGTTTTGTAAAAGATCAGAATATAGCAAAGGTGATGTTTTTGTTGTTTTGTTTTTAAACCAAGCTCCTGAAAGAAAGGAGTTCATTAGACCTTAGGGATTTGAGGATGCATTTATTAACTTTATTCCCCTGCATTAGTCAGCACTGCCTCGTTGTATGATGCAAGTCCAAAGTTCATGACTTCTTCTATTTAAACTTCGTGCTGATGTACACGTCGGCCTAAGCAGTGTGGAGGAGGCACTTCTCCCCTCCCTCCAGGCGGCTTTAACCCTCCCCTGCACTCACTGTGGGCCACAAAAACCTCGTGGAGCTCTCTGACTGGGTAAGAAAGTCCAACCAGGAAAAAAAAAACTCGCCTGTCCCCTTCACACCCGTATTCCTTACAAAACCCGCCCTCTCTTCTGTGATTGGTTGTCTTCACGCAGTACCTGCGTTACTATTGGTCATTTGATAGATCAACCGTGTTCTATGGTTGCTAAGATGACAGTAATGATTGAGGTTTAAACCGGCCAGTCAAGCGCTCGATAGCGGAAACAACGAGCCAATCGATGCACGGGAATGCCTGCGACTGCCCTATCATAACACGGGGAGGCGGGATATCTCCAATACGGATAAGGAAAAAAAGTTTCGTGGACTGGCAACGAAGTACACAAAATCCAAAATGGAGACACGGAGATTTATAACGTTGATAACACAAGTAACCGGGAAGTTGTTTTTTTTAGGTGAGAAAACGTGTGCCAAACAACACGTTTTACACGTCACTGATACATTTTAAATGTTTATACATTTAGATACGACAGCGAAATTCAAACGTTATGTGAGTAAAAATGGCTACGGAGAGGGAAAAAATCGCCAAGATTAAAATCAAAACACCTCAAGGGTTCATTTTCTGTGGCACTGAGCAATGAAACTGATTACTGACTACAAATATATAAATAAAAACAAACAAACAAAAACTACCGACTAAATGAAGCTACACAGTTTGAGCTCAACTTTTAAAGGCCCACTGGATTTCCTTTAACAACAACAACTGAAGCTAAAGTGTGAAAAAGAGGAGAAAGTAATGTGCTTCAGGACTTTCTTACTGATTATTAAACTTTTCAGACGTTCACTTAAAGCTCATGCATTAAGCGTATGGTAAGGAGAAGAAATACACACACACACACACACAGATGTGTATTAGTGAGTTCACGGTGTTTTGGTTCTCCATCAACAGAATAATCATAGTTTTTGTTTTAAGTTTTGGATTTTTCATACTCTGGAAATGAATAATTATACATTTGGACTTTATTTCTTTTCAGATTTGACCAAGAAACTCAAATAAAAACTAAAATCGAATTAAACCCCCAAAGAAAACTAAAGTGAAGTCAGTCAGTTTTACATTATATTTCCTTCCATTTTGATGCACTTGTATGAATTCATTGCACAAATCAACTATTTTTAGGCAAACTATAAAAAAGGAAGTGTTTTAAACAACAACAAGTTGCATTTCCTCATTTTTAACCACTATACACCTAACACAACACTCAGGTACCGTCAGAAAGGGACAGTAACACCACTGGACTCGTTTCAGTGTGCATTTCATTTTTATTTCTATAAAGATTCTGCATGGCTGTGTATGCATGTATTATTATTTTCTTCTATTATTATTTTTCTTCAAAAAGCAAACGTATTGAACTATTAAGTGAAGTGGGCGTGTCTGTAAGAAAGTGCAGCTTCTTCCTGCCACCTCAGTCGCCTTTGCATGCATTTCCACTCAGTGCACACCTGAGCAGGTGAATAAAGTGATGTCACATCACTGCACTCGTGCAGAATTACCGACGTGTCGAAGCTCAACTTCCGTGTTGTTAAATAGACTGAAAGCAGGAACGGGATTGTCACGTGATTTGAACCCTTAAAGAAGAAAAAAGGGGGGAAAGTAGCAGAATACTCACAGAACTCGACCAGGATGTTGGGGTGAGCTTCCAGCGCCTCGTCGAAGTTACTCTTGTTGAGTACGAGCACGTCCTCCTCCTCGCTGATGTGCGCCGCGGCCACGACCGCGAGCGCGAGCGCGCACAGGACCACCGACTTCATTATGAGCTCCGTTTACTACGTCTAAGACTTTCAACCTCTCTCTCTATCTCTCTCTCTAATTTCCCCCAAAAAGTGCAGCCGCTGAGCTTTATTTCTGCTGTTCGTTGCTGCTGCTGCTGCTGACGCGGGGGTTAGAACTCCTTCGGTACTAACGTGGCAGCGCGCGCAGGAAACCGGTAGAGGGGTCGAAGTCGCGTCGCGCATGCGCATTTATCAGCTCACACAC
>JAUCMX010000001.1:35105975-35120975 GCA_033459395.1 Hemibagrus guttatus | reverse complement strand
AGGCCAACAGATAAGACAAACAGACTGCCAGCTAGACAAATAAAGAGACAGACAGATAATCAGAAAAACAGACAGACATAATGATCGACAGAGAGAGGGACAAACAGACTGACAGATAAAGACTAACAGACAAACAGATAAGAAAACAGGCAGACAGGCATGCAGATAGGCAGACAGACAGACAGGCAGGTAGGCAGGCAGACAAGCAGACAAACAAACAGGCAGGCAGACAGTGAGACAGACAGGCAGTGAGACAAACAGACGAAGACAGATAGACAGTGAGACAGACAGGCAGTGAGACAGTGAAATAGATAGACATGCAGACAGGCAGTGAGACAGAGAGACAGACAGTTAGACAGATAGGCAATGAGGCAGACAGGCAGTGAGAAAGGCAATAAGACAGACAGACAGAGAGACAGACATACAGGCAGTGAGACAGACATACAGGCAGTGAGTCAGGCAGACAGACAGACAGTGAGACGATGAGACAGACAGACAGAGAGACAGACAGCATTAACTTCCAGATAAAGAAAACATTTTGTCTGAATCTTTTTTCTGTGGAACGTAACTGAGGTTTTTACTCCATGTTGATTTATTTCAGTTTCAGTGTCTGATCTGTTTATGAGAAACCAGTACAGATTAAATAGTTGAGTGTAAAGCAGATGGCGGTGTGTCCTGACTGAGTTTCTGACGAAGATAATCTCCTGTTTGTTCTGCCAGTGTGGAGCTGAAGGACAAATACATGTGATTGTGTGTATGTTTGTGTGTGTGTGTGTGTTTGTGTCTCTGTGTTTGTGTCTGTGTGTGTGTGTTGTGAAAATAGATGGCCTTCATCTTTCAGCTCACAGCTTTCACACATTTCGCGCGAGCATGCTCTGCTGTGTTTTTAAACCTGAAACACTTTGTGTGTGTGTGTGTGTGTGTGTGTGTGTGTGTGTGTGTGTGTCTGCACCTCACTCTGAAAGTCAACACCTCATTTACATCACAAAGACTCAAACTTTACTTCAAACTCCATTTCAGTTCTGCTTGAAATGTGAAAAACCTCTGAAGACTGAAAGAGACACTGTAAGGGTGTTGTGCTAGTGTAGAACAGGCGACAGAGTTTAGGGGTCCAAGCACCACGGTTACTTCAACTGGCATTAATTAAAGAACATAAAAAGAAAGAAAATGAAGTGATGAAGTGACACAAAACAGTTAGAACAAAAGAACCTGTGGCATGTAAATGGAGGACAGGACGGTCTGTTAGCCATAAACAAACACCTCAGCTGATGGAGGATTTAGCTCTCACTTATAATAATAATAATAATAATAATAATAATAATAATAATAATAATAATAATAATAATAACAACAGGGCATTGGTGGCTCAGTGGTAGGTTTCTCACAAACCTGTGCTAAGTTGTTGTGCGGACCAGTTGGTCCACTGTGGTGACCCTGGACAGGGAGCAGCTGAAAGCAGCTTCTTAATAATAGTATTATTTTTTGGCATAGAACTGAATCAAAAATAACTTTCACTTCTGTTTTTGACCTTTTATGGAGTTTTGTGGGCGGGGCTGCATGCAAACGAGCTGTTTTGGAAACACACTAGCAACATTTGAAAGAAAAAATTCAGCGTTTTGGAAACTTTTGTAAATCTGCTGGAAAATTTTGGCTCAACGTTGTTCTGCGGTGACGTCACTCTCGGAAATCGATTTTGGATAAGATTGCTGAGGGAAGTGCGGTTTTGTGTGTTGTCTGGTGAAGAATAAACACACACCAGGAAGAGAAGCGCTCGCTTTTTGTTCTATTGGAAATGAAATCCAGTAAAAACACGCAACCATACACTGGACCTGATTCCCACCATCTCCACAGACTGGCTGCAGAGAGAAGACGCCGATTTCCTTCAACTGTCCTTCGGAGAGGTCATGGAGCTGGACCACCTCAGAGTCAAAGCAGGACATGGCCTTGAGATAAAGAACAGAGAAACACAAACAACCACAAGAGTGGCGCAGATAGACGTCTGTCCTGACGTTAAAACTTTCAGTGTAACTCTGAGCTTCTTCAAAGGAAACTTTAAAGTGTACGATGTTAAATTTCTCGAAACAAAGTGTGACTTCAGAGGTCCGGTGTATCAGATAACAAGGTTGCAGGAGGTCAAAGGTCACCAAGTGCACTGACCTTACCGAGTTACTCCTCACTTAAGATGCAGAAATGCTCTGGTCATATAATGAACTAAATCCCAAATGTGATGCAGCAGAGTTACAGTTACTTCCTGTAAATAAATGTGTTTCTTTCAGCAACTCGGTCACACAAACCTAATTAAATAAATTAATTAACTAAATTAATAAATAAATAAACATCTCACTTTTCTGTTTAAAGCTGAATTACAGGCTTATTTAACATATAAACCTTCTTCTTCTTCTTTCGGCTTTTCCCTTCAGGGGTCTCTACAGCGAATCATCTCTCTCCACCTATCCCTATCTTCTGCATCCTCAACACTTGCACCCACTAGCTTCATATCCTCATTAATTCCATCCATATACCTCCTCTTTGGCCTTCCTCTTTGCCTCCTGCCTGGCAGCTCCATGTCCAACATTCTCCTACCAATATACTCACTCTCCCTCCTCTGAACATGTCCAAACCATCTTAATCTGGCCTCCCTAACTTTGTCCCCCAAACGTCCAACATGAGCTGTCCCTCTGATGTACTCGTTCCTAATCTTGTCCAATCTTGTCACTCCCAAAGAGAACCTCAACATCTTCAGCTCTGCTACCTCTAGCTCTGACTCCTGTCTCTTCCTCAGTGACACTGTCTCTAAACCATACAGCATGGCCGCTCTCACCACTGTCCTGTACACCTTCCCCTTGATTCTCGCTGATATTTTCCTCTCACACAGAACTCCCGACACCTTTCTCCACCCATTCCAACCTGCCTGCACTCGCTTCTTTACCTCTTTCCCACACTCTCCATTACTCTGGACTGTTGACCCCAAGTACTTAAACTCCTGTACCTTCTTCACCTCTTCACCCTGTAACCTTACTGTTCCACTTCCCTCCCTTTCATTCACACACATGTACTCAGTCTTACTACCACTGACTTTCATTCCTCTTCTCTCCAGCGCAAACCTCCACCTCTCCAGGTTTTCCTCCACCTGCTCCCTGCTCTCACTACAGATCACAATGTCATCTGCAAACATCATTGTCCAAGGAGACTCCTGTCTGACCTCCTCTGACAACTGGTCCATCACTATAGCAAACAGGAAGGGGCTCAGAGCCGATCCCTGATGCAGTCCCACCTCCACTTTGAACTCCTCTGTCTGACCTACAGCACACCTCACCACTGTCCTGCTCCTCTCATACATGTCCTGCACCACTCTGACATACTTCTCCGCTACTCCTGACTTCCTCATACAGTACCACAGCTCTTCTCTTGGCACCCTGTCATACGCTTTCTCCAAGTCTACAAACACACAGTGCAACTCCCTCTGACCATCCCTATACTTCTCCATCAAAATTCTCAGAGCAAAAATTGCATCTGTTGTGCTCTTTCTGGGCATGAAGCCATACTGCTGCTCACAAATTTCCACTACCTTCCTTAACCTAGCTTCCACTACTCTTTCCCATAGCTTCATTGTATGGCTCATCAACTTTATCCCCCTATAGTTACTGCAACTCTGCACGTCACCCTTATTCTTAAAGATCGGCACTAACACACTTCTTCTCCATTCCTCAGGCATCCTCTCACTCTCTAAAACCCTGTTGAACAAACTAGTTAAAAATTCCACTGCTGCCTCTCCCAGACACTTCCAGACCTCCACCGGGATGTCGTCAGGACCAACTGCCTTCCCACTTTTCATCCTCTTCAAAGCCTTCCTGACTTCATCCTTTCTAATCTTATCTACTTTCTGTTCCACAGAGTTCACCCCTTCTACTCTTTTTTCCCTCTCATTTTCCTCATTCATCAGCTCCTCAAAGTATTCCTTCCATCTCCTCTGTACACTCTCCTCACTTGTGAGCACCCTTCCATCTCTATCCTTAATAACTCTAACTTGCTGCACATCCTTCCCATCTCGATCCCTCTGCCTAGCTAACCTGTACAAGTCCTTCTGTCCTTCTCTAGTGTCTAACCTAGTGTACAACTCGTCATATGCCTTCTGCTTGGCCTTAGACACCTCCCTCTTCACTCTGCGCTGTAACTCCTTGTATTCCTGTCTATTCTCTTCTGTCCTGTCCATGTCCCACTTCTTCTTGGCTAACCTCTTCCTCTAGACACTATCCTGAACTTCCTCATTCCACCACCAAGTCTCCTTATCTTCTTTCCTCCTTCCAGATGACACACCCAGCACCTTTCTCCCTGTCTCCCTGATCACTTCTGCTGTAGTTTCCCAGTCATCTGGCAGCACTACCTGACCACCCAGAGCCTGCCTCAACTTCTGTATAAATTCCTCACAACATTCCTCCTTTTTCAGCTTCCACCACTTGGTTTTCTTCTCTATCTCTATCTTTGACCTCTTCTTCTTACAGACCATCAAAGTCATCCTACACACCACCATCCTATGCTGTCTGACTGCACTCTTTCCCACTACCACTTTACAGTCACTAATCTCTTTCAGATTGCCTCTTCTACATAGGATGTAGTCTACCTGTGTTCTCCTACCTCCACTCTTGTAAGTCACTCTATGCTCCTCCCTCTTCTGAAAATAAGTGTTAACCACAGCCATGTCCATCCTCTTAGCAAAGTCCACTACCATCTGTCCTTCAAGGTTCCTTTCCTTAACTCCAAACTTGCCCATCACCTCCTCATCACCTGTGTTCCCCTCACCAACATGTCCATTAAAATCTGATCCTATCACCACTCTCTCACCCGTGGGAATACTCTCCATCACCTCATCTAATTCACTCCAGAATCTCTCTTTCTCCTCTAACTCACAACCTACCTGTGGGGCATAACCACTAACAACATTCAACATCACCCCTTCAATCTCTAACTTCAGACTCATCACCCTGTCTGACACTCTCTTCACCTCCAGAACATTCCTCACAAACTCCTCCTTCAGGACCACACCTACCCCATTTCTCTTACTATCCACACCATAATAAAACAGCTTGAATCCTGCTCCTATACTACGAGCCTTGCTACCCTTCCACCTGGTCTCCTGTACACACAGTATATCCACCTTCCTTCTCTCCATCATATCAGCCAGCTCTCTACCTTTCCCTGTCATAGTACCAACATTCAGAGTTCCTATTCTCAGTCCTACACTCTTACCTTTCCTCTTCTCTCTCTGTCTGCACACTCTCCTCCCTCCTCTACTTCTTCCACCAACAGTAGCCCAATTACCACCGGTGCCCTGTAGGTCAACGGCGCCGATGGCGGTCATTGTTAACCCGGGCCTCGACCGATCCGGTATGAAATTCGTACTGACGATTCGGATGATGAAATTTGGCAATGTTTTACGCCGGATGCCCTTCCTGACGCAACCCTCTCTATTTATCCGGGCTTGGCACAGAAGTCACTGGACTGTGACCCCCATGGCTAGATTATTTAACATATAAACCTAATCACACTTAATCATGCTGTCACTGAGAAACCTCAAAGTGTCCTGAAGATGTTTTACTGAAATCCAGACTGATTAAAGCACTGGACATACTGGAGACTGAAACTAAAGATATTGGAGACTGAAACTGGAGACTGACACTGGAGATACTGGAAACTGAAACTAGAGATACTGGAGACTGAAACTGGAGATACTGGAGACTGACACTGGAGACACTGGAGACTGTAACTGGAGATACTGGAGACTGTAACTAGAGATACTGGAGACTGAAACTGGAGATACTGGAGACTGAAACTGGACATACTGGAGACACTGGAGATAGACTGGTGATAATGGAAACTGAAGACTGAAACTGGAGATACTGGAGACTGACACTGGAGACACTGGAGACTGACACTGGAGATACTGGAGACTGAAACTAGAGATACTGGAGACTGAAACTGGAGATACTGGAGACTGACACTGGAGATACTGGAGACTGACACTGGAGACACTGGAGACTGTAACTGGAGATACTGGAGACTGAAACTGGAGATACTGGAGACTGTAACTGGAGACACTGGAGACTGTAACTGGAGATACTGGAGACTGACACTGGAGATACTGGAGACTGACACTGGAGACACTGGAGAGTGTAACTGGAGATACTGGAGACTGAAACTGGAGATACTGGAGACTGTAACTGGAGATACTGGAGACTGTAACTGGAGACACTGGAGACTGTAACTGGAGATACTGGAGACTGAAACTAGAGATACTGGAGACTGAAACTGGAGACTGACACTGGAGATACTGGAAACTGAAACTAGAGATACTGGAGACTGAAACTGGAGATACTGGAGACTGAAACTGGACATACTGGAGACACTGGAGATAGACTGGTGATAATGGAAACTGAAGACTGAAACTGAAGATACTGGAGACTGACACTGGAGACACTGGAGACTGTAACTGGAGATACTGGAGACTGTAACTAGAGATACTGGAGACTGAAACTGGAGATACTGGAGACTGAAACTGGACATACTGGAGACACTGGAGATAGACTGGTGATAATGGAAACTGAAGACTGAAACTGGAGATACTGGAGACTGACACTGGAGACACTGGAGACTGACACTGGAGATACTGGAGACTGAAACTAGAGATACTGGAGACTGAAACTGGAGATACTGGAGACTGACACTGGAGATACTGGAGACTGACACTGGAGACACTGGAGACTGTAACTGGAGATACTGGAGACTGAAACTGGAGATACTGGAGACTGTAACTGGAGACACTGGAGACTGTAACTGGAGATACTGGAGACTGACACTGGAGATACTGGAGACTGACACTGGAGACACTGGAGACTGAAACTGGAGATACTGGAGACTGTAACTGGAGATACTGGAGACTGTAACTGGAGACACTGGAGACTGACACTGGAGATACTGGAAACTGAAACTAGAGATACTGGAGACACTGGAGATAGATTGGTGATAATGGAAACTGAAGACTGATACTGAAGATACTGGAGACTGATACTGAAGATACTGGAGACTTAAACTGGAGACTCCTTCCAAATGAAACAAACATTTCATCACAGTGACATTCGACATGTATACACATCCACTGTACACATGCTGCTACTATAGAAATGATAAGGTGTTAGAAGGGGCGCATTCATATAAACGTGTGATTTGTTAAAGAAAATTAATCAACATTTTGACCACTCAGGATCCAGAGCTCATCGTCACTGCACCATTAAAAAGAAAGAATACTTATTTATCAAAAACACCTACAACACACATCACTGTGTGTTTATAATCACTGATGATAGTATTGGCACCCCTCTGCCCAGGAGCTCCAGTATTCAGACCGTAAGAATCTAGCTTTATTTTCAGCTAGTGTGCTCTCCTACAGCTAAAGACGATAAATATTCTGATTCCCAAAGCAGAGGTTGTGAAAAGATAAAAGCCACGTTTCAGCTCGGCTCTCAGCCTGCTCTCTTTCTGCCCATCATTCAATTAGAGTGTAATTGGCCTTTTCTGTGCACATGGCTAACAGGTTGAGAGTAATGGAAAATGACGCATCTTCTGCAACCCCGGGGATGAAGGCAGTTACCATGACAACCTATTATCTGTATCTCATATGAAAGGCTGATTAGTAGAAAAGAGAAGCGAGGAGGAGAGCGCTCCTGAGAACAATACAGAAAAACCTCGTCTTTATCGTACTCTCCTTCAAAGAAATATGAGCTCCGACCTGCCTGAAGAAAAGCCATCAGCCTGCTGATACACGGCCTTTTACACAGATGAGCTTCACACTTCTTCAGGATCCTCATCCAAAATGTTTTGAGTCCAAACGAAAATAAATCTTTTTTCTCAAACCGAACCAAAAGCCAGGATAATACTGCAGCAGAGCTGATGAGCGTATGAATAAATAATACACTTTTTCTACACAAATCAAACTGTTTCTCATCTTCTGTAGCAGAGCCTCAGTCAGGGGTTTAAACCAATCACACGCAATTATGCAAATTAGCAAGCTGAAGGACGCTGATTGGTCCAGAAATAGCGATAGGATGAGGATGAGCTGGGAGAAATTTCACACGTTTCTGACCGTCACATTTCTCCAGGTTTGGTCAGATTTGTGAACTGATTCATTAAAAATAACGACAAAAACACAACGTTTAAAGATCAAATGGTTTTTACAGCCGTGAAGAAGGGGGGCACGGTGGCTTAGTGGTTAGCACGTTTGCCTCACACCTCCAGGGTTGGGGGTTCGATTCCCGCCTCCGCCATGTGTGTGTGTGTGTGGATTTGGCATGTTCTCCCCGTGCCTCGGGGGTTTCCTCCCCCAGTCCAAAGACATGCATGGTAGGTTGATTGGCATCTCTAAATTGTCCGTAGTGTGTGAATGAGAGTGTGTGTGTGTACCCTGCGATGGGTTGGCACTCCGTTCAGGGTGTATCCTGCCTTGATGCCCAATGACGCCTGAGATAGGCACAGGCTCCCCGTGACCCGAGTATAGATCGGATAAGCGGTACACAATGAATGAATGAAAAAAAAATCCTATAAATAAATTAATTGACAAGAAAATGTAAAAGCTGTGAACAAATCATCAGAACTTCATCCACACCTACACTATATTGCCAAAAGTTTTGGGACAAATCATTCAGAATCAACCCTCCAAATCATTGAATTGAGGTGCAGGACAGGCCTTCTCATCCAACATCAGTGCCTGGCCTCACAAATAGGCTTCTAGAGGAACGGTCAAAAATTCCCATAAACACACTCCTAAACCTTGTGGAAAGCCTTCCCAGAAGAGTTGAAGCTGTTATAGCTGCAAAGGGCGGGGCAACTCCATATTACATTCATGTGCATGTAAAGGCAGACGTCTCAGTTTTGGTCTGGCTCGCAGTCTCCGCTCTAATTCATCCCAAAGGTGTTCTATGGGGTTGAGGTCAGGACTCTGTGCAGGCCAGTCAAGTTCCTTCACACCAAACTCACTCATCCATGTCTTTATGGACCTTGCTTTGGTCACTGGTGTGCAGTCATGTTGGAACAGGAAGGGGACATCCCCAAACTGTTCCCACAAAGTTGGGAGCATGAAATTGTCCAAAATGTCTTGGTATGCTGAAGCATTAAGAGTTCCTTTCACTGGAACTAAGGGGCCGAGCCCAACCCCTGAAAAACAACACCTGAACTCAATGATTTGGAGGGGTGTCCCAAAACTTTTGGCAATATAGTGTATGTAAGAAAGGATTTTTTTTTTAAAAACTATAACTCATCTTTTACTAAATTAAACTGGTTTAAGTTTTGACCTAAAAACTCGAGAGTTTTCTACAGGATGTGCTCACAGGAGAGAACATTAGATTATTTTTTAAACGTTGTGGACACTGACGTCGACTCGACTGAGCACGTGATGTGTGACTGGGAATTTGTGCAGCATGACAGCCAAAGTGCAGAAACACAACGTTACGACATCGACTCGAACGACGACATTCGAACCGGACAAAGTGCAGACGGCGCCAGAAAAAAACTGGCATCATGTATGAAGTGTAAAAGCTGATAATCATCACAACAAAGTCCAGGTCACACCCTGCCCTGGGTCAACAGCAGCACCGCTCACACCTGCAGGGCTGTGTGTGTGTGTGTGTGTGTGTGGTGTGTGTGTGTGTGTGCGCAGGTTGTATGTTCTTCAGGGTTTCCTCCAGGTTTTCCGGGTTCCTGAGTCCAGAGATGTGTGCTGAAGGCTGACTAGCTTCTCTAAAGTCTGAGTGTGTGTGTGTGTGTGTCCAGGGTGGCCTGCAGCAGACTCCAGCACCACATCTCCCTCTAATGGCTCTCAGAATTGGACACGGCACACACAGTTTATCAGCTGGAGCTCAGGAGAAAGTCAAATCTAAACTGAAGCATGTTTACACAGTGGACTGCTGCAGTCCAGGAGGCTGATTTTTATTGTTTTTTTTTAGCCAGAAAGTGGACTTTTATTTTGCTTTATTATTATTAATATAATATTTTCCTCTTATTTCTCAGTGCAGTATTGGAAACACAGAGTGAACCAACTGAAAAAAACAACCAACATCCTAAATATCTCAGTAAAGTAATGTTTATTATGTTTCAGGTGAAGTTTAGCTCAGTGAGGTGTAAAGGAAGCTGTGAGGTGTCTCGGTTTTTTAACACTGCCCTTTGTTCATCTTTTATTCATAAAAATCCCGTCTGAGTGGTCAGGGAGTCGGATAAAGCTGAGCTTCGTGTCATTGTTTTCTCATCGTTAACGTTACAACTCGTGTGAAAAACCTGATGAGTTACCCCGAATGACCCGAGACATTCAGACAAAAAAAACAGACATCAAAAGCCTCATTGCGGTTGGATCTCGCCCTCGCCCTCACCCTCGCCCTCGCCCTCGCCCTGATAACAATGAAGTGCTTTGAGACGCTGGTACAGACACATCCACAGCACAGCTCTGCACCAGCTGACCAACAGCAACACAGTGTCCAGAACTGGCCAACAGACCCACAGAGGACCGCTAAATATCTAAAGATCTCCAAAGATCTCCTGATCCACCCTGAAGATCAGAAAACAGGTCAATCTGAACAATGTACATCAGAAAAAATCCTCTTTACACAGTGACCTCGATGTCTGATTTAATTCTACAGAACAGATTCTTTATTACAATAACCTGAAAGCAAGAATTATTATTATTATTATTAAACAAACAAACAAGAAGACATTTTTCAGGAATAAATGCAATAAAATGAACAAATCAGCATGTTGTCATTTTTATTTTATAAATGAAAATTTAAATAAATGAAATTATGAGATTTTCATTGCAAATTTAATTAAATTAATTTCATTAATTAAAACTGAGATTTTAATGACATTTAAAAAAAATATTTTTCAATTTTAATTAAATTTTCAACAGTTTCAGTAAAACCCAGACGAATTTATTTATATAAAATATTATAAGATTCAATAATTCTCATATTTATTTATTTACATAAAATATTATAAAATATAAAATATTATAAAAAGAAAAAGGTAATTATAAAATATAAAATAATCTTGAATTTTCCATTTAATTTTCAAATTTAAAAGGCATTTTAAAGCAACACTAAAGATGTATTTTAAAATCTTATAAGACACTCAGGGACTGGACCCAAAAAACACACACACACACACACACACACACACACACATCTATACATTTTTGCACATTCTTAAACACTGAAACGTCTTTTGCAGGTCAGAATGGTACGAGACGACGGCAGAGCCTTCCTTCTCTTTATTAATGGTACTGAAAATAAACAACAACAACAACAACAACAACAACAACAACAACACAATGTGAACACAGTTTTAGTACCTGCACATTAAAGCAAACTAACAACAGTGACATATCCAGGTATCTCCACAGCATGAGGTTCTGTAGAGCAGAGAGAAGCGAGAGGAGAGCCACACCTCACGCTCGCTCTGATTTTTCTCACTTCAGCATTCTTCACAGAGCTCTGAAAAACAAACAGTAATAAATATGAACGCAAACACAGGAACAAGACCTTCACATGAAAGAAATCTTTAAAGTTCTGACTCGACATGAGGCCAGGGTTCATCCAGAACGCTTAGAGGGCGATGTTGTGACACGATGAGGCTCTGATGAGGCAGAACAGCACCACCTAGTGGCCGGTAGTGTTATTACACCGTGTTGTATTTTGTCATGGTTCATGCTCCGCTGCAGTTAGTGAAGGTTTTGGACTCGGACCCCGGGGCGGGGTTTAACACGGACTCCAGTTTCCTGATAGAATTTTCAGTACTTTCCGCTGCAGTACTGATGAGCTCATGTGTTTGTATTGAAAGGAAAGGAAACCACGGCCCTGCTTCTTTCTTCCTGCTCTGGAAACTTTGACCAACACACACACACACACTCACGTGCTGAAGGAAGACACACGCACTCATACACACACACTCATACACATACATACACACACACACACACACACACACACACACACAGATGCTGAAAGAGGACACACACACACACACACACACACACACATTGAATACACACAGACACACACACACAAACAGTGAACACAGACACACCCCTTCACACATGTTGAGCTCATACACAGACACACACACACACTGAAAGAGGACACACACACATTGAACAAACACAGACACACCCCTTCACACATGTTGAGCTCATACACAGACACACACACACACACATTGAACAAACACAGACGCACCCCTTCACACATGTTGAGCTCATACACAGACACACACACACACACACACTGAAAGAGGACACACACACACACACACATTGAACAAACACAGACGCACCCCTTCACACATGTTGAGCTCATACACAGACACACACACACACACACACATACACACACACACACATGTGCTGAAGGAAGACACACACACACACACACAAACATGCACACACACTCACACACACATTCAAACATACACAAATGCGCGCACACTCACACACACACACACACACACACACACATATGCTGAAAGCACACTGAAAGCAGATACCCAAACTCTCTCTCTCACACACACACATGCTAAAAGAGGACACACACACTTTCACACACCCATACCATCACACACACATCATCCCACAGTTGTTGAAGCTCTTTTCGAGTGTTTCTGTGTTTACTGAGTGGTTTCTCAGTGAGCTCCACCCTTCCTGTTCCACTCATCTGAGATCTCTTATCTCTTCTCTTTATTCTCCCTCTGTTCCAGGCCGTGAGGGTCAGAGGGAGACTGCTGAGGGAGCGAGGGATTACCCACAATGCTCTACAACATTTCTACAACATAGCTCTTCATTAAATAAGGAAAATACCAGAGGACCTAGAATGGAGCCCTGAGGTACACCTTAAGTTCCTCTGCAGTTACTGACACACATTATAACTGTAATAACTGAAACACATTATAATATTATTTGCTGTTCTACTTAATTGAGAAAAAAAAAAGAGAAAGAGAGAAAGTGTTGAAATATCTCGAAAGCGAAGCAAACAGGACATTCCAGAGAACAGAGACAGGAAGTGGACACCTGACCCATGCGCTGGATTATTACACTGCGGTCAGGATTCAGTGCTTTTCAGACTCAAAACACACACAGAGGCCAAAAGATTCTTTTTAAATGATTAATGCAGTCTGAGCGGACACACACTGCAACACAAACATCACTACACACATGGAGGAATTACCTGGAGAAGACCTCTGAACCTCACTGTATACTGAATCTGTGCCTTTCCTTAATGGAACTGAGAGAGAGAGAGAGAGAGAGAGAGAGAGAGAGAGAGAGAGAGAGAGAGAGAGAGGTGGAGGTAGAGAGGTGGAGAGAGAGAGATGGAGAGAGAGCGAGAGAGAGAGAGAGAGATAAAGGTAGATATGTAGAGAGAGAGATGGAGAGAGAGAGAGAGAGATAAAGGTAGATATGTAGAGAGAGAGATGGAGAGAGAGAGAGAGAGAGAGAGAGAGATGGAGGAAGAGAGAGATGGAGAGAGAGACAGAGGTAGAGAGGTGGAGGTAGAGAGGTGGAGAGAGATGGAGAGAGAGAGAGAGAGAGATAAAGGTAGAGAGGTAGAGAGAGAGATGGAGAGAGAGAGAGAGATACAGAGGTAGAGAGGTGGAGGTAGAGAGATGGAGAGAGAGAGAGAGAGACAGAGGTAGAGAGGTGGAGGTAGAGAGATGGAGAGAGAGCGAGAGAGTGAGAGAGAGAGAGAGAGAGAGAGAGAGAGATAAAGGTAGAGAGGTAGAGAGAGAGATGGAGAGAGAGCGAGAGAGAGAGAGAGAGAGATGGAGGAAGAAAGAGAGGGAGAGAGAGACAGAGGTAGAGAGGTGGAGAGAGATGGAGAGAGAGAGAGAGAGATAAAGGTAGAGAGGTAGAGAGAGAGATGGAGAGAGAGAGAGAGATACAGAGGTAGAGAGGTGGAGGTAGAGAGATGGAGAGAGAGAGAGAGAGACAGAGGTAGAGAGGTGGAGGTAGAGAGATGGAGAGAGAGCGAGAGAGAGAGAGAGAGAGAGAGAGAGAGATAAAGGTAGAGAGGTAGAGAGAGAGATGGAGAGAGAGCGAGAGAGAGAGAGAGAGAGATAAAGGTAGAGAGGTAGAGAGAGAGATGGAGAGAGAGAGAGAGAGAGAGAGAGAGAGAGAGAGAGAGAGATGGAGGGAGAGAGAGAGGGAGAGAGAGACAGGTAGAGAGGTAGAGGTAGAGAGGTGGAGAGAAATGGAGAGAGAGCGAGAGAGAGAGAGAGATAAAGGTAGAGAGGTAGAGAGAGAGATGGAGAGAGAGAGAGAGATACAGAGGTAGAGAGGTGGAGGTAGAGAGATGGAGAGAGAGAGAGAGAGACAGAGGTAGAGAGGTGGAGGTAGAGAGATGGAGAGAGAGCGAGAGAGAGAGAGAGAGAGAGAGAGAGAGAGAGAGAGATAAAGGTAGAGAGGTAGAGAGAGAGATGGAGAGAGAGCGAGAGAGAGGGAGAGAGAGATAAAGGTAGAGAGGTAGAGAGAGAGATGGAGAGAGAGAGAGAGAGAGAGAGAGAGAGAGAGAGAGAGAGAGAGAGAGATGGAGGGAGAGAGAGAGGGAGAGAGAGACAGGTAGAGAGGTGGAGGTAGAGAGGTGGAGAGAAATGGAGAGAGAGCGAGAGAGAGAGAGAGATAAAGGTAGAGAGGTAGAGAGAGAGATGGAGAGAGAGCGAGAGAGAGAGAGATGGAGGGAGAGAGGTGGAGGTAGAGAGGTGGAGAGAGGTGGAGAGAGATGGAGAGAGAGAGAGAGAGAGAGAGAGAGAGATAAAGGTAGAGAGGTAGAGAGAGAGATGGAGAGATGGAGGGAGAGAGAGAGGGAGAGAGACAGAGGTAGAGGTAGAGAGGTGGAGAGAGAGCAAGAGAGAGAGAGATAAAGGTAGAGAGGTAGAGAGTGATGGAGAGAGAGCGAGAGAGAGATGGAGGGAGAGAGA
>JAUCMX010000001.1:35085975-35103475 GCA_033459395.1 Hemibagrus guttatus | reverse complement strand
AAGGAGAAGAAGAAGGAGGAGGAGGAGGAGATGAAAGAGAAAAAGAAGAAGAAGAAGAAGGAGAAGAAGAAGAAGGAGGAGGAGAAGGAGAAGAAGAAAAAGAAGAAGAAGAAAAATAAAAATAAAAAGAAGGAGAAGGAGAAGAAAGGGAAAAATCCAGAACATCAACACACAGTTCCAGAAAAGTTCTAGAATTACAGAGATGGAGCTCCTCACACGGAGAGATCTAGGATAGCAACACTCCATACAAGAAAAACGCAGAGTTCCGGAATGACAAAATCCTCACAGCTGGAAAAACACGAGTTCCACTCGGAACCAAGAAGCTTCTGGGTTTGAACCGAAGGAACCAAAGACAGCCAGAGCTGGAGAAAAAATATTCACTTCATCGTCGCTGGGACGAGCGAGACTCGTTTTTATGAAAACGAACATTTGAAATAAGATTAAGAAAAAAAATTAACAAATGATTAAAAAAAAAATAACGAGAAAATAATCAGCAGTAACATTTCAGGCAGCTGCAGGAACGCAAATGAGAGACACATGGCTAATCCCGAGGCTAGGAGAACTTCCTCTGAGCAGCTACGGATTTATAATCCCAGCTTAATGCGCTGCGTATAAAACCACGCATGTTTTATTTTATTAATCTCTTAGTAAAATCTTTAGTCCCAAAAAAACAAATTTCCCCTTCGCTTTACAAAACTTTCTGCTTTCCTTCATGCTCACGTGAGGATTTCAGTAAAAGCCAAACGTGTTCAAGGCATTTACATGTAGCCCCGCCCACACAATTCCATAAAAGGCAAAGCTCACAGAGACAAAACGGCGACTAAAAGGTGAAGGAGCGCATCAGAAATGCTAACTCTTCCTCTTCCTTTTATAGAGCGCCTTTACGTTTACACAAATTGAAATAACAGCTAGATTTATTCAATTTATTATTATTTATTATTATTATTAGATTTATTCTTTAATTTATGGATTTTTTCATTAACGAAATTCATGAAATTCATGGATTTCTGAGTAAATTTCTGATGTTCTTTCATGTTAAAACACATTTTTGTGCTTGATTTTCAAGTCTATTAGTGTAAAAATGGACAAAAGGACACAGGAGACATGGAATTTCTGTATTTTTTGTAGCTCACGGATTCACAGCCGAACATTTTTGACCTTTACTCAATGAAACTTGGCTTTACCTCGTGTGGGGTCAGCCGCCTGCAGGTGCAGCACTTCCGTATAGTCCACGTTAGCTTCCACCTCAGTGCTGTCTGTCAGAGAAGGATTCACACATTTCACAAACATCTCCTGAAGTTCTCTCACTAACCAGATCCAGAGCTGGAGTGGAAATTTCACTTACCTAAAACCGGAGGTCTCTCGCTCCAGATTCCTGCTCCGTTGTTGCCGGTTACTTTAACTACAAAACACACAACGGCATAAAAAATATCAGCTTCCCATAACGGAACATCAACGTCTACCTGCATCCAGAACCATCCAGAAGACCATAGAAAACAAACAGAGATCTTCTGTAGAACTACTGGACAAGCAACAGCTTCTCAGTAAGATTTTTTTACTTTAATTCTTAATCCAGCTGGATTCTAGATTCGAATCAAACAAGAGTTCTAGAGTTTATTTCAGTAAAAAAAAAACAAAAAAACCCCTGGGTTCTGGAGTCTCACTTAAAAACTCCCAAGCCTCCACAGCTCTAGACAATCAGGAAAACTAGAAAAGGAATATTATAATTCTGTAATTCTAGATTCTCAATCCGATACAGTAAGAGTTCTGAACTCTCTGTGAAATTCCCGACTGTGCTCACACTGGGTCCTAGAGTCTCCAAACACGTTCTAGACAGAGTTTGTTTCAGTTTAAAAAGCTAGAGCCACACTTACATTGCGACTCCAGCAGTGCACAGCTCTAGATCCGCAGGGAATGTTTAAGCTCACAGATCAGAGCTCTAGATTGTAATAACAAATCAACTCTACATTCCTGAACAAAACCTCAAATTATAAACGTCTAGAAAAGAGTTCTAGTGTAACAAAGCAGTAACTGTTTGGGTATCTAGAAAAGCTAAGAAAAGCTATTTAAATCTTAGAATTCTGAAAAAAAGTAAGACAGAATTGTAGAATAAAGAATTTTTATAACTCAGATCGAGGAAATGTAAAATTACAGCAAAAACTTTCCGAGCTCGCATTCAAATTCTAGAATCATGGAGTAGAGTCATGAATGAGGGTTTTGGAATAATCCTCAAATCTAGAACAGTGTAAAATATAATAATAATAATAATAATAAGAATAAGAAGAAGAAGAAGAAGAAGAAGAAGAAGAAAAATATAAGAAAAAGAAGAAGAAGAAATAATAATAATAATAATAATAAGATGAAGATTATCAACACACAGTTCTAGAAAGGTTCTAGAATTACAGAGATGGAGCACGTCACACAGAGAGATCTAGAATAAAAACACTCCATAGAAGAACAATGCAGAGTTCCAGAATGGTAAAAGAAACTCAGAGCTTTTGTATGTACAGTGCAGAGCTCTGAAAGAAGCGTGTGAATTACCGAGTTCCCGAATGATTTACCTGAGATTATTTCAAATTATTTACTAATTATTACAAAATTGCAAACTTGTTTCGTAAATTGTAAATAATGAACATTTAATGACTTAAATAATAAATACTAGGAAACTAGAACAATGACACAGTTCTAGAATTATCTCTCAGATTACGGAAATCTTGAAAAAAAAAAAGTTAAGAAGAGCTTTAGAAATAAAACAAAAATTTAAAAAACGTGGACAAAAACAAAACAAACAAAACAAAACAAAACAAAACAAAACAAATAAAACAAAACAAATAAAACAAAACAAAAGGAAACCTAAAATTCATGATTTTAAAATTCAAGAATTTCCCCTAATGGGATGAATAAAGTATGTTTATCTATCTATCCATCTGTCTATTTATCTAAATCCTTAGAATTCTAGAATAAGATCTCAAGCTCTTGTGGATTTCTGGAACAACAACTAGACTAAAAAACCCCCACAAAGGTTCTAGAGTAACGAGTTCAACAACTTCTAGAGTTCTAGAATGATGAATTATAAAATTCTTGAATATCCCTGCATGTAAATTTGAATGCAAACAGCTGAACGCTGGGCCTCTCTGTAAACACTAGGGTTCTAGAGTGAGGAGTTGAATCACGGGTCTGGAGATTAACAGCAGCCTAAACAGGAAGTGGCCGTTTGTGCCACGCCGCCTCCACTTAGCAGCAATCAGTGCATTTCCTCCACCTGCGGAATTCATTCGGTGTCATCAGGATTGAAATAAACTCTGTCCCTGTGACGTGGCGCCGTGAGCAAAATTACTGGCACCCTAACCACTTTAACTACGCGTGAGGTCGTCTGAAACGAGAAAAACATCCACAGCATCCAAACTGTCACTGATTTGCTTTGGGGAAAATAATTATCATCTATTTTTGTAAACATTTACCAAAACTGCTTTAATCCCGAGAAGGACAGATTTTCAGATGTAAAGCTTCATCTTATTAATAACTCAACTATTGATAAAAAATAAAAAATAAAAATTTAAATTCTGACACCGATCACCAGAATGAAACAAAATAAAAATAAAAAAATAGACTAGAAATAAGAAATGATAAATATTTATCAACAATTATTATCAAGAGTTTATGGAAAACAATAACGGAACAGCAGATGAAGTAATCCAGGCAGGGATGACCAGAATTTCCAAAATAAGGTATCATTTATTATTTATATTATTGTCATATTTTTTTATATATATATATTTATGAGGTTTTATACATGTGTGTGTTGATGACTATAAACTACAAACAGAGGATGACAAAAACTCAAAAGAAAAGTGAACAAAAAGATAATAGAAAAGAGAGACGTGCCTGTAAATGAAAGCATAAATTAGCGTAAATTAGCTATAAATTCCTATTTAAATGTGTCATACTGGTTGGATTTTTGGAAAACGAAAGGTGCGGAAAGCCAGAAATACATCACAGGAGATAAAACGCTGAGGGAGAAATCCAGAATCAGGGTGAAGTCGCTTTAGCAACATAGTGTAGCGCGTTCTCCTCTTCCTTTATCATCCGTCTTTACTTCCTGTTAAATGCTTCCAAAAAATATCATTCCGATGACTTTCCCAGTTTTCCTCCCCCACTGTGGTCCATGTTTGCATGCTTTCCAGGATCCTGCAGACGAACCCGTTATTTGTGTCAGCAGGAAGTGATGTCATATCGTCTCACGCTCCGTCCGCCATTCTTGTCCGTTTGGTGTGAAAGAGCGACGCTCCGTCTGGAATAAGATTTTGGGAGTTGAAACGTCCCGTGATATGGCCAGAAATTCAAGTATAGCTCAGCTAATGCTAGCAGCCACTTAGCAAAACTTAGCCATGCGCTAACTCTGTGTTCCAGAAGGTTGAACGTAGTAATGGTTGAGTTAATGGTGGATGTAATGATGGAGGTGAGGGAAGAATAAAACCAGGCTACCTTCAGGACGTTTGGAGCGCTAAAGACCTGGTGTCACGGGTACGAGATTACTGATTCGTCATCGTATCTAGGGATCACAGGCTTTCTGAGGAACGGGTGAAGGAAAAAAAAACCTGATGAGCTTCAGTAGAATCCACACAACAAACAGATGCTGTTTTTTTCCCACCAACCTTTAGCTCAAGACTGAATCCTAAAATACAGACGTTTATATAAATATAGAAATTCTGCATCATGGTGCCATGCAATGTTTTAAATGATCTTATACTCCGTTAATAGGATATGTGCAGCAAAATTATTGGCACCCTTACAGAATGTTTAAAATAAACGCAGATGATCACCGTTGTCGTCTTTACCCGAGCCGTTTTTATCCCTGTGGTGTGAATATGACGTTACACACAAGTAAAATCTCTTCTCTCCATCACCACGGTGGAAAAAAGAAACGCCAAGGTGCAGCAAATCTGCGCTCACGCCCAGTTGCCCCTTGGTGTGCCCTATGTCTGGAGGAACAGTAGCGTTTCAGTGAAAAGCTAATCTTTATGATTAAGATGCAGCACACGGTTAGCTTCTCAAATAGAATATTAGCCGTAGGTTCCTTTAGCTAGCTTGTCATGACTTGTTAGCACTCGCTAACAGCGAATAATCGGATGTTCTGTAACAGTAAGAACCATCAGATCCTTTCTTGAAAGATGTCAGTCCAGCACTCTCATTTCTTATTGGCAAGGGTTAAAGTTCATCTGGGTGAAGTTGGCTCGGTGGTCGTAACGAGAGCTGTGCTAATCTGATGTCTAAATGTCAATAAAATGTCACGTGCTTAAATTTGACACACAGGATCATACACCGAGCACGTTATGCGGTTTATATCATTCGTTTTCAAGAAGGGTGCCAATAATTATGGACTCAATATATATTGCAGTAACTACTGTGGCTGTGTGTGCAGCGAACGGCTGAGCCCAGTGACGGAGCTCAGCACTAACCCTAAACCGCCTGATACATAACGCATCGCTAGCTGCTTACGTGTTACTAATGATAATTAGCGACTAAAGATAATCTGGAGGGAGTGAGAAGCGAAGAAGCAAGCGAACTCACACTGAGAGCTCGACCGTGGCCTCTCGTTTACCTGTGACAGAGAGAGAGGATGAAAGAGGGGGATTTTGTTGTGAGGAAGATCAGGCATGGGGGGCTATAGACACGCTAGGTGGGCTGTAGCTGTGACTACCTCGCTTAGCCCAGTAGCGCTTCAGGAAGAGGAAGATGAGTCCAAACACACACAGCACACACACACCGATGATCAGACCTTCCTTCCACCTGGCCATCTTTACTACATGGGGAAACACACACACACACACACACACACACACACACACACAGGTTGTTATGTTGTGAACTGAATAAGTAAAACGATAATAAGATAAATGTTATGTTTACAGTCTGACCTGTGATTGGGATTTTGTCGCTCATTTCCTCTTCTCCGGCTCCGTTCCAGGCTCCGCAGTGATACGAGCCGCTCTTCACCAAGCGAAGGTTTGTGGAAAACGTTCTGGTCTCCGTCTTGTTGTGAACCGGTTGGTTATCACGATACAATGTAAAGATGATGGGCGGAGTTCCTTTCGTAACGACACACATAAAGTTGACCACATCGTTTTCTCTGATGTTCTCCGGTATGGTCGTCAAGGTCGGCTTCTCCACATTAACTAAAAGGTACAAAGACACGGTGTAGTTCACACCGTGGAAAACGTCACGTCGATAAACAAGCGGTTGTTCTGGATCGACGGATAGCAGCAGCTCACCTCTAACTCGAGCATGAAGAGCGTCGCTCATCACAGCAGAACTGACCCCGTTGTTCTGCGCCTCGCATCTGAACTCCTGGATTTGTTTTTCGTCATGTATGCTGGCGTTGAAGATGGCTTTCTGGAGAGGTTTGGATACCATGATGTGCTTCAGCGGCATGTTGTTCTGCTTCAGCTTGTAAGTGATGGGGAGACTTCCGTGGTCCGAGCGGCACTCGATCTGAAAAGTTCTGCCCAGGATCACCTCGCCAAATACACTGATGTTGGGTTTGGAGACGAGAACTGCAAGGAAGAGGTGATACAATACGGAATAAGCAAAGCCACCATGAAAAAAGAGAAAATAATCTAGAATAGTTTTTATCTAATCAAGATAAAAAAGCGATAATCTAGATTTGAGCTTCCAGAGACACCTGGTTCTTGGTTGGAGCTTTTATGGAGGCCTTCTTCTGTGGTTGAACTTTAAGAGTGATACGGTCCAACACGACATCTTAAAGGGATCACTAGTCTAGATTTGAGCTTTTGAGGAAAAACACAGATTTAAATTCGAGATGTCCCAGATTTAAGCTCCTACAGGCTGGAGATTTAAGATTTCATGAAAAATAAAGCTTTTACATGAACTGTGATGTTCTAGATGTTTCAGCTCCACTGAACTGAAGCGATGCTGTAGATATGAGCTTGTGAGGCGTTGCTCTAGAGTTTTAGTTTTAGTTCTAATTTTTCATGTCTTTGGACAGTGTTCTAGATTCGAGCTTCTAACATTGTGTTAATCTAAATCTGAACTTTTAGCAGAACCTTGATCTAGATTAGAATTTTTAAGTTATGCACTGATGTAGACAGGAAAGTTTGTGGAACCTTGCTCTAGACTGGAGCTTTTACCGAGACATTGTTCTACATTTGAGCCGATAATGAGACACGGTTCTAGATTTAAGGTTTTGGCAAGATTTAGAACTTTTAGTAAGACACTTTTCTAGATTCTCTCTTTCAGGATAGAGTTTAGCTTTTAAAAGAAACACTGTGCTGAATTTCATCTTAAAGAAGTATTTTGTCCTTTAGTTGAAAGTTGTTTTTTTTCCCAGAGAAATCTAGACTTCGCAGAAACGCTGCTCCAGATTTCAGCTTTTAGATGTCACTAGGTTGGAGAAGTTGCTTTGCAATGAACTTTCGGAAGGATGCAGTTCTACCTTTGGCCATGAAAGGCGTTCTGTGGCTCCACTTGATGGTATCGTTCACTCGAGCAGCACAGGTGTAATTCCCGTTGGTCCTGGGACTTGCCGCGTCTCTTTTAACTGAAGCCGAGCTCCTGGTCGTTCCTGTAGATAGAATACTTTATATCATGACGTCCGATTCTCTCTGATGCGAATTCCAAGCTCCTGCAGGTGACCATGAACTGCTGCCCTTCGAAAACCTCAGGGCCCGGGGCGATGGTCAGCATCGGTGTGTAAAACAGCTCTGGAATATGGTACGGGTCACAGGGTTAGGGCGCGTGGATATGACTAAATCTTAGCACTAACTATTTACTCACCAACTGGTTTCTCACCTTTGACAGTAAGATTTGCGTAAACGCTTTTTAACACATTGCTCACTTGGGCGATACACTCGTACATCCCCGAATCATTTGCCTGGACAACAGTTTGGTATTCCTGGATGTTGAACAGACGCGATCCTTTAGATATTGAGAGAAAAGGTGAGACGTGTCCACGATCACTTCCTTCAAGACCACACGAGATGCGCACGGTATCTCCCTCGATGACCTGCTCTGACGGGATGATGCGGATAGTTGGTTTGAAGTCCAGCTCTGGGTTTGAAAGTAAACACCGTAAACACGACAGGGTTTGAAAATAAACACCATGGTGTCACAGAATATGAATCAACACCGTCTGACCAATCAGAGTGAAGTAACCAACCGTTTGCTTACCTCTCACAACCACACTGACCACGTTACTGGGGGTCGATGGAAGTACTGTGCTTCCCAGTGGAATGCTGTACGAGCAGGACAGCTCGGCCGTCCCCACGTGATTGAGGGGGAGGTTCCTCTGCAGCTTACCGGCTCTGCTTTGTCCTTGGTAGAGTTTAGTCGAGCCATTGTTAATGACTACAATCAGCTCACCGGTTTCTTCTTCTGCGCTGCAGGTGATGTTCACAGTGTCACCCTCAGTCACGTCCTGCTTATCCACACTCAGCACCGGAGTTTGCAGCCCTGAACGTCCAAAAACAAATCACAGATCTCTCTGTCTTTGCTAAACTCGTATTTATCATGCGTTAATTAGCATAATAATTAGCCTGCCCCTCAGTGGCTGATGCTCATGACACGAGCGACACAATCTTTTTCTATAATGTTTCTTTTTATAAACACAACCCAGAGAAAAGGGGTTGTAAACACAACCCAATGTTCAGTTAGCAGTCAAATGTAGTTACACTTCAGGCATCAGCTAGCTTAGTGTTACTGTCTAGGTTTCCCGGTTGCCTAGCAACAACCACTGCCAATCAGCCATAACATTGTGAGCAGTGACAGGTAAAGTGAATAAGACTGAGTATCTCCTCATCATGGCACCTGTTAGTGGGTGGGATATATTAGGCAGCAAGTGAACATTTTGTCCTCAAAGTTGATGTGTTAGAAGCAGGAAAAATGGACAAGTGTAAGGATTTGAGCGAGTTTGATGAAGGACCAAATTGTGATGGCTAGACCACTGGATCAGAACATCTCCAAAACTGCAGCTCTTGTGGGGTGTTCCCGGTCTGCAGTGGTCAGTATCTATCAAAAGTATCCTTTAAGTCCTGTAAGTATCTTTTATGTCCCATGGAGGCCCCACCTCACAACCTACAGGCATTAAAGGATCTGCTGCTGCCATCTTGGTTCCAGATACAGCACACCTTCAGGGATCTAGTGGAGTCCATGCCTCGACGGGTCAGGGTTGTTTTGCCAGCAAAAGGGGGACCAAAACAATATTACGCAGGTATTGGTCATAATGTTGTAATGGCTAATCGGTGTATGTAATATTAAAAGAAAGCCAGCATTTACGAGCAGTAGAATTATATTAATGCTTGAAAACCTTAATAATTCATAAATAGAGAAGTACGCCCATTTTACCTATCGAACCTTTGATGATGGTCTCCTACATCCAGTACAAACACAAATCAGTATAAACATAATTCTTATGGCACCTTTTTTACCCCACCAACAGACAGTACAACAGTATAAATATTTTACTTATTGCACCTTTAATGACTTCCTGTCTTTCAGCCCCTTTCAGCTCATTTCTATCCTCCTACAGCCAATCCTGCAGTATAAATATATTACTTATTGCAGCTTTAATTACTTCCTCTACTCCCACAGCCTATAGAGCATTACAAATATTTTACTTACAGCACCTTTAATGCCAGTTCCTTTCTCTCTGCCCAGATGTAACCATAAATAACCATTTAATAAAAGTCTTCAGGTAATAAACATGCGCATCATGTAGTTAATACATAAAATAAATAATTAGCAAGTGTAATAACAGTGTAAGCTTGTGTATTAGTGCTGAAGGTAACTGTACCTTTAACGCTAATATGCACATTAGAGCTCTCCTTGTATTGGCTGTTGACCATCACCTCACACTGGTAGCTTCCTGAGTGTGAGGCCCGGGCGTTGGGGATGGAGATGGTCACTTCATTACTGGTGTTGGTCTGGGAGATGTTTACGCTGTTGTGCTTGTTGTAGTCTTTAAAGAAGCTGAAGTGGAGCAGGGGTAAAGTGCCGGAGTGACCGATGTTAGCGATGCAGGTCAGCGTTAGATTGGCTCCTCGCTCCACGTCATGTGCAGGTGTGACGCGAAGTTCAACGCTTTTCAGAAGGAATCCTGAGGAAAGACGATTTGATGATGTGTTTAAGAGTTTACTGAAATGTTAGCAAGCCCTATGAGCCAGACACTAGCCACGCTGAGCTACACACCCAACATCAATATCCTCATCATCCTCATCTTCATCCAGTTTCACTACAAAGCTACATTACACTAAAATGATAATAAAAGATTAGCAAGCGAATAGCACTGATGTTATATTATTGATATCTATCATTATTGTTATTATTATAAATTGTTTAATTCCTCTGCATTCTTAGCTAGTTTTAAAGAACAGATGCTAGCAATGCAAGTGTTATGCTAAGTGTAAATTTTATCATCCAGTTCATTCTCTACTTGTTCTTCTTCCTCTTCAGAGTATCTTGTTAGAAGAAGGTTTCACTGCACAGCAGCTCATTATGATTAACAGTATTATTCTTATGAAAGTACTTCAAAGGGTTTATCCACACCACAGTCTTAAAAAAAGAAAAGAAAAGATGGATGAGACGCTAGCAAGGCAGAGTAAACCAAAACGTGTAAAAGAGTTAGCCAGTCGCTAATACGCAGGTAAGTTAAGTGGACTTTATTATCCAGTTGAGTTTCAGCAGTTATCTGTAATGAGAAGCTCTCAAAGACAGAAAGAACGGTTTCGATGAGAAAAGAGCGAGAGATAAAAGGAGAAAGAGATAGAGACAGATGATTGAGTCTCTATCTGTCTGTCTTGCTTCATGAGAGCGGCGCCTGTAAACACCAGCCTCACCAGAGGAAGGAAAATCACTCTGTTATACAAACACACTCTGAGGAGGCCTTGAGGGATGGGATTTATTTTAGATCACCAGGAACCACCCCATCTCTCTCTCTCTCTCTCTCTCTCTCTCTCTGACCCATCATCTGAGGCTCGAGGTCACATGACAATATTAGTCTTACTTGATCTTAGTGCTGCCTGCGACACTATAGGTCATGACATTCTCGTAGATCGCTTAGAAAAGCCCACAGGTATTCAGGGACAGGCATTAAAATGGTTTAGATCCTACCTGTCTGTCTGATTGATACCAGTTTGTAGATTGAAATGGAGAACTGTCTGGTGTAATGCCAGTGAAATACACAAATAAAATTTAATTGAATGACCATGCATCACCTTTTATAAATCTAACGTCGCATCCTGTTCGTTATTTGCGGTCGCTCATGATGTCAGTTATCCTGAGCTCTGACACTGGAGACTCCTTGCGGAAATGTTAAACAGACATCTAATTAAAAAAAAAAAAAAAAACCCTATATTGTTACTATAGCAACAATAAGGAACGAGAACGGGCGTGTTGATATAAACCCTGTCCTTCATGTTACAGTCGGATTTCACAAAGTCTGACCAATCAGATTCAAGATCTCAAAAACTACTGAGTTTTATTCCTATTACACCACTGCAATTATTTCTTTATTTATCAAAGAACAAGTCATACTTTTTGTTTTGTTTTTAGGTTTAAAGGTAATTAAGCATTTGAACAAGGCAGTGTTTAATGTTTTGGAACGGCACGACTACGTTTTATTCCTCTGATAATACCACAGCAATCAGACACTAAATTTGTCGTAATCATTTTAAAGTTATTGTTAAAGTTTGAAACTAGTTAGTTCCTGTTTTCGCTGATGCTGTAGCGGCCATCAACACTCGCTCCTTCACCACCCTCACTTATTCTCTCTCAATGTTAATGAGACAAAAAAAGAGAAAATTACAACAGCGTTAGATCTGACTGACACTGGAGACTCCTTCCGTGAAAACAAAGAAGGAAAAAATCTCCTTACAGAAAACGATGTTGAACGAGCTGTTGCTATGGAAACGGTAATGAATCAGAGCAAGCGCGTTAAATATACACCTGTGATGTGCAGCTGCGCGAGTGTAGCGTGTGATGGTGTGACAATGTGAAGGTGCAGTGAGCACACTAGCGTGAATAAAAACGGCCGGTGTACTGACCTGATTCTGCTCGTGCACCTGTCCAGGGTCAGCGGAGAGAGAGAGAGAAAGAGACGGACACCGTAAATAAGTTTACACTTCGAGCACCAAATCAAACAGAAGCAAAGTACAGAGTGTTAGAGCTACAGGTGAGTCCTTACAGGTGTTTGCGATGAAGGTGAGGAGGACTAGCAGGAGGAGAAGACGGGAACATCGTACGGTCCACATGGCTGAGCGTTACACTGAGTGTGAGAAGTGGAGTGAGTGTGTGTGGTGTAGCTGCACACAGGGGAGGAGGCGGAGAGGCTATCACGCTGCACAGCCTTCGCTTGGGTAATTGGACAGGAAATGAATGCAGCTTCCTGAGGAAGTGTGGAGCGCGGCTTAGTGCACAGAGTGGAATGTTCACACGCTCAGAGCGTTAATACACACCACTACTGTAAGAGCCCAGTGCAGGTAAACACTCAGCATCACAACACACACAACCTGGAGTGTGATGTCATCACCAGCAGCCAATCAGAAAGAAGATGTGATTTAATGTCACGCTTCAACCAAAAAAAACCCCCCAAAAAACAAAAAAAGAAAAAACATCCTGATAAAAGATGAAAAAAAGGAAGAACCTTTAACCGAGCATGCCCAGAAACTCCCTGAGCGAAGAGAACATGGAGCCTGCAATAAATAAAGGATTCAAAATTAAATAAAAAAAAGGAGTCTAGAACATTTATGATCACGTTTATTTTTTAAATCTCCAGAACACTACATTCCTGCGGCTCTACAGCTCTGCCCTCTGACTCCGGTTAACAGGAACAAAATTTACAACAAAAAGCATTAACCCAAATGAATCAAAGTGAATGACTCAATCTAGCCATGGGGGTCACAGTCCAGTGACTTCTGTGCCGGCCCCAAGCCCGGATAAATAGAGAGGGTTGCATCAGGAAGGGCATCCGGCGTAAAACATTGCCAAATTTAACCATGTGAATCGTCAGTACGAATTTCATACCGGATCGGTCGAGGCCCGGGTTAACAACGACCGCCATCGGCACCGTTGACCTACAGGGCGCCGGTGGAAATTGGGCTACTGTTGGTCGAAGAAGTAGAGGAGGGAGGAGAGTGCACAGACAGAGAGAGAAGAGGAAAGGTAAGAGTGTAGGACTGAGAATAGGAACTCTGAATGTTGGTACTATGACAGGGAAAGGTAGAGAGCTGGCTGATATGATGGAGAGAAGGAAGGTGGATATACTGTGTGTACAGGAGACCAGGTGGAAGGGTAGCAAGGCTCGTAGTATAGGAGCAGGATTCAAGCTGTTTTATTATGGTGTGGATAGTAAGAGAAATGGGGTAGGTGTGGTCCTGAAGGAGGAGTTTGTGAGGAATGTTCTGGAGGTGAAGAGAGTGTCAGACAGGGTGATGAGTCTGAAGTTAGAGATTGAAGGGGTGATGTTGAATGTTGTTAGTGGTTATGCCCCACAGGTAGGTTGTGAGTTAGAGGAGAAAGAGAGATTCTGGAGTGAATTAGATGAGGTGATGGAGAGTATTCCCACGGGTGAGAGAGTGGTGATAGGAGCGGATTTTAATGGACATGTTGGTGAGGGGAACACAGGTGATGAGGAGGTGATGGGCAAGTTTGGAGTTAAGGAAAGGAACCTAGAAGGACAGATGGTAGTGGACTTTGCTAAGAGGATGGACATGGGTGTGGTTAACACTTATTTTCAGAAGAGGGAGGAGCATAGAGTGACTTACAAGAGTGGAGGTAGGAGAACACAGGTAGACTACATCCTATGTAGAAGAGGCAATCTGAAAGAGATTAGTGACTGTAAAGTGGTAGTGGGAGAGAGTGTAGCCAGACAGCATAGGATGGTGGTGTGTAGGATGACTTTGATGGTCTGTAAAAACGAAGAGGTCAAAGATAGAGATAGAGAAGAAAAGCAAGTGGTGGAAGCTGAAAAAGGAGGAATGTTGTGAGGAATTTAGACAGAAGTTGAGGCAGGCTCTGGGTGGTCAGGTAGTGCTGCCAGATGACTGGGAAACTACAGCAGAAGTGATCAGGGAGACAGGGAGAAAGGTGCTGGGTGTGTCATCTGGAAGGATGAAAGAAGATAAGGAGACTTGGTGGTGGAATGAGGAAGTTCAGGATAGTATCCAGAGGAAGAGGTTAGCCAAGAAGAAGTGGGACATGGACAGGACTGAAGAGAATAGACAGGAATACAAGAAGTTACAGCGCAGAGTGAAGAGGGAGGTGTCTAAGGCCAAGCAGAAGGCATATGACGAGTTGTACACTAGGTTAGACACTAGAGAAGGAGAGAAGGACTTGTACAGGTTAGCTAGGCAGAGGGATCGAGATGGGAAGGATGTGCAGCAAGTTAGAGTTATTAAGGATAGAGATAGGGAAAGGGGGCTCACAAGTGAGGAGAGTGTACAGAGGAAATGGAAGGAGTACTTTGAGGAGCTGATGAATGAGGAATATGAGAGGGAAAAAAGAGTAGAAGGGGTGAACTCTGTGGAACAGGAAGTAGATAAGATTAGAAAGGATGAAGTCAGGAAGGCTTTGAAGAGGATGAAAAGTGGGAAGGCAGTTGGTCCTGATGACATCCCGGTGGAGGTCTGGAAGTGTCTGGGAGAGGCAGCAGTGGAATTTTTAGCTAATTTGTTCAACAGGGTTTTAGAGAGTGAGAGGATGCCTGAGGAATGGAGAAGAAGTGTGTTAGTGCCGATCTTTAAGAATAAGGGTGACGTGCAGAGTTGCAGTAACTATAGGGGGATAAAGTTGATGAGCCATACAATGAAGCTATGGGAAAGAGTAGTGGAAGCTAGGTTAAGGAAGGCAGTGGAAATTTGTGAGCAGTAGTATGGCTTCATGCCCAGAAAGAGCACAACAGATGCAATTTTTGCTCTGAGAATTTTGATGGAGAAGTATAGGGATGGTCAGAGGGAGTTGCACTGTGTGTTTGTAGACTTGGAGAAAGCATATGACAGGGTGCCAAGAGAAGAGCTGTGGTACTGTATGAGGAAGTCAGGAGTAGCAGAGAAGTATGTCAGAGTGGTGCAGGACATGTATGAGAGGAGCAGGACAGTGGTGAGGTGTGCTGTAGGTCAGACAGAGGAGTTTAAAGTGGAGGTGGGACTGCATCAGGGATCGGCTCTGAGCCCCTTCCTGTTTGCTATAGTGATGGACCAGTTGTCAGAGGAGGTCAGACAGGAGTCTCCTTGGACAATGATGTTTGCAGATGACATTGTGATCTGTAGTGAGAGCAGGGAGCAGGTGGAGGAAAACCTGGAGAGGTGGAGGTTTGCGATGGAGAGAAGAGGAATGAAAGTCAGTCGTAGTAAGACTGAGTACATGTGTGTGAATGAAAGGGAGGGAAGTGGAACAGTAAGGTTACAGGGTGAAGAGGTGAAGAAGGTACAGGAGTTTAAGTACTTGGGGTCAACAGTCCAGAGTAATGGAGAGTGTGGGAAAGAGGTAAAGAAGCGAGTGCAGGCAGGTTGGAATGGGTGGAGAAAGGTGTGGGGAGTTCTGTGTGAGAGGAAAATATCAGCGAGAATCAAGGGGAAGGTGTACAGGACAGTGGTGAGAGCGGCCATGCTGTATGGTTTAGAGACAGTGTCACTGAGGAAGAGACAGGAGTCAGAGCTAGAGGTAGCAGAGCTGAAGATGTTGAGGTTCTCTTTGGGAGTGACAAGATTGGACAGGATTAGGAACGAGTACATCAGAGGGACAGCTCATGTTGGACGTTTGGGGGACAAAGTTAGGGAGGCCAGATTAAGATGGTTTGGACATGTTCAGAGGAGGGAGAGTGAGTATATTGGTAGGAGAATGTTGGACATGGAGCTGCCAGGCAGGAGGCAAAGAGGAAGGCCAAAGAGGAGGTATATGGATGGAATTAATGAGGATATGAAGCTAGTGGGTGCAAGTGTTGAGGATGCAGAAGATAGGGATAGGTGGAGAGAGATGATTCGCTGTGGCGACCCCTGAGGGGAGAAGCCGAAAGAAGAAGAAGAATCAAAGTGAATGACTCACTTCTTGCAGTGAGTCGATTCAGAGTTGAATCATTTCCTGACTGGGGTTCACTCGGAAGCTTTCTGACGCGTTCGGATCCGCGTACCGGCAACAATGGTCATGTGATGTAGTGTTACCATAGCAACCACGATTTTATTCATTCGTTTGTGATGTCACTAACTGAGCTAATATAAGCCCCGCCCACTGAATCAGCTTTATACAGAAAGACCCCAGTATCGAGCAGGGTAAGGTAAATACGGTAGAGCTCTGAGCTCGGGTCTGGATGCGGGATTTAAAAACACAAAGCAAACGAGACACAAGTTCATTCATGTATTTGGTTTTATTGGAACGATTTCTTCATCTGTCATAAAAACCACAGCCAGCAAAAGCAGTCTACAGTCACAGACAGAATATCTGATTGCATCAGTTCATTCTACTAGCGTCTCTGTTTTTTTTTACATTTGAAATCTAAAACATTAAAACTCATAGCAAGATAGTCGTGCGGTGTGCGTCGGGGAGTCCTCCGCCCCTCCAGAGGGTGCTGCAGTGGGCGTGGCATGGGTCAGGGGGAGGAGTCTTTCATTTCAAGCTGCTGAAATCGGTCTGGTCCTTCGTGGGATGTTGAGATTTTGTTAATGTTTGAAGGCTAAGATGTAAGGAGTGTGAGTGTGTGTGTGTGTGTGTGTGACACTCTCAGCTGAAACGTCCTCAACAAAATCGAGGGCGATGAAAAAAACAAGCAGCATACAAAAGAAAAAAACAAAAACAAGAAACAAATGCACAAGTTTAACACGTCTTCATGAACTCTCCCACTGACTGAAACGTTTTCACCTTCTTAAAGCAGCGGTATGCGATATTCAGCATCCTCTGCTGCTTGTGAGGAAAACAATTTCTCTTATATCCTCATCTCATATTTCCTCCTTAATAAACAACGGCACTGTATCTGCTGAAACAGCGTGTAACTTATAAGACGTACTGAAGAAAAAAAAAACCCAGCCGAGACCGAGCTGCTGTGCTCTGACTGGGGGCGGAGCTAATTTTACGGACCATAAAGAATTTAAGCACAAGCCTGAAAACATTAAGTCTGAAAAAGAAAAAGAACAGAACACTGCATTACAGGTAAACACCAAGGTACTGGGTTCCTCACAGAACCTTTACAGGTTCCACCCAGTTACCGTTTCTTTTTCCTCTGCAGTGTTCAGAAAGGAAGCAGAAGACAAAATCAGAGTGAAGAATAATGTAAATATATATATATATGTGTGTGTGTGTGTGTGTGTGTAGGATGATGATCAGCATGTGCTGAGGTTGTCACGGTTACTGTCCAACTTTTTTTTTTTATCACGGTTCACATTTCTATACTTTAACAATGCTTCCAAATTGACAGATCCTGCCTAAGGAGGTTCCCTAGGTAGGCAGCTGGTTCAGAAATGGCACTCGGGTCATGAAGGTGTAATAAAGCCTCTGTAAT
>JAUCMX010000001.1:35068475-35080975 GCA_033459395.1 Hemibagrus guttatus | reverse complement strand
TTAATCAGAAAATGAAAGTAAATAAAAGTGTGTGTGTGTGTTCATGACAGTGACTCACCATTCATTTGGACCCATTCTGCGGTCATACACACGCACCGATCCGTCTCCAAGGCCGGCCACCACTAGGGAGCGCTGCGGGTCACACGACACACTCGTCACGCAGCTATCTGCTCCCGTCGGGATGTCCTGCATGTGCATGCGTCAACACACACACACACACACACAAACAAACATGTCTAATATGAGCGTATTTCTACTGTTGGCTCAGTTTGTGTATTGCAGTGGTGTGTGTATGTGTGTGTGTGTGTGTGTACTAATTACCTGGACCTTCATCTCTCTCTCTGTGTCCCAGATCCGGATGACACGAACATCCCCAGAGGTCATGAGGAGCCCGTTCTCTTGTTCCCAGTCCACCACCATTCCTGCACCTTACACACACACACACACACACACACACACACACACACACACACACACCCATATACACACACACACACAAACTCTGTATCACACTCTCAAATTCAGCAGTTACAATGCACACACTCGCTGCACACTTTATTCAAACCCACCTTTTCTGTTCACTGATCAGTGAATCAGTTCACTCACTGATGTCATAGAACAAAAATGCTGACATGGAATCATTGGCAAATGATTCATGAGTCACTGAATAACTGATTCACTGACTCATCATGATCATGGAGATCATAGCAGTTTTAGCAGTTGGCCAATCAGGGCTCAGACTTTTTTTTCTTTATTCCTCTGTGCACCTCAACAGCAGATCATCATTCTCACACACACACACACACACACACACACACACACACACACACACACACACACACACTAAAGCCCATGTGGATCAGGACCCAGTTTTCCAGGCTGGACTCGGAGTCTGGCTGCCCTAGTTTAAAAACTTTTGCTGTCATTCAAAAGACCAAAAAAGAAAAACCGCGCACACACATGCACGCACGCATGCACGCGCACACACACACACACACAGATCTGAACGAGGGGTTTCCCTTCACAAACATCAAAGCTGTAATATGCATCTTGTATCCTGTAAGAAGCTGATGTTAATAAAATCAGCTTAATTAATTTATTTACATAACATCACACACCAATACATAACCGTTAAGAGGCTTACATTTTAAACAAGTCCTTTTTGCACTTTTTTCTGGACATATCTGCGTTTCACTTTGACTCTAGAACGATGTTGGGAACTAAACATAAACATAGTCACTTTCCTATTATCTTCGATCATCTTTATAACTGAGCTGTTTATGCTCACTGGCTAATGTCTCACCAACAGCTCATGAAAATTTAGAGTAGGAATAAAAATTAAATACAGGAAGTAGGAAGGAAAATGGTGTACAAGCGTTCCCAGAGTTCCTCCACAGAGGACAAACTGTTTAACGCTTTCAGTAAGAAAAAAATAAAAAAATCAACGCCTTTCGTCCTCCTAGTTATGCTGCTTCGCTTTCTTTTACTCACTGAGTCGACTGAGGACTGGATTCAAATCTGTGATTCCATTCAGTGATTCTTTATCAATGATTCTCTAAATCAGTGAATCAAACAATGAATCATTATAACCGTCCACTCACATATAAAGTCATGAGTCATTCATCTACAGTTACATGCATTTGACAAATGATTCATGAGTCATTCTAAATCATGAGTCATTTATCTACAGTTACATACATTTGATAAATGATTCATGAGTCATTCAAAATCATGACCCATTCATCTACAGTTACATACATTTGACAAATGATTCATGAGTCATTCTAAATCATGAGTCATTTATCTACAGTTACATACATTTAATAAATGATTCATGAGTCATTCATCTACAGTTACATACATTTGACAAATGATTCATGAATCATTCTAAATCATGAGTCATTCATCTGCAGTTACATACATTTGATAAATGATTCATGAAGAATTATGAATCATTTATTTCTCTGGCCTCACAGATTGGACTCGCTGATGTGAATTCAATATATAACTGATTCACTTTAACATAATACAGGGTGTGTGTCGAATTATTGCGGTGCAGGAAGTGACACTCAGTCACTGTACGGTGAAAATGATATGGATGTGTGTGTGTGTGTGTGTGAGAGAGAGAGAGAGAGAGAGAGAGAGAGAGAGAGAAAATACAACAGAGCAGAATCATTACTGGAGGATGATTAGTGATTCTCTAACAGGCCGCAGAGAAATAAGGGGGATGGGTGTGTGTGGTGAGACATTATTGGATGACAGAGAGAGAGAGAGAGAGAGAGAGAGAGAGAGAGAGAGAGAGAGAAAGCACTCACCTCCCTGCTTACTTCTGTCAAGATAGATTGAAACCCGCCGAGCTAAACCTGAGAGAGAGAGAGAGAGAGAGAGAGAGAGAGAGAGACAAGGACACAGAGAAAGATAGAAAAAAGAGAAAGAGACAGATAGGCAGAGACAGAGAGAGAGAGAGCAGGGGCAGGTCAGAGAAAGAAGGAGAAAGAGACAGACAGGCAGAGACAGAGAGAGAGAGAGCAGGGGCAGGTCAGAGAAAGAAGGAGAAAGAGACAGACAGGCAGAGACAGAGAGAGAGAGAGCAGGGGCAGGTCAGTCCATCAGCCTGAGAACCCTACTGCATTATCTCATGCACACACACACACACACACACACACACACACACACACACACACACACACACAGAAATGGAAGTGAGAATAAGACTGTGGTTTCCCAGCATGACATCAGCCAATTAAAGAACAGCTGAGACAAATGTCAGAGCTCCATCTCTCTCTGTCTATATCTCTGTGTCCTTCTCCCCCCCCCGTCTCTTTCTCCTTTATTCTCTCTTTCTCTCCTCTCTCTCTCTCCCTCTCCTTTATTCTCTCTCTTTCTCTCTCTCTCCCTCCTTTATTCTCTCTCTCTCACCCCTCTCTCTCTCTCCCTTGGAAACTTCTCCATGAATTTGAAACTAGTTCTCCCGAAAGCCTGCGGCTAGAGCTGCACACGCCTGAGCGATTCTCTGCGTGTGTGTGTGTGTGTGTGTGTGTGTACCGAATCCTGAACATGTGTGTTATTAATGCACTGGTCACGACTCCTGGAGAAACTTTGCTACGCACTGAGAGCCCAGAGGCGTGACCGCCGACACTAACAAGAAGTTTTTTCCGGTGACTTTTCTCCGGCGTTCCTGCATGATTTTGATCGGATCTCATTTCCACCTGCTCTGCGACGTTCCCCTGACGCGTGTCAGCTGCTGAACCGCAAGAGTGACATGACTGACACCTTCTTCCTCCAACACACCGAGCCAGAAGACGACGACAGCGCCGTTTCTCTCTCCAGTTCAGTAGAAAGTTACGGCTCCTTCATTCCTACAGTCAATGATTATAGATTCACGGTTTCTAATAAAGGTTTCTTTAATGGTTTGTTTGATAATTAAAGCTTCTCAAGTGTTGTTCGAGGGTTCAGTGAGTAATTAAAAGTTGTAAGTCAAGGAAAATCGGTATATATATACACGTGCTTAAATAGATAATTAAGTCTTCCACAAAGGTTTCCTCAAGAGTTCATAGGATAATTAAGTATCTGTAACTTCCAGAAAAATGGTTCTTCTTGAGTTCCTGAAGGGTTCATTAGATAATTAGCCATTTCTAGCATTTAAAAAGGATTCTCCAAGGGTTCCTTCCATAATAAAGCACTCTTAGTCTCCAAAACGGTCCTAAATGGTTCTTTAAAGGTTGACTGGATAATTAAAGGGTCATAACTTGAGCAAAAAAAAAAAAAAGTTCTTCAAGAGCTCTTCAAAGGTTCAATGGGCACCCAAGAGTTCTTAGTCAGCAAGAAATGGTTCTTCAAGGTTCTTTGAAGGTTCTTTAAGACTTCATGATGGTGGCTTCTAAAAAGTTTCCTCAGTGGTTCCGTGGATAATTGGATAAATTTATTCTTCATGAATTTCCCAGCTTCCACACTTCAGCGGTTAATAATAACACATGCAGCCATTATTTATAGGTTTTAGTTTCCAAAAAGGGTTCTTCAAAGGTTCCTTCCTTTTTAATTGGGTAATTAAGAGCTGTTGGCTTCGGAACAGCTTCTTCATGGGTTCAGCGGTTAATTAAGGGTTCAGCCGTGTTTGACGGATGTTTTTGGGGTAAAGGGTTAAAGTAAGCGTGTTCTGCTCCACACGAGTCCCGATAACTCCAGGCCCGCCTCCTTCGTTTTCTTCCCCTGCTCTAAAACGTCCGAGTCATAACGAAGCGGGTAATTAACTGCTGAGGAACAATTAGACCAAATTAGAGCAGGGAGAAGACGACAGCGTGTCAGAATTCTCTAGCACTGTTAGCTTCACCTCTGTGCCGAGAGAGAGAGAGAGAGAGAGTTTCAAAAATAAGTTCAGCTGGAATAAAATTAGCCGAGTCTTGTGTCCCACTTCCATAAAGTCAAGTTACAAACACACAAAAAAAGCAAACGCAACGCAGGAAAAGCTTCGGAGAAACCCAGAGCAGGACAGCGACTGAGCATTAGTCAGGATTTTCTACAAATAAACAACAAACATTAGAACATTTTTCTGTGGAAGAGCTAGTGTGTGAACTTTACGGTATCTTCCTGGCTGTGCTACAGGGACCAAAACTCCACCTGTCTCTTCATGATCCAGCTTAAATTAGCGCCTGACTGACTAGTTTTGTATGTATAAACTGCCATTAAGCTAGCTCGCCTCGCTGAGCACTTCCTGAGACTTCATCTTTATAAATTCGCTAATTTTTATGAAAACGCTAGATTTCTCTCTTCAAATAATAATAACGGTCCTTACATGTGCTTGCACTGATGAATCGATTCCTTGAATCATTTATTCGAATGACTGATTCTCTATCAACGATTCTCCAATTCAATAAATGACTCAGGGAATCATTCAAACTCAAATCATTTACAAACGATTCATTTATTATGTCCTTTAATCCCTGAAGCAAACACTGATTCTACTGATTTATTGATTCCAGTCACGGACTCGTTCATGGAGAGATGCTTCGAATAATTTACAAATAATTCATTCGTGTCTTTTAACCCCATACAGTCTTTAACAGTATTTCAACACAGCTTTGAGAGCCATTGATTAGAATCACTGAATCACTGAACTAAGGATATCAACTGAATCAGTGACAGAAACAGCTTTAAATAAACTTGTGCTGTTTAAGAGTGTAAAGGATTAAAAGGCCATAAAAGAATCATTTATAAATGATTCACTGACTGAAGTCTCTGAAGCAATGAATCAAGGAATCGTTCATTTAAAGACTGGAATCATCTTTTGAATAATTTTTTGTCAAATGTCACAACACTCATCACTAACAGCGAGACTCGCTCGGCCCGTGTGTACACAGATTAAATAATAAAATTCCATTGGACAGTGAAACAATACACACAGTGAGAGTGACCAGAAGAGATGATATTGTACTGAACTACTTCTGCTTCTATATGCTTCATAGTGCACATTATACAGTTAGAGACATGACCTTGACTTCTTTCTGAATGTGTTCCTGACTTGAGTTCTTACTAGCTAAATGATGTGTGTACATGAAGCGTGTGTGTGTGTGTGTGTGTGTGTGTGTTAGTCTTTAAGAAATGACAAAAAATGACAAAAAATTAACAGTGAAGAGGAAATTCAGACAGATTTCAGCTCCATAGGAGAAAACACGAACTGCTAAAGACGGAGCTGAAGCAGCTCTTCACAACACCTTACATAACTGCCTAGGGTTCTTCACTAGGGTTCGGTGGAGGACACGGTCAAGGTTCTGTGTTTAACTAACGGATCTTAAATGCTAAAAAACATGCTTTAATGGTTTTTTTGGATGATTAAAGGTTCCATGGATAATTTATGCTTCACAGCTTCCAAGAAATGTTCTTCAAGGATTTATCAGATACTCTGTATTGCCAAAAGTTTTGGGACACCCCTCCAAATCATTGAGTTCAGGTGTTGTTTTTCAGGGGTTGGGCTCGGACCCTTAGTTCCACTGGAAGGAACTTTTAATGCTTCAGCATACCAAGACATTTTGGACAATTTCATGCTATTTGTGGGAACAGTTTGGGGATGACCCCTTCCTGTTCCAACATGACTGCACACCAGTGACCAAAGCAAGGTCCATAAAGACATGGATGAGTGAGTTTGGTGTGGAGGAACTTGACGGGTCCTGCACAGAGTCCTGACCTCAACCCCATAGAACACCTTTGGGATGAATTAGAGCGGAGACTGCGAGCCAGGCCTTCTCATCCAACATCAGTGCCTGACCTCACAAATGCGCTTCTAGAGGAACGGTCAAAAATTCCCATAAACACACTCCTAAACCTTGTGGAAAGCCTTCCCAGAAGAGTTGAAGCTGTTATAGCTGCAAAGAGCGGGGCAACTCCATATTACATTCATGTGCATATAAAGGCAGACGTCCCAAAACTTTCGGCAATATCGTGTAAGTCATGGGTTTGTTGGGTTTCTTCTGAAAAAGAGTTCTTCAAAGAAAACGTTAATTATTCGAAAACGATTCTTCAAGGGTTCTTTCACTGTTGTGTGATTCAGAACTGCTGACTTCTCAGAAAAGCAGCTGTAAATGTTCACTGGGGAATCAGAGACTCCAGAAAGAAGGTTCTAATTGGATCCTACTTCCATAACTTTTAGAAAACTGACAGAACGAGAAACACAGAGCGCTCAGACTCGACTCCAACATTAAACCTGTCGGCGAGTTTAGATTAAATTTCGGCAACGCTAAAAAAAAAAAAAAGGAGCTCTGGCTGTTTTCTATCTATAGACGCTTCAGATCCGAGTCGAGTTCGTCAGACGGAATCCTTCAGCCTGTCAGTTACTTCAGAGGTTTTCACACGACGAGGTGTGTTTAACAGGTCTGAGATCAGATTTGTCCCGATAAGCAGGAATAACAAGTGACAGTTCTGAGACGTGTGTGTATGTGTGTGTGTTTCTCAAGTTGACACTAATCACAGAAGCTGCTGCTATATTACACAGCTCTGTCGGTGTGTGTGTGTGTGTGTGAGACTTCACTTGTGTTTCCGAACAACCTGCACAAGTAATGAAATTTAACAACCAAAAAATTAAGAGAAAAAGGCAACAGATTTGTTTTTGCGGAAACGATGAAACTGAGAGACGTTTATTTTTAGCGGCGTTTAGTCCGAAATCTCACGTAATGTGTCGAAAACCTCGCTCGCAGTTTTTCGTGCCTTCTTTTCAAATACGTAAAAGTGTTGCTCGTTTAAAAGAGGTCGATATCGTGTGAAAGTTCACAAAAACAAAGGAATATTTTATCTGAATAAACCGCTGAGAAGTAAAAACCTGCCTGCACACACACTCGGGTTCTCACAGCGTGACCCGATAGAGATAAAACCAGGAACGAAACCTGGAACCTACATCATTTTGTCATTTTGGTTTTTTTTGACGTTTTAAATTGTAGATTAAATAAAAAAATTAATTAATTAAAAAAAGCAGGATTTTAGAATGAGAGCAACAAAAATACACAGAAGTGATTAACAGGAAGTTAAAAAAAAAACAAAATAAAAAAAAAAAACAAGGAAACTTCTATACTGGTTTCTAGACACGACACAACAAAAACGCTGGACTTCTGCAGTTTCTGCAAAAAATAAAAAATAAATAAAAAAAAAAGCAAAAAAGCTACTTTTTCTAAAAACAAAAAACACACTGATTATTGAGTAAATGTCCATCTGCGTCCATACCAGAGCAGCCGGGGTTCTCTCTAGAGTCCCGGCTCACGCTGCAATTCCAAAACGCTTTTCCACATACTGACAGCATGGAGGGACGAGACGAGGTAAGATCAGCAACAACAACGGCTCGTGTGTGTGTGTGTGTGTGTGTGTGTGTTTCTACAAACCTCGTGTGGTGGGCAGCATGTCTGAGAGACCCTGCCACGCCGTCACCATCTCGGGGTTCCGCTGGTCAGCAAAGTTCTTCCAGATTCGTAAAGCGCCATCATCTGTGAGGAGAAGCAGAGAAAATGTACATAATAATCAATTATTATAAAAAAACAAAAAAAAACAAACCCAAAAATCATGAATTTTAAGATTTATATTAAATACATAATACATGTAAAAAAAAAAAAAAGCACTATAAACAACTACAAAAAAATATAAAAATAAATCTGTTAACTACCTCAGACACACAAGTTAAGATATTAAAAATGTGAATTAAATTAAAAAAAAAAAAAAGTTAAAAAAACATTTGTATGGAAAAAAAATCCCTGTTATTATTCTGTCTCTTCGTCTTTTTCAACATTTTTTTTAAATTATAATTTAATTCTTTCATTTTTAAATGTACAAGGAATACAATCCTAGCACTAATCTATAATAATAATAATAATAATAATAATAATAAAAATAATAATAATAATGTGCTTGTGTGATTATATCATTATGTTTGCTATAACTACACTGGGCTGAGTGTTGCTTAGCAACAGCATGATGGACAGGTGAACTGACCGGTGGCGGTGAGGAGGAGCGAGCAGTCATGTCCGTTCAGGTACTCCATGGCTGTGATGCGAGTGTAGCGAGGATTCCCGTTGTAGAAATAATCCAACCTCTCGCCTTTCTCCCAGTCCCAAAAACTACATCACACACACACACGTGTAAGAAAATAAAACCTAACGATGCTATGAGCAGTGAATTATTAGGGTTCCTGTACCAGATGGAGTCTTTATCAGCGACGGCGATGCAGGGGTTAAACGGATGAAACTTCACCACTGAAGGCACTCCAGGGTTCCGGTTAATGAAGATCTGATCGTCCAATCGGGTGATTCCTAGACAAAGGGGGCGGGGCAAAGAGGACTGTCAATCAAATAGCTCAGCAGCAGGTTGGATGTGTGTTACAGGAGAGTTAGATTACAATAAAGATCAACCTTCTCTCTGTCCGTATCTGTCTGTCTCTCTCATTTTCTCTCTCCCTGTCCATATCTGTCTGTCTCTCAACTTGTCTGTCTCTAAGCCAGTCTGCCTCTCTCTCTCTCTGTGTCCATATCTGTCTGTCTCTCAGCCTATCTGTCTCTCTCATTTTCTCTCTCCCCACTGTATCGGTCTCTTGGTCTGTCCTTCCATTTTTGCTGGTCTCTCTGTCTTTCTGTCTGTCTCACTCTCTGTTCATCACTTACTCTCTCTTTCTCTCTCTCTCTCTCTCTCTCTCTCTCATTCTTATTGTCAGTCCAGTCTATGTTTTTTCACAGAGTGAAGGATGAAACAGAAATGATTTCTGTGATGAAGGGAAAAGACGCATGTGTGAAGCGGGAGCCTCCACTCTGACGTCACCAACTGCGTGTGTGTGTGTGTATGTGTGTGTGTATTAGACATTCTGTTTGAAACTGTGCTGCCTTCAGAAGGGGAACCCGACAGCTTGAAGCCTTTGAAGCTTATGACTTACTAACGCACACACACACCTTTTTCCCTTGTGTTATGTAACCTTTCTGTGTTGTGTGTGTGTGTGCACCTTTTTGTTTAATGTGTGTGTAGTTGTGTACTTCTCTGTGTAATGTGTGTGTGTAGTTGTGTACATCTGTGTGTAATAGGTGTACATCTTTGTGTACTGTGTGTAGTTGTGTACTTCTTTGTGTAATATGTGTACCTTTTTGTTTAATGTGTGTGTAATTGGGTACTTCTCTGTGTAACATCTTTGTGTAAATCTTTGTGTACATCTTTGTGCAATGTGTATGTAATTGTGTGTGTGTATAGTTGTGTACATCTGTGTGTAATACGTGCACGTCTTTGTGTAATGTGTGTGTAGTTAGGTGTGTGTAATACGTGTACGTCTTTGTGTAACGTGTGTGTAGTTGTGTACCTCTCTGTGTGATACGCTGGCTTTGTCGTCTCACTCCAGCGTTCCTCAGGAACCTCCACTCTCTCTCCTTCCTCACCTGACTCTCCACATCGTGCTCCTCTGGGATCTGGGTGGAGCAACAGTTATGATGTAATAAAGTGACAAATCCACCTGACTGGCCATGAGTTTTTGACCACGCCCACAAGAGACAGCCATAGTAGTTTATCCTTTCCTCCTATTTTTTTCTTTCCCTTTGTCTCTTGTTGCAAAGAATAGGCCAAGAAAAAAAGAGCCAAACCCTGAATACACACACACACACACACACACACACAGTAAACTATAAGATTAAGTTTGACAGCTTCACTCAAGCAAAAAAAATCACGCTGCGGTGCTTTGTGTTTAATCTTAAACAAGAACACACACATACATACTCTCTTTCTCCCTCTCACACACACACACACACACACACACACAGCTACAGTATAACCTGTAAGATCGAGTATGATGGCTTCACTCGAACAAAAGCGAGAGTTTTTTTCGTCCATCTGAAAAGCAGGAAGGTGAAAATGGAACCAAAACTGAGGAAAGAAAAGTTGCCATAGCAACAGAGGAGAGGGGACTGGTCATGTGACTTGAAGGGAACATCCAAGACATACAGTACGAAGTTAATGTGCGGAACATCATGACGTCAATCAACGAACAAACTCTGTGAAGTGAATAAGTTCCCAGGAACATCACCAGGGTACTCTACAGTCCCAGGACTTCCCATGTCCCTAGCATTCCCAATGATTCCAGAGTGCCCAGTTTCTGCAGGACCAGTTATGTTGTTAAGACTCCTAGGACCCCAACCCCATGTTCAAGGAGTACCATATTTTTCCCAGAGAGCCCTATGTTCTAAAAACCTCTTATGTTCTCGGACATCTATAGTGTTCTATATTCCCAAAATCCTACGTTCCCGGGACTCCCTGTGTTCCCACATCGCCTTACATTCCCCAGACTCCTTACATTCCCCAGGACTCTCTATGTCCCCACGACTACATACTCTCCCATGACTCCCTACGTTCCCATGACTCCCTACGTTCCCCATGACTCCCTACGTTCCCATGACTCCCTACGTTCCCCATGACTCCCTACATTCCCCATGACTCCCTACATTCCCCATGACTCCCTACGCTCCCATGACTCCCTACGTTCCCATGACTCCCTACATTCCCCATGACCCCCTACGCTCCCGTGACTCCCTACGCTCCCATGACTCCCTACGTTCCCATGACTCCCTACGCTCCCATGACTCCCTACGTTCCCATGACTCCCTATGCTCCCATGACTCCCTACGTTCCCATGACTCCCTACGTTCCCTATCACTCCCTACGCTCCCATGACTCCCTACGTTCCCATGACTCCCTACGTTCCCATGACTCCCTACGTTCCCATGACTCCCTACGCTCCCGTGACTCCCTACGTTCCCGTGACTCCCTACGCTCCCGTGACTCCCTACGCTCCCATGACTCCCTACGTTCCCATGACTCCCTACGTTCCCATGACTCCCTACGTTCCCCATGACTCCTGACATTCCCCATGACTTTTGACATTCCCCATGACTCCCTTCGCTCCCATGACTCCCGACATTCCCCAGAACTCCCTACGCTCCCATGACTCCCTATGCTTCCATGACTCGCTGCGCAAAGTCTTCTCCAGCACATCCCAAAGATTCTCAATGGGGTTAAGGTTTGGACTCTGTGGTGGCCAATCCATGTGTGATAATGATGTCTCATGCTCCCTGAACCACTCTTTCACAATTTGAGCCCGATGAATCCTGGCACCGTCATCCTGGAATATACCCGTGTCATCAGGGAAGAAAAAATCCATTGATGGAATAACCTGGTCATTCAGGATATTCAGGTGGTCAGCTGACCTCATTCTTTGGGCACATAACGTTGCTGAACCTAGACCTGACCAACTGCAGCAACCCCAGGCCTCACTGATAAGTGGTTTTCTTAAGGCTACACAGCTGTTTAGTCCCAATCCCTTAAGTTCCCTTCGCATTGTGCGCGTGGAAATGCTCTTACTTTCACTATTAAACATAGTCGTGAGTTCTGACTTTTTTTTGGACAGGCAGTGTATAAAGTACTGTAATGAATTTTAATAAATATGTAAATGACATTTACACAGAAATCCTGCTTCACCTTGCCAAGCACCAGTCTGCACGCCTTAATGCCATTGCCTCTGAACCACAGAAAATAAAGGTGAGCGATATGAAGAGGTGTTTTGTTCGACTTTCCCCAGTAGAAAAAAGAAATGCTGCAGTGAGAATATCCGAGATGAGTTTATCTCCCAGCAAAGCGATGGAGATCACTCAATATTACAGAAAGAGAGAAAGAAAGAGAGAAAGAGAGAGAAAGAGAGAGGGTTGGAGTGATAATGAAAGTCAAGCTCTCCTTTCTCAGCAGCATTTTTTAAAGATTCTCACTGAATTATTCTTCTCTCTTTACTCTTCCCTCTCACAGTCTCTCTCATGCGTGACATTAATAATGAAGCACAGCTCCGGCTCTCGGTTATAGTGCCACTAGCGTTGTGCTTTCACCTGAAAACAGGTGTATAATGAAGTCCTGAAATGATTTCAAGTGTATGATTCTAGGTTAAGAGTCAACGCTGTTCCTGTAGTTAGCTCTGACAGGAAGGGTTTAATGACACGCAACATGAACACTTC
>JAUCMX010000001.1:35060975-35065975 GCA_033459395.1 Hemibagrus guttatus | reverse complement strand
GGGGAGAGAGGGGGGGGGGAAAGAGAGGGGGGGGGAGGGGGAGGGGGGGGGGGGGGAGAGAGGGGGGGAGAGAGAGAGGGAGAGGGGAGGGGAGAGGGAGGGGGAGAGAGAAAAGGGAGAGAGAGGGGGGAAAGAGAGAGAGAGGGAGAGAGAGAGGGGAGAGAGAGACAGGGAGAGAGAGAGAGGGAAGAGAGAGAGGGGAGAGAGAGAGGGAGAGGGAGAGGAAAGAGAGAGAGAGGGAGGGAGGGAGAGGGAGGGAGAGAGAGCGTGAGAGAGGGAGATAGATAGACAGAGAGAATTTAATTATTAAAAATTTTCGACTGAACCCAAAAACACAACACAATATCAGACGGAAACATTTCAGCTTTATTGTTGTGTGAAATTTAATGTAAATCATTAAGCTACACACACACACACACACACACACACAACACACACACACAAAAACACAAAGAAAGAAAGACTCTGAGTGGACGTTTAGCATTTATCCTCTCCCGGGGACATGCTGTGTTTGTTTTCAGCTGGACATAGTTTTGCTGAATCCACTGACTTGGTTACACACACTCACACACACACACACACACACACACACAAAAAGCAGTCCACCTCGCTTCATTCCTTTATTGATTTGATCAGATCCCCAGGCTTTGCTGTCCACACTGGCATGCTGTACAATGTGTGTGTGTGTGTGTGTGTGTGTGTGTGTGTTGTGTGTGTGAGGAGAAGCCTCTGAGGGGTATGTGTGTGTGCGAGTGCCTCTGAGCTTGCTGAGCTTCCACAGTCATTGACATTCACAGAATGTTGCTATGTTCCCTCACATTCAATCTAGAGAACTTCTTGAACTCAGATACAAAAACCCACACACACACACACACACACACACACACACACACACACACACACAAAAAATTCTACAGATAAACCTGAAGCAGGTATTCTACCATCAAAGCTAAGCTAGCATAGATGCTCTGAATGACTCACAGCTCTGACTTTAATCTCAGAAAAATCCAGACTTTCTGCAACTTCTTTTTGCTGAAATGCACATCCCTCCATCCCTCTCTCCAATCCCATCCCCCCCTCTCCATCCCCCCCTCCATCCCTCCCTGTCTGTCTCTCTCTCTCTCTGTCATAGAGCTGACGGGGCGAACAGTGAGTCGGGATGCGGAGCTCAGGAAAATGTGCGGGAACATCCCATCCTCTCCAGCATGAACGAACACACATGCGTGTGTGTGTGTGTGTGTGATCAATCAATCATGGTATATTTTTTATCCAATCAGCAGTCACCTGTCTTTGTGACAAACAGATAGACAGGTTTTCTGTCTGAACTGTCCCAAAGGCATAGATACAAAGGCAGACAGACAGACAGACAGGCAGGGGGGGCATACAGATGGATAGACAGAAAGGCAGACAGAGGGGACAGATAGGCAGGCAAGCAGACAGACAGGCAGGCAGGCAGACAGACAGCTAGACAGGCAGACAGTCAGACATGCAAGCAGACAGTCAGACATGCAAGCAGACAGACAGTCCCGACAGATAGACAGACAGGTTTTTTTATCCAATCAGCAGTCACCTGTCTTTGTGACAAACAGATAGACAGGTTACTGTCTGAACTGTCCCAAAGGCATTTGAAACAAAGGCAGACAGACAGACAGACAGACAGGCAGGTGGGCATACAGATGGATAGACAGGGCAGATGGATAGACAGAAAGGCAGACAGAGAGACAGATAGGCAGGCAAGCAGACAGACAGGCAGGCAGACAGACAGCTAGACAGGCAGACAGTCAGACATGCAAGCAGACAGTCAGACATGCAAGCAGACAGACAGTCAGACAGATAGACAAACAGGCAGGCAGAGAGACAGTCAGACAGATAGACAGGCAGGCAAAGGGAGGCAGGCATACAGATGGATAGACAGAAAGGCAGACAGAGAGACAGATAGGCAGGCAAGCAGACAGACAGGCAGGCAGGCAGACAGACAGCTAGACAGGGAGACAGTCAGACATGCAAGCAGACAGTCAGACATGCAAGCAGACAGACAGTCAGACAGATAGACAGACAGGTTTTTTTATCCAATCAGCAGTCACCTGTCTTTGTGACAAACAGATAGACAGGTTACTGTCTGAACTGTCTAAAGGCATAGATACAAAGGGGAGACAGACAGACAGACAGGCAGGTGGGCATACAGATGGATAGACAGACAGATGGATAGACAGAAAGGCAGACAGAGAGGGCAGATAGGCAGGCAAGCAGACAGAACAGGCAGACAGCTAGACAGGCAGACAGTCAGACATGGGAAGCAGACAGTCAGACATGCGAGCAGACAGACAGTCAGACAGATAGACAAACAGGCAGGCAGAGAGACAGTCAGACAGATAGACAAACAGGCAGGCAGAGAGACAGTCAGACATGCAGGCAGGCAGAGAGACAGTCAGACAGATAGACAGGCAGGCAGACAAAAGGGAGGCAGGCGGACAGATAGACAGACAGAAGAGTGTAAAAGCATGGGTGTGTGTTTTGGGGTGTAAAGTGTAGAAAAATTTCTGAGAGGATAAAAGCTCAAGGAGCGTTTTTGATTGGCCCAATAGACAAGAGAGAAAACAGAAAAAAAAACTAAAGAGAGGAGAAACGCATCTGCGCTGTCTAACGCTTCTGATAAAGAGCCTCGTAAAAAAAACTGCGGCTGAGTGACACACACACACACACACACACACCTGAAAGCACTTCAGATGAGGAGGGTGTATTTATTATTGATAACGTGCAGCAAGACACTGAGAACTCGGACACTTTATTGCAGTTATGAGTTAAGTGTGTGTGTGTGTGTGTGTGTGTGTGTGCACACCTAGTCCTCCTCATAACAAAGTGCCACTGTGAGGACTTCAGGGAAAAAAAAAAAACCCTAGTACAATCTCAGTATTTTAAATAAATGCATTAAAAAACGATGAGTTGTAATTTTTTATCTCTTTATAGTTACATTAACATTTTTAAAATCCAGTTATGTGGAGCATCTGCTGTACACGCCCCTGTAAAAGAGCCGTTGCTATGGAAACGTTAAAGTATGAGAGCGGGGCGCATTAATATAAAGCTGCGCTACAGTCAGAGCTACTGTTAGAGAGAATTAATCAACACCTGATCCACCAATCAGGTGAGAGGAGGGCGGTCTCACCAATGAGGGAGTTGGGGGACGAGTAAGAGCTGACCCTCCGCATCTTATCAATGGTCTCGAAGGACAGGAGGAACTCGTCGTTATCGGGGCTACCCAGGGTGCTGCTGGCACTGCTGCTGGCGCTCAGGTTACCGGGGGGGGAACGTCACGGGGCCACCTAAAACACACACACACACACACACACACGAAAAACCAAAATGTGATTACACATCATATCAAAATCTGCACAAGAAAGAAAGAACAAACGAAAGAAAATATGAAGGAAAGAAAGAAAGTGGAGAAAGAAAGAAAAAAAAAAAAAAAAGAAAGAAAGAAAAAAAAAAGAAAGAAAGTGGAGAAAGAAAGAAAAAAAAAAAAAAGAAACTGGAGAAAGAAAGAAAGTGGGGGAAAAAAAGAAAGAAAGAAAGAAAGAAAGAATGGAAGAAAGAAAGAAAGAATAAGACCAAAAATGGACAAATGAAATAAAAATAAAAATAAAGAATGAACAAATGAAATAATAAACCAAAGAAGCGTAGCTAACGGGGCTCAGGTTAGTGATGAACAGATGGTGGTTGCTATGGTAACGATCGCTGTAGCTACACCTGACTAATATGAGCAGGTAATAATGAGCATTCATCAGATATCACTGCTACTAATTAGGAGGGTGAGGGGCGTGGTCAGATTTGCATATTCATAGACCAGGGCAGGTGTAGAGCACATCTAGTGTGAAGAGTTTGATTATTTTTAACAACATTCTTAAGGACTTAAAGCGATATTAAATATTAATGCATTACTACAGTTACCCCCCGCGGTAATTACACTATAGTTACATCACTATTACCATGTAATAAACGATTAAAGCAGTAAACACGATGAGAACGTAAGGAACACATGTTCTGTGTGTAGAACTGGCCTTCCTCTTTAAAGGGTTGAGGTTCTGGAGGCTCTTGTTGAGGTTGCGGACGCTGCTGGCCGCGCGGATGTTGGTGTAGGAGTTAACGGGGCGGAGTCGAGGCACCGCTGGACTGTCCCGCTCCCTCACCGGGGTCACGTTTCCTGCCTCTGACGTGACAAAGAGACACTCGGGTTTTTCCTGACACCGTTACACCCGTGATTTATAGATTACCTGAGAAAGATTAATGGCACAGGTGTGTGTGTGTGTGTGTGGTGTACCTGTAGTGTTAGCAGGTGAAGGTGCTGCATAGTTCTTCTCCTCCTCCATGAACTGCAGAGCGACTGTGCAGAAGTTACTCTCATACTGAACCACCAGGTGACTCAGAGCCACCACCAGCTCCTGTACACACACACACACACAGGTAATACTGTTCTCACACACACACAGGTAACACTGATCTCACACACACACAGGTAACACTGATCACACACACACACACACACAAAAAGGTAATACTGTTCTCACACACACACAGGTAACACTGATCTCACACACACACAGGTAACACTGATCACACACACACACACACACACAAAAAGGTAACACTGATCTCACACACACACAGGTAACACTGATCACACACACACACACACACACACACACAGGTAACACTGATCTCACCCCCACAAAAACACACACACACAAAAAAAAAAGGTAATACTGATCTCACACACACACAGGTAACACTGATCAAAACACACACACACACACACAGGTAACACTGATCACACACACACACACACAAAAGGTAACACTGATCACACACACACACGGGTAACACTGATTACACACACACACAGGTAACACTGATCACACACACGCGCACACACACAGGTAACACTGATCACACACACACACACAGGTAACACTGATTACACACACACACACACACACACAAAAACA
>JAUCMX010000001.1:35048475-35053475 GCA_033459395.1 Hemibagrus guttatus | reverse complement strand
AGAAAGAAGGAGAGCATGAAAGAAGGAGAGAGAGACAGAAAGAGAGAGAGAGAGACACACACACAGAGGGAGAGAGAGAGGGAGAGACACACAAACACACACAGAGAGGAAAACACACACTTATATAATGGAGAAGAATGTAGGATTTTAAGCATTAAGAACGATGTAAATGAAGAGTAGACATGGGCTGCGTCCCAAACTGCACTGGCGCACTCTTCTTCTGCATTATTCAGTGTATCTACTTTGTGAGTTGGATATTTAGGTGGTGATAAACCCCTCCGGTGAGCCAGCGCAGTCCTGCGTCTGCTTTTTGTCCTTATCAAACTCGGCTGTTTTCCTCGCAATCAATACCATAAAGGGTGACAGAAATGCATCATGGGTAACGTAGTTCTAGTGCTGTTAGTTACAAGTTCAGCACTCGGCAGTGAACAAACAGAGGCACTTCCAAACTTTCCTCTCGTTTCAGAAAATGCAGAACAGCCAGAACCCATATCTCTCTCCCTCTCTCCCTCTCCTCGGCCATTTTCTTCTTTTATCTCCTCATTTTATGGCTCCCGCTAGGGCACTTCACTCGAGTCCGGATCGCTGACTAAACACAAAACTACACAATCCACAGCAGGGCGTGATACAAATTTCATCAAGTGCTCGTGTCGGCACTGCAAATCTCAACGCTAAAGTAGCCAGAAAAAAATAAAAATAAATAAAACGGAGCCGGCTACTTTTTTGCCTTCCTTGAAAGCCTGGGGCAAAGGGGGCGGGGCTTAGCGATGACATTAACATGCAGTTCAAGACACAATCCGATGAGTGCTACACCTCTGGCATGAGAGCCAAACCTATATGAGCTCAGACCGAACCTCATGAGAGTGCAGGTGTGTATAAGTAGTGCCGCAGTGCTGATCTGATCTTAACCCCCGATCTGATATCTTTCATCTTAAAACTCCATTTCCCAGAATGCCATACCTGTAGGACGATGGGAAGCTGCTCAGGTGGGTTTCTGTTCTCCACACCCATAGTGAGCCACACCTGAAACGCCGTGAGCTGCTCGGCGAAAAACGGACTGTGCTGAGGAGGTAAACACACACACACACACACAACACACACACACACACACAAAGTTCTAATTACAAAGCTGTCATATACTAAATGTATAGAGAAATCGTTATATACACTAATAACTGTACTATTATACACAGGGTTCTTTATGTAAGTATAAAACCTTGCTATAGAATGTAGTGGAAAATTGTTATAGAAGACCAGAAATGTTTTATTACATGGTTATATATATATCTTATATATTATATTATATATACTTATATTGCCAAAAGTTTTGGGACACCCCTCCAAATCACTGAGTTCAGGTGTTGTTTTTCAGGGGTTGGGCTCGGACCCTTAGTTCCAGTGAAAGGAACTCTTAATGCTTCAGCATACCAAGACATTTTGGACAATTTCATGCTCTTTGTGGGAAGTTTGGGGATGACCCCTTCCTGTTCCAACATGACTGCACACCAGTGACCAAAGCAAGGTCCATAAAGACATGGATGAGTGAGTTTGGTGTGGAGGAACTTGACTGGCCTGCACAGAGTCCTGACCTCAACCCCATAGAACACCTTTGGGATGAATTAGAGGGAGCTGCGAGCCAGACCTTCTCATCCAACATCAGTGCCTGACCTCACAAATGTGCTTCTAGAGGAACGGTCAAAAATTCCCATAAACACACTCCTAAACCTTGTGGAAAGCCTTCCCAGAAGAGTTGAAGCTGTTATAGCTGCAAAGGGCGGGGCAACTCCATATTACATTCATGTGCATGTAAAGGCAGACGTCCCAAAACTTTTGGTAATATCGTGTGTGTGTATTTAAGTATGCTCCACTATATACATACCGGTATTACACTGTAATAGAGAAGACTAATATTAATATTATTACAATGTTATAAGATTCTATTTGTTCCACTATTACAGGTGTTTCTAATTGCAGCTGTACACATTTACACACAACAGTTATTACATTTTTATTATTATTATGTAACTACCTAGTTATTACACAATTATAAATGACCTAGATTATTATAACCTCTTGTTATTGTTATATGTTTATGCTTATGTCTTGCTAAATAATTGCAATTTCTGGCTAAATCTGTTCCACCAACGAGCGCATCACAGAAGCCATTAGCCCCGCCCTTTTATAGGGAAGCAGGAGGTCAGCGGTGGTCTAAGTGTTTTATGTAAATGTGATACTGCACGGTAGATTTTGACGTGGTGTCAGTGCGTCTCACCCTGAACGCCGTGCCCTCCTCGATGATGGTGGGAAGCTGAGAGAGACAAATATCCACGGCCAGGTCCCACGCCTGCCTGTAACACAACACAACACAACACAACACAACACAACAAAACAAAAACATTCAATTCAGGGAATAAGGACAGTGTGGGTTAAATCTGCTGAGTAGCAATTAAAATGGGGCGGAGCCTATTCTCTGTGTGTGAGCTTACCACATGGCGTGCATGTAAGTGGGCGGTAACCTGGGGCTGCTGACCGGAGTGCAGTTGTATGACCTCATGATCCTCTCAGCCAAAAGGAAGTTACGGAACAGACTCGCAACCAGCAGATCCTGACGAAAGAGTTTCTGAAAAAGATCTACAGACAGATACGGATTAAACCCCTCCCCTAATTGCAAAATTTATTTATTAACATAAAATGTGTCTGAAAATAAAAATTTTTTTTTTTTTTTTTTTACTTCAGAGCTTCTTTAGTTATTAAGTACTAGAAAAGGAGAAAAAATATTTGGAATAATAAAATGTAATATTATTTAATTATTATAATATAGGTATAATAGTATTTAAATTAGATAAATGTAAAAAAATAAAATTAAAAATTTTTAAAATTAAATATTAAAAGATTTAATAAAAAAAATAAATAAATAAAACAAGAGAGTTAGAATCTAAAAAAAATCTCTTAGAAGAGAGTAGTATGAAATTTCACCACAATAACGATATTCTCTGTGAATATAGTATCAACATTAATTATACAGTCTAAATCCCCCCCCACACACACACACATCTTCATCTTTCATATTCCAATAACTGGAGAACTGCCTTCTTTCAGCTGCTCATGAATAATGCTATTAACTTTCATTAACCTTAATGGCGTCAGTGAGATTTGAGATTTAATAAAATTGAATGAAATCTAATTATGCTATTGTAATATGAGTGTGTGTGTGTGTGTGTGTGTGTGTGTGTGTGTGTGTGTGATTAAAACCCAGGGTGTTTTTCTTCCACTATGCACTCTTTCAATCTCAGATGTTTAATTAACGCAGGAAGCGAGAGGAGACATTCCCGCACTCGCAGCTCTCACAGCTTTCTGCTCTCACCCGTGAGCAGCGACTCTAAACTTCGCCTGGAGAAGTGAACCGTTATGAAGTTCGGTGTCTAAACGTCTTCTGGAAACCCAAATCGGTGTTCCAGAACATTCTGTATCTGTTCCTGAGTGTTACGGATACCAGGATGACACAAATGCTTAATCGTTTGTGGAACCAAGAACGATTCCGATCTCTGATGACATCATCGCGCATCGCATTGCGGCGTCCTCTCAGACACTCTTTGGGAAACGTATAAGCCCCGCCCCCAGGGGCGTGTCATGCTCTAGATGGTTGAGGTGTTTGCACTTTTTCTTTTGGGATGATGATGTTCCTTTGGAAGTGGGTGGAGCTTGTGCGAGTTTGTAGTCATGTGACTTTTCAGACAGAAACTCTGAGAGAGAAGCTCACTAGAGAAGGAACTTCATGAGGACATTTGTTTCTTTAGTTTTGTGCTGGAGTTGTGACTCGTGTGTGTGTGTGTGTGTGTGTGTGTGAGAGAGAGACAGTGTGACCTCTGACCTCTAGGGAGTACATTCCACGCGATGGTGTCTGTGATGGCGGTGAAGATCCAGTTCAGCTCTCCTAACGGAGTCCTCCTGTCATTCAGACGCCCGGGGATCCTGAGGAAAAAAAACACACACACACACACACACACACACACACACACACACACACAATATGAATTATAGAGCAGGAAATGCAGCATCGTACACTTCAATCCTTTCCATATTTATCCCTCGTCATCCTCCATCATCCTCTCTTATTGACTCAGCAAAAAAAAGAAAACTCTGATCTAGGGGGGTGTGTGTGTGTGTGTGTGTGTGTGTGTGTGTGTGTGTGTGTGTGTGTATAGAGATTACAGTCAGAGGGAACCTAAATGCATCCTTGCATAACTTCTTAAATCTTTGATGTTCTCCTGTCCATCAAAGCCAGGGGGGGGAGTTAAAAGCAAACAAAAAGTGACTCCCACAGAGTCACACAGAAGGGAAAAGGAAAATTTTATTTTTAATAATTTTCCTCAATTAAACAAACAAAAGAAACAAAAACCTGTTTTGATGAATGTGGTGTGTGTGTGTGGGGGGGGGGGGGGGGGTTTTGTGTGTGTGTGTGGTTGTATGTGTGTGTGTGTGTCAAAAATATTTCAGAAAACATTACACACAAAAATTCTACATAAAAACAAGAAGAGAGCAGAGAGAGCTGAACGTGATGGAGTGTGTATGGAGTGAGTGTGTGTGTGTGTCTATGGAGTGAGTGAATGAGTGTGTGTGTGTGTGTGGGGCGTGTGTGTTTGTTGGGGAGGACAAGAAACTAGCAATAATCTGTGTGTGACATTTTGCCTCCAGCTTTGTGAACTGCATCCGACTCATAAATCACATGAACAAGACTTACTGAGCTACAAAGCCCAGTCCGGGACCTGACACACACACACACACACACACACACACACACACACACACACACACTCAAAGCACAAACACACACGAGAAGAACAAAATGTCATCGATCTATAACTGTGTGTGTGTGGCCTTCATAAAGAAAGACCACGTCCTCCTGCAGAGGTGAGAATTGAAAACACTGAGCTGTGACTTCCTCGACCTCCATCTGTTCCTCCATTACTTATGTTTTCTACACAAAGACAACAACTTCT
>JAUCMX010000001.1:35030975-35038475 GCA_033459395.1 Hemibagrus guttatus | reverse complement strand
GTCAGATGCTAGCATTCAGACTAAAATCTACTCAATCTGTGTGTCTCCTCCTAAAAAGCTGCAAACTGAGATATCTGAGCCAATAGAAAACAAGGGGCGTGGCTTTGACTGCTCGTTTTGTTAAAAAAAAAAAAAAACCTCAGTGACGAAGTACTGATTAATACCTAATAAGTCCACGCTAAGAGATAAAAAAAAAGTGCTAGCTAGCTAAAGCGACTGCTATATGTATTTTATAAAACTTCAGTGAAAAGTGTATCAGAGTGTCAGTTACTGAGGTGTAGAAATGACATTAAATACAGTATCAGTGATGTTGCCTAGCGACAGGAAGCCCATGCGCTAATGAGAGGCAGAGTTTAGGTTAATCCGATCAGCCGTTTGATTTTTTTGCATAAAACACAAAAGTAGTGGTGGACGAAATGACACAAAATATTAAACATTAAATTATTTATGCTAGCTATGTTAGCAAATCTTAACACAGAGGAACCGAATGAGTTCATTTTATGCTAAGTGTGCGTTTATAGCGAGCAAATCAGTCATCAAAATGATGTAACAGATGTAACTCCGCCCCTTCATCCACAATCACCTAACACCATCACATAAAAAGTAAACGATGACATCCGTTATAACACGACTCGCCCGTAAACAACCGAGATAACGGACGAGCTATCGTCTTACGATAACGGGTTACGCTAATCGGCTGTGTTCCAATCCAGATGAAGGGCGTCTGGTTCTGTGCTCTAGGAGCGAGTGTGGAATGAGATTAACACGAGCTTAAATGGAGCCGTTATTAACTTAGCGAGCAGGGTGAGACGAGCTCCAGCATGCAACGTGTTATCCGAGAGGAGACGATGGATGAGGAGATAACTTCCTCAGGTAGTGTGTGTGTGCGCGTGTGTTTGTGTGTGTGCGCGAGTGTGTGAAGAGGCTTTACATAGATCTGCAATCTCCCAGAAGACTTCACACCCTCTCAGATTCCCTCTCGCAGGTATCACCCTCACCAAATCCCTCGTTTCTCTCACTTTCTTTCCTGCGTCTCTCCTCAGAACCTTCCAGAAACACCAAGCAGCCCTGGGCTCATGCTCATCATTTTTTTCGTGCGAAGACGGAGGAGGTTTACGTGAACTGCAGCTATATACACCGGCGTCGGGAAGACAATATTACGTGTAAATAATTTAAGAAAGACGAAAGATTAAATATTTATGAGAAAAGCCTGACATCTGCTTTTATGCCATACATTACAGTGATACTGAGGAGCGTTACGACTGGAGAAAAGTGCAATACAAAGTTTATTACAAGCGCTGCAATTTAACACGGGGCGCCGTTAACACCGCCGCGCTGACGCGCCTGACACCCGAGTCACACGTGACCACGTGCGTGATGACGTCTGGGGAAGGTTTTAGAAGAAGAACAGACTCGCGCTCATGACATCAGACAGTAAACAGGAGTGAATCAGCGCTTCTGTGTGTTCATTTGACGCTAAATTATAAAATATTAGCTATATATATATACACATCATAAATATTAGCAAGGAAACAGAGTTAAATGAACATGCTAGTCACACAGATGGCGGGTTAGAAAGTTGAAAATATATGTATTTTTTGCTGTATTTAGCTCATCAATCACCTAATAATTAACACCTGAGCTCATTTTAGCAGCGCTCAAGTTAGCTAAACGGTAATACCTAGTTAATTACATTGTAACAAATGTTTTATAACGGCAAAAAGGGCTCTGTTCGATAACCATGTCTGTGTTTGTTTAAGATATATGGAGTGTTTTAGGATAAAAAAAAAAAAGCAGCTCTGTTACCTTTCCTGCTGTGACTGTACTGCAGAAAAAGCTGAGAAATATCTCACAGAAGGAAAAATAGAATCATACAATAGTCGATGAGTCAAATCACAACACACACACACACACAAAACAAAACACCAGGTTTATTGTGAGAGAGTGAGAAAAAAAGTTGCTGGTTTCCGTGGTAACAAGCCACCATAGCTTTAACACTCCTTTCTCTGAAGCTGAGAGTGAATAAGAGGAGAGAGAGAGAGAGAGAGAGAGAGAGAGAGAGAGAGAGAGAGAGAGTGAGAGAGAGACAGGCAGAGAGAGAGACTGAGAGAGAGACCGGCAGGCAGACAGACAGGGAGAGAGAGACTGAGAGAGAGACAGAGAGAAAGAGAGAGAGGGAGAGAGAGACTGAGAGAGAGAGACAGAGAGAAAGAGAGAGCAAGAGACAGAGAGAGACAGACAGAGAGAGAGACAGAGACAGAGAGAGAGAGAGAGAGAGAGAGACAGAGAGAGAGAGAGAGAGAGAGATGAGAGACGGAGAGAGATGGAGGGAGAGAGAGAATGCAAGAGAGAAAAAGACAGAGACACAGACAGAGAGAGAGAGAGAGAGATGGAGGGAGAAAGAGAATGCGAGAGAGAAAAAGACAGAGAGAGAGAGAGAGAGAGAGAGAGAGAGAGAGAGACAAAGGCTGATTCTATTCTAAAAGCTTAGTGGAGAAAAGGTTCAAGATATCCTGTGAGGAAAAACTTGTTTCCCAAAACACCAAACAGTGACTGCCCTCGGAGACGGAACAGAGACAGGAATGTTTTCTGAATTAAATAAAGTAAACATCACAATAACACAGTTAATATTCCCTACAGTTCATCATTCTGTACACTTCTTCTGTTTTCTAGACTTCAGAATTCTTTACACTCCGGCTTTCCCAACACTTCAATATTCCTTACATGCCGGCTTTCCCAACACTTCCGTACTCCTTACACTCTGGCTTTCCCAACATTTCCATATTCTATAGACTCCAGCTTTCTCAACACTTCCATATTTCTTACACTCCAGCTTTCCCAACACTTTCGTATTCAACACACTCCTGGCTTTCCCTACAGTTCCGTATTCCTTACACTACGGCTTTCCCAACACTTCTGTATACTATACATGCCGGCTTTCCTTGCACTTCTGTATTCCTTACACTTCCATATTTCTTACACTCCAGCTTTCCCAACACTTTCGTATTCAACACACTCCTGGCTTTCCCTACAGTTCCGTATTCCTTACACTACGGCTTTCCCAACACTTCTGTATACTATACATGCCGGCTTTCCTTGCACTTCTGTATTCCTTACACTTCCATATTCCTTACACTCCAGCTTTCCTAACACTTCCGTATTCCTTACTTTACGGCTTTCTCAACACTTCCGTATTCTATACAATCCGGCTTCCCCAACACTTTCATATTCCTTACACTCCGGCTTTTCCAACACTTCCGTATTCTATATACTCCGGCTTTCCTTACACTTCCGTATTCCTTATACTCCGGCTTTCCTAACACTTCCGTATTCCTTACACTCTGGCTTTCCTTACACTCCGGCTTTCCCAATACTTCCATATTCCTTACATGCCGGCTTTCCCAACACTTCTGTATTCTATACACTCCAGCTTTCCTTACACTTCCGTATTCCTTACACTACGGCATTCCTAACACATCCATATTCTTTACACTCCGGCTTTCCTAACACTTCCATATTCCTTATTCTATGGCATTCCTAACACTTCCATATTCCTTACACTCCAGCTTTCCCCAACACGCGACCCCCACTATCCATCATTCCTCACACTGCAGTATCCCTCACACTTCCGGACTCCAGACAGTTGAACTTTTCACACTAATTAGAGTCAAATTTGACTATAATATATAAGCAGTGTCCTCACTGGTGACATCACTGTGTCTGGAGTTGAATTGTACTAGCACACCCGAACATAAACAAACAAACAAAGAAACAAACAAACAAGAAACAGAAGACATCACAGCATCACCTGTGACTGGAAACTAATATCACACTAACACATTTCTGCTTGTCACTATGACATTATAAAAACTGACTGGAATATTTATATACATTTATATATATTCCATGTGTGTGTGTGTGTGTGTGTGTGTGTGTGTGTGTAACAGCAGGAGAGGAGGTGAGATGTCTCTGCCTCTGCTTTTACACTGCCCTACATCTTACTGCAGTCTGTTGCTTGCTTACACACACACACACACATACACACACACACACACACACACACAGTGCTAAGTGTTATGTAATTGGCTGCAGAATGAAGATGACTTGTGTCAGTCAGTGTGCAACTACACACACACACTCCCTCTCTCTGTCCTTTCACACACTCCTCTAATCTCATTGTCTCACACACACACACCTTATGTGCAGATGATTATATAATCCTCCCGCAGGACGGCTGCTCCTCGCGCTGTGTATGAAATGCGAATAAAGTTTGCTAAACATCATGCTAACAGTATGAATCTCTCTCTCTCTCTCTCTAATACACAACTAATTATCTGTGATTAGCACATGACTTGCCGTTTGTTAAAGAATCTTGTGGGAATCAAACTCAGAATTTAATAAAGCAGAATCACACAGCACCAATGCTAAGCTAACACCTGTGTTACGATATACAGTAAATACTAATTTTTGCACATTTGACTCCCTTCAGGAGAAAATGCTACTTAGATAAATTAACTAGTTCATAAAAAAACCCTCCTTAGATCATTTTTTGAGGCAGTTTTAGCCATATTTCAGTTATATTCCGGTCATTTCTTAGCTGTAGTTACATTAGATAGCTTGTGATAGCCTCCTGAGGTCATTTTAGCTGTAGTTGAGTCAGCCATCTACCAAAACACCTCCTGAGATCATTTCTCTTGAGGTGATTTCGGCTGGATTTCTTCACCAAGAAGTAACAGCCTTCTAAGTAATATCTTAGCTGTTGTTAAGTTAGCTATCTAGTGATAATCTCCTGAGGTAATTTTGGCTGTAGTTAAGTAAGCTAGCTATTAATAACCTCCTGAGGTAATTTTCCTTAAGGTAATTTGAGTAGTATTTAAGCTAGCCAGCTTTAAATAAAAAAAATCTCTTGTGTTATTTTCTCTTCAGGTAATTTTAACCGTATTAAATTTACCCAGCTACTAATAAACTCCTGACATAATTTTAGATGTAGCTAAGTGAGCTAGCTATTAATAACCTCTTGAGGTAATTTTAGCTGTAGTCATGTATGCTAGCTATTAATAACCTAGAGGTAATTTTTCCCATATTTTAGCCATATTTATGTTAATCAGTTGGTTTTGACCTCCTTAGGTAATTCTTTTTGAGGTCATTTTAGTTATATGTATGTTATCCAGTTAGTACTAACCTCCTGAGGTAATTTTAGCCATATCTATATTAACCAGTTTGTAATAACATCCTGAGGTAATTTTTCTTGAGGTAATTTTAGCCATATCTATGTTCACCAGTTAGTAATAACCTCCTGAGGTAATTTTTCTTGAGGTAATTTTAGCTATATTTATGTTCACCAGTTAGTAATAACCTCCTGAGGTAAATATTTTAGCTGTATTTGTTAGCTAGCTAGTCACGACCTCCTGAGGTTATCTAATCAGACAGATTATTACAGTGATTATGTTTTAAATGTACATTTCTTCCTGCTGAATAAAGAGTTGGTAACGATTCCAGTCTACATGGAAGAGAGAAGGAATTTTAAAAATCCCAGACACGGATTTTTTTCCCCTACGAGGGAAAAATATGCTAGGGAAGAGGATGATGGGTAATATGAGTCAAGAACAGGAAGTGTGTGTCGTGTCCGGATGAGTGTGAGCTTACACACTGAGAGTTATTTATAGAACATGTGGTGATAAACGAGAGCCCAGAAACACGTCTGTTCAAAAATATCACCAGCACGATATATTTACGTCCCTCTGTGTGTGTGTGTGTGTGTGTGTGTGTGTGTTTATCCAATCTGATGGTATAAAATAACATATGGAATGCCAGATATCTCATTTATAACCTGATCAATGGCGGAGTAAAGAAACAACCCCTGCCTCTGTGTTCAGTCGATAAAAACACACTTTACTCCACTAATATATCAGAGATGAAGCTTCTGATGGTCTGGAAAATGCCAGAAGTCCATCCAGAGAGCACCACCCAGAGAAACCTGACCACATGACATATGAACAGGTATCAGCTGGGACCGGACCACACAGCTTTGACCTTCTACACAGAAAACAGGCTGATATTTAAAAACACACAAGTCGTGTAGCTCGACCCTTCACGTCTACAGCGGTTTAGCATTACTGTGTCATTTTTTTTAAATAAATACTGTGAATCTTTTAAGATATATAATTTGAAAGGCTTTTTCTTAATAATTAATTGTTCAAGCTCGGTTATTTTCGCTTAGCGTAACAAGATAAAAAGATAGAATAAACATAAAATTAATTTTAAAAAAGCTATAGTAAAAAAGGAGCTCAAAATATTTAAAATAAAAATGTATAAAAATAAATTAATAAATAAATAAAATTTATGAAAATTGTGTGATATGAGAAATAGAAATGCAAGCTTGTAATTAGAATATATATATATATATAGCAATAGACTTGAAAGTCTTATTTGTTTAATTCTTAAAGTAAAAATTTATAAATAAAAAAATAAATACATCAGATAGTCTAGATATTTATTTATTTTTTACAGTTGCACTGTTTTTTTAGCCGGTTATGTAAAATGTAAGTAAAAGTTACTTACTAATCATTGTATAATTGAAGTTTTTTACATTTCAATAACGTTAAACCAAACAAATTCTAAAGTGTTTCATAAATATTCTGCGTAAAACTTTCAGCATTTTTTGTGAGGAAGCTTGCGTGGAACTGCATCGATACCGAACCGAACGTTTCTCCGTTTCTGTCTAAATTCTGCTCCTCTGTGAAACTCGCGGCTTTTATGGTAGCAAGATCTCGAGTTTACGGCCTTGACAGACGAAATCTCCCATTTTCTGAAAGAAAGACAGGAAGCCGTGATGTGAGAAATAAATAAGTCTGGCATCCAGCGCTCTATTGAGGCTTTCCTCAGAAACCTGACACTCAACGCATTACGGAATGACCTTGAGACTTAAGTGCTGAAGAGGGAAAAAAAATAAAAATAATACAGTCAACATACCGCAAAGCTCCACGAAGAGAAAGAGCCGAGCCGACTTCACACCAGCTTTCTGATTTCATTAACATGGAAAAGATATTTATTTATTTATTTAAGTAGAGGCATACAAGGGCACTTGGATTAAAGACAGTCACTTTATTTCAATAGAATTCACTCAGAAAGATGGTTTTTAGTCTCCGAGTTGAAAGGATGCAATTTCTTTCCGTTGAACTTTGTGGAATCTGCATCATCAACCAGGTACATGACTGCGCTTCGTATTGCAGAAGATTGCACAAGATCCTACCGCAGAAAGAGCGATCGATTCTCTAAAGGAGCCTCCTGGCGTGGATATAAAGAACGGCAGCAGCGTAGGGTTCTGGTTTGCAGGTTCCGCTAGTCTAACAGGTTACCGTGTTGCTAGTTTAACCGATACGGAGGTGTTTATTCTCCGACAAAATTTCATTTCCACTTCAGTCACAACAAATGCTCCTCTTCTTTACATGTGACTAGTTTTCCAGACATGCTTAATAACGTTATCGGAGAACATCTGCA
>JAUCMX010000001.1:35018475-35025975 GCA_033459395.1 Hemibagrus guttatus | reverse complement strand
AGGAGGTGTAGAGTCAGGAGGTGTAGCATCATTAGGTACAGCGTCAGGAGGTGTAGCGTCAGGAGGTGTAGCGTCAGGAGGTGTAGCATCATTAGGTACAGAGTCAGGAGGTGTAGAGTCAGGAGGTGTAGCGTCAGGAGGTGTAGCATCATTAGGTACAGCGTCAGGAGGTGTAGTGTCAGGAGGTGTAGCGTCAGGAGGTGTAGCATCATTAGGTACAGCGTCAGGAGGTGTAGCGTCAGGAGGTGTAGCATCATTAGGTACAGCGTCAGGAGGTGTAGCGTCAGGAGGTGTAGCGTCATTAGGTACAGCGTCAGGAGGTGTACAGTCAGGAGGTATAGTGTCAGGAGGTGTACAGTCAGGAGGTAGTGTCAGGAGGTGTAGAGTCAGGAGGTGTAGAGTCAGGAGGTATAGTGTCAGGAGGTATAGTGTCAGGAGGTATAGTGTCAGGAGGTGTAGAGTCAGGAGGTATAGTGTCAGGAGGTGTAGAGTCAGGAGGTGCAGAGTCAGGAGGTAGTGTCAGGAGGTATAGTGTCAGGAGGTGTAGAGTCAGGAGGTATAGAGTCAGGAGGTATAGTGTCAGGAAGTGTAGAGTCAGGAGGTGCAGAGTCAGGAGGTATAGTGTCAGGAGGTGTAGAGTCAGGAGGTGTAGAGTCAGGAGGTATAGTGTCAGGAGGTATAGTGTCAGGAGGTGTAGAGTCAGGAGGTGTAGAGTCAGGAGGTGCAGTATTAGGTGTAGCATCATCAGGAGGCACAGCGTTGGGAGGTGCAGCTTGGCTCTGTGTCCATCAGTCTGCAGGAGCTCTGACCACATCACTGCCCCGCTTTTTAATAAAACTCTCCTCTGGAGTCGATAAGAGACGGAGAGCGAGGACACGGAGGCTAGTAAAGTGTTTCCAGATGGAATTAGGAAGTCAGCGAGGAAGCTTTACAGCGTATGAGGAGTTACTGCGTTATGGGATTTCCTCTTCAGGTTTTATTTACCCCAAAAAAACAACACAGAGAGGAAATGATCATTATTTAATCAGTAAAGTGATCCAAAAGATCACATGTAAAGAAAAAAGCAGAGTGTGAGATGAAGTGGAGAAGATTTATCGATCGTTCGTATTTGTTATCATTAATAACGTGTCCTAAAGCCTTTATTATTACAATTATTATTTTGTATAATGCCACAATTTTCCAACAATTACAAATATTCTTTTACTTAATATTTATCCGTTTAATGGGTAAAACAAAGCAAGATCCTGCTAGCATTATAGCAGCTATAAACACTCCTCCCCTCACCAGACTCTCCGCTTATTACGGCAAGAAACTCCTCCGTGTCGGAAAACGTTTCGGAAAGTTGCAGCTTTTCCTCCGACACTGGAGACTCCTTCCGTAATCTCGTTAAAGAAACGTTTCCTTTCTGAGTGAAAATTTTGCAATCAATGAATTTTTCATCCGTTTTTGTGAACAAGCTGTTACTATAGTAACACTAAACTATTAGAAGACTTTCCAACCAATCAGAATGCAGAACTCAAGCAGCTGATGTCACTTTATGTTCCGCGTGTTTCCTGTAATGATGAGGTCATGTTTTTTTGGCTTATAGTTTTACTGTTATAAAGAGCAGCAGGACAAATGAAGGAAAAAACATTTCTTGTGTATTCTTTGTTTTATATTATTTTTCGACAGAGACGCTGTGTTGTGTGGTGTTGTGTATTGTGTGGTGTTGTGTATTGTGTGGTGTTGTGTGTGGTGTTGTGTATTGTGTGGTGTTGTGTGTGGTGTTGTGTATTGTTTGGTGTGTGTGGTGTTGTGTATTGTGTGGTGTTGTGTGATGTTGTGTATTGTGTGGTGTTGTGTGTGGTGTTGTGTATTGTGTGGTGTTGTGTATTGTTTGGTGTTGTGTGGTGTTGTGTATTGTTTGGTGTGTGTGGTGTTGTGTATTGTGTGGTGTTGTGTGTGGTGTTGTGTATTGTGTGGTGTTGTGTATTGTGTGGTGTGTGCGGTGTTGTGTATTGTGTGGTGTGTGCGGTGTTGTGTATTGTGTGGTGTTGTGTGCGGTGTTGTGTATTGTGTGGTGCTGTGTGTGGTGTTGTATATTGTGTGGTGTTGTGTATTGTGTGGTGTTGTGTGATGTTGTGTATTGTGTGGTGTTGTGTGTGGTGTTGTGTATTGTGTGGTGTTGTGTATTGTTTGGTGTGTGTGGTGTTGTGTATTGTTTGGTGTGTGTGGTGTTGTGTATTGTGTGGTGTTGTGTATTGTTTTGTGTATTGTGTGGTGTTGTGTATTGTGTGGTGTTGTGTGTGGTGTTGTGTATTGTGTGGTGTTGTGTGTGGTGTTGTGTATTGTGTGGTGTTGTGTGTGGTGTTGTGTATTGTGTGGTGTTGTGTGTGGTGTTGTGTATTGTTTGGTGTGTGTGGTGTTGTGTATTGTGTGGTGTTGTGTGGTGTTGTGTATTGTGTGGTGTTGTGTATTGTTTTGTGTATTGTGTGGTGTTGTGTATTGTGTGGTGTTGTGTGTGGTGTTGTGTATTGTGTGGTGTTGTGTGTGGTGTTGTGTATTGTGTGGTGTTGTGTGTGGTGTTGTGTATTGTTTGGTGTGTGTGGTGTTGTGTATTGTGTGGTGTTGTGTGATGTTGTGTATTGTGTGGTGTTGTGTGTGGTGTTGTGTATTGTGTGGTGTTGTGTATTGTTTGGTGTGTGTGGTGTTGTGTATTGTTTGGTGTGTGTGGTGTTGTGTATTGTGTGGTGTTGTGTGTGGTGTTGTGTATTGTGTGGTGTTGTGTATTGTGTGGTGTTGTGTGTGGTGTTGTGTATTGTGTGGTGTGTGCGGTGTTGTGTATTGTGTGGTGTTGTGTGCGGTGTTGTGTATTGTGTGGTGCTGTGTGTGGTGTTGTATATTGTGTGGTGTTGTGTATTGTGTGGTGTTGTGTGATGTTGTGTATTGTGTGGTGTTGTGTGTGGTGTTGTGTATTGTGTGGTGTTGTGTATTGTTTGGTGTGTGTGGTGTTGTGTATTGTTTGGTGTGTGTGGTGTTGTGTATTGTGTGGTGTTGTGTATTGTTTTGTGTATTGTGTGGTGTTGTGTATTGTGTGGTGTTGTGTGTGGTGTTGTGTATTGTGTGGTGTTGTGTGTGGTGTTGTGTATTGTGTGGTGTTGTGTGTGGTGTTGTGTATTGTTGTGTGTGTGTGGTGTTGTGTATTGTGTGGTGTTGTGTGGTGTTGTGTATTGTGTGGTGTTGTGTGTGGTGTTGTGTATTGTGTGGTGTTGTGTATTGTTTGGTGTGTGTGGTGTTGTGTATTGTTTGGTGTGTGCGGTGTTGTGTATTGTGTGGTGTTGTGTGCGGTGTTGTGTATTGTGTGGTGCTGTGTGTGGTGTTGTATATTGTGTGGTGTTGTGTATTGTGTGGTGTTGTGTGCGGTGTTGTGTGTTGAGTCTCTGAATCTCCAGCTGCGGTTAGAGAAAAGAGAAAAGATGTCATCCGTCATCCTCAATCCCATTAACACAACCCTGCTTAATGCCGTCCACTTACTCATATTTGTTCAGGAAATGTTATAAACAGCACTGCAGTGTGTGTGTGTGTGTGTGTGTGTGTGTGTGTGTGTGTGTTTGTTTTTCTGGCAACCACTTCAGAAAAGACAGCAGTGTGTACCACATCCCTCCCTCCAGCAGATGAAGAGGGAAATAAAAAGCTTCCTTACTCCTACTAGCTCTATCTTTTCATCCAGCTTCCTCTCACATCCTCTCTCCATCCTCCAAGCCGCCATCCTCTATCCCGCCATCCTCCATCCCTCCATGCAACCATCCCACCATCCTCCAAGCCACCATCCCGCCATCCTCCATCCCACCATCCTCTATCCTCCATCCAATCATCCTCCATGCCACCATTACTCCATTCCACCATCCTCCATCCCTCCATCCCACCATCCCACAATCCTCCAGCCCAACATCCTCCATGCCACCAACCTCCATGCCACCATACCACCTCCCTCCATCCCTCCATCCTCTATGCCACCATCCCACCATCCTTCATCCCACCATTCTCCATCCCACCATGCCACCACTCTATCATCCATCCTTCCATTCTCCTCCCCACTGTGCCTCTAGAACCTTTTCCCATTTCCTAAACCGCTAAACTCTCTGGTTTATTCCTACTGACATGACTCGCTGAGAAGCGTAACATCACCTGAAGGCGTCTAACTCGACTCTGAATACCAGAAACTTTCCTCATTGAAATACTGAGGTAACTTCAGAACTGGGGAAGATCTTTTTGTCTTTTTCCCCCCGTCATTTTCCTCTTTCCTTCAAAATATATCCAGGAAATCAATCCAGATATTCCATCAGAGACACACGATCAGTGAAACTCCGTCACAGATGACGCACTCGATCAACTGCTTCAATAAAAATAATCAATAATCATCAGGTGAAATCTGCAGGTGATGTAATACAGAACCCACATTTCTCTTCCTCTGATACAGCACAATTTTTATTTAAAACTTTTAAAATCAGTGACATAATTGATAAAGTCTGAGAAGAAGGCCGTAGCGGCGGCGACTTGTCTGTCCGATCTGTCGATTTCCTGTCCCGAGTGTGATTGAGAACGCTCGCCGAACCGAGCCATTAGCGAGAGATCGCTGTGTATAGAGCGCACACGCTAATGGAAATCAGTGCACGTGATAATTGGTCGAGCGATAAAAGGTTTTGGAACAGAAATCAATCAAACGGAGATAAGCTCGTCCAACGCGGAGCGGACCAATCAGAAGAGTCTCACACTCTGTCCCTCACTCACTTCCAGTTAACCTGTTGACCACACCACAGGACACAGTAAAGGACGGACGGAGGAGTGCAGAGAAAGAGACGGGGGGGTGGAGTAAAACATGTGAGGATATAATGATCATTGATCTCTAGTGATTAGTGACATCCTCAACTGAGTGCATTAAAATTTACTACAAGAGCTACGAGTCAACAGGGATAGAGAAGGAGAGGGGGAGAGAGGGAGGGAAAGAGAGAGGGGGAGAGAGGAAGAGATAATGTTTTCTTGATGTTTTCTGGCTAATGTTGCTAACATCACACTAATAAACATGAAACTAATAAACTGATCACAAGATGATTTTTTGATAAACAAACAAAAATAAATAATCTCTCTCTCTCTCTCTCTCTCATCTTGCTAGTTGTTTTCATTTCTCTCCCACTTCGTCTCTTTCATTCACAATCATCACTCTATTTCTCTTCCTCTCCTCTCTTTCAGTTCTATCTCTACCACTTCACTAGTTTGTTCTCTCCTCTTTCTTCACTTATGTTTTTCTTACACTCCTCTTTTCTCTCATTCCATCTTCCCCCTCTCTCTCTCTCTCTCTCGTTCACGCCACAACCCCCGCTCCCCAGTGCTGAGGTGAGACTCTGATCAGTGAAATCTAACATCAGAACTGAGATTATTAATAATTCATATTGACTATTTCACCAGAGGAAGAAGAGAGAAAAAAAAGAAAGGGCCACGGGGCTTTTAAACACCTAATGTGTTTCTGTACAGTCCAGCGTTTCCCACCTGCTGCATCCGTGTGTGTGTGTGTGTGTGTGTGTGTGTGTGTGTCCATTCTGCAGTGTCCTTTTTATTCCTGACAATAACACAAGATAAGATTTATGTAATAATAATAATCATCGTCGTCATCATCATCTTTCCGGTGGAATCTCTATTTCCTGGCTCTTGCTCCAGAGAAGCGGAATGCTGTGGGATTTAAACTCGGCTCTGTTCGTGTGTGTGTCTGGATCTGATTTCTGTCTCAGCTGTAAGTCGCTGTAAAAGCGTCTGATCAATAATTCATGGTAAATCTGTTGTTTTTCCTGAAAGCTGGACGAGATTTTAAACTATTTATTGTTGCGTGTCGTAGCGAACTGTCCACCGCGAGCCAGGATAATGCTCCTTATTTAACGCTGAACAGTCAAACAGCTACACGCCGAGCCGCTAATGCTGCTACTCTCACCTACAAAATCTGCAGTACAGCCACGACAGAGACACGCCCATGAGACAGAGACACAACCATGAGACAGAGACACACCCCTGTAAAAGAGGCACACCAATGAGACAGCGACACACTCATGAAACAGACACACCCATGAAACAGAGACACACTCATGAGACAGAGACACGGCCGTGAGACAGAGACACGCCCATGAGAGACAGAGACATGCCCATGAAACACAGACACGCCCATGAAACACAGACACGCCAATGAGACAGAGACACGCCAATGAGACAGAGACACACCCATGAGACAGAGACACGCTCATAAGACAGAGACACGCTCATAAAACAGAGACATGCTCATGAGACAGGGACAAGCCAATGAGACAGGGACACGCCCATGAAACAGAGACACTCCCATATAACAGAGACACGCCCATGAAACAGAGAAACACCCACAACAGTGAAAACACTTTTTTTGGAAGCTAAGAACCATTAACTAACCAACAATTCTTTACAAAATCCTTACTTCCGTAATGAAGCCATAGAGAACCCTTTCTAATATCAGAACCCTTAATTATCCAATTGTTATTCATATACAGAACCTGTTTAACATCCGACTACCTGGTAGACGCCATGGGTTCTTCAAGGGTTCTTCAGCTGTTCACTGGATAAGTAAGGGTTCTTAGCTTTATAAAAAGGGGTCTTTATTCTAAAGGGGCTAATTTATGAGGTTCTTCATATAACCTTGAAACTCGAGCAGCTTTTAAACGTTGTGCGCTTCTCAACTAAACTTTTTTCCGATTACCACACAAAATAAAGAGTGTTCTGACAGTGTATGGAAATGTGCTGCATGTGCAGGAGGATCGAACGCTGGAGCGCAATACAATCAAAAGGAAAAAAACAGTGAAAATGTCAGAGAAGCAGCTGGCACACGAGAGGGTAAGGAGGGAAAGTGGAAAGAGAAAGAAATGTCGATGTACAATCAGTTTAGCAAAACAAGTCCGAGCTCAAGGGATGGAGGGCTGCGTGTGTGTCTGTGTGTGTACGTGTGTGTAGCAGTGTGTAGCAACTACCTGCAGGATTGTACACTTGTTTTATTCAAAAAAAAACTATACAGTAAATGATAAACAACTCATTACTGAATCACCAACATGATTCAGTTCAGCATTGATATGATTCAATTCATCACCAATATGATTCAGTTCAGCAACGATGTGAATCAGTTCAACAACATGATTCAGTTTAGCACCAGTCTGATTCAGTTCAGCAACGATATGATTCAATTCATCACAAATCTTCCATCCATTCAGTTTAGCACTCAAAATTCCTACTTGCTTTAAAATTGATTTTCTCCTATAACTGTATAAAAAAATAAAAATAAAATTTGCAACATTCACCAAATATATTTTGAGCCTGTAATTTGGTTTTTTTTTTTTTTTTTTTACCTTTTACACTGTCTTTATTTAACTTGAAATTAAAAGTTACACATGTGATTATTTTAAAAATATATAAAAATATGTTTTAATTAAGAAGAATTATTATTTACTGCACACA
>JAUCMX010000001.1:34979301-35012975 GCA_033459395.1 Hemibagrus guttatus | reverse complement strand
TCTCACACACTCACTCTCTCTCACACACACACTCACCCCCTCTCCCCACACACTCACTCTCTCTCTCTCCCCACACACACTCACTCTCTCTCTCTCACACACACACCACTCCCCTCTCTCTCCACACACACACTCACTCTCTCTCTCTCACACACACACACACACACACACTCTCTCTCTCTCTCCACACACCCCCCTCTCTCTCACACACACACTCACTCTCTCTCTCTCAAACACACACTCACTCTCTCTCTCTCAAAAACACACTCTCACTCTCTCTCACACACTCACTCTCTCTCACACACACACCCCCCTCTCTCTCTCTCACACACACACTCAATCTCTCTCTCTCACAAACACACTCACTCTCTCTCTCACCTCACTCTCTCTCTCTCTCACACTCACTCTCTCTCTGTCACACACACACACACTCACACTCTCTCGCTCACACACACACTCACACTCTCTCGCTCACACACACACTCACACTCTCTCGCTCACACACATTCCATTTATTCTGCATGTAACAAATTAAATCTATAAAAACACACAGAGACTTCGATCCTCTATAACACCTCTCATTAAGATTCAACTCACACACACACACACACACACACACACACACACTAATGAGGAACACACGCACAGCACGGCCTGGTCGTAAAGATCCTGCAGATAAACCCAGAGGTCATTTCCGGGACTGAAATCGATCTGCTTTCATTTTATAATTAATAATTTTAAAAGAGAAGAGCCTCGGAGGAACGGACAGTGAATAAACTCTCACTTTAAACTTTACAACAGAGCGGTCACTTTATAACAGAGCTGTCACTTTTCAGCAGAGCTGTCACTTTATAACAGAGCTGTCACTTTATAACAGAGCTGTCACTTTATAACAGAGCTGTCACTTTATAAAAGAGCGGGGCACTTTATAACAGAGCTGTCACTTTATAACAGAGCGGGCACTTTTAACAGAGCGGGGCACTTTATAACAGAGCTGTCACTTTATAACAGAGCTGTCACTTTATAACAGAGCTGTCACTTTATAACAGAGCTGTCCTTTTTTAACAGAGCGTCCCTTTATAACAGAGCGTCACTTTATAACAGAGCTGTCACTTTAAACAGAGCTGTCACTTTATAACAGAGTGTCACTTTATAACAGAGCGTCACTTTAAACAGAGCTGTCACTTTAAACAGAGCTGTCACTTTATAACAGAGCTGTCACTTTTTAACAGAGCTGTCACTTTAAACAGAGCGGGGCACTTTATAACAGAGCTGTCACTTTTTAACAGAGCTGTCACTTTTTAACAGAGCTGTCACTTTATAACAGAGCGGGGCACTTTTTAACAGAGCGGGTCACTTCATAACAGAGCTGTCACTTTACAACAGAGCTGTCACTTTATAACAGAGATGTCACTTTATAACAGAGCGGTCACTTTACAACAGAGCTGTCACTTTATAACAGAGATGTCACTTTATAACAGAGCGGTCACTTTACAACAGAGCTGTCACTTTACAACAGAGCTGTCACTTTATAACAGAGCTGTCACATTATAACAGAGCTGTCACTTTACAACAGAGCTGTCACTTTATAACAGAGCTGTCACATTATAACAGAGCTGTCACATTATAACAGAGCTGTCACTTTACAACAGAGCTGTCACATTATAACAGAGCTGTCACTTTACAACAGAGCTGTCACTTTATAACAGAGCTGTCACTTTATAACAGAGCTGTCACATTATAACAGAGCTGTCACTTTACAACAGAGCTGTCACTTTATAACAGAGCTGTCACATTATAACAGAGCTGTCACATTATAACAGAGCTGTCACTTTACAACAGAGCTGTCACATTATAACAGAGCTGTCACTTTATAACAGAGCGGTCACTTTATAACAGAGATGTCACTTCATAACAGAGCTGTCACTTTACAACAGATCTGTCACTTTACAACAGAGCTGTCACTTTATAACAGAGCTGTCACTTTATAACAGAGCTGTCACTTTATAACAGAGCGGGTCACTTCATAACAGAGCGGGTCACTTCATAACAGAGCGGGTCACTTCATAACAGAGCGGGTCACTTCATAACAGAGCTGTCACTTTATAACAGAGCTGTCACTTTGCAACAGAGCTGTCACTTTTCAACAGAGCTGTCACTTTATAACAGAACTGTCACTTTACAACAGAGCTGTCACTTTATAACAGAACTGTCACTTTACAACAGAGCGGGTCACTTTACAACAGATCTGTCACTTTACAACAGAGCTGTCACTTTTCAACAGAGCTGTCACTTTATAACAGAACTGTCACTTTACAACAGAGCGGGTCACTTTACAACAGATCTGTCACTTTACAACAGAGCTGTCACTTTGCAACAGAGCTGTCACTTTTCAACAGAGCTGTCACTTTATAACAGAACTGTCACTTTACAACAGAGCTGTCACTTTACAACAGAGCTGTCACTTTATAACAGAGCGGGTCACTTTATAACAGAGCTGTCACTTCATAACAGAGCTGTCACTTTATAACAGAGCTGTCACTTTATAACAGAGCTGTCACTTTATAACAGAGCTGTCACTTTATAACAGAGCTGTCACTTTATAACAGAGCGGGTCACTTTATAACAGAGCGGGTCACTTTATAACAGAGCTGTCACTTTATAACAGAGCTGTCACTTTATAACAGAGCTGTCACTTTATAACAGAGCGGGTCACTTCATAACAGAGCTGTCACTTTATAACAGAGCGGGTCACTTCATAACAGAGCTGTCACTTTATAACAGAGCGGGTCACTTTATAACAGGGCTGACACTTCATAACAGAGCTGTCACTTCACAACAGATCTGTCACTTTACAACAGAGCTGTCACTTTATAACAGAGCTGTCACTTTATAACAGAGCGGTCACTTTATAACAGAGCTGTCACTTTATAACAGGGCTGACACTTCATAACAGAGCTGTCACTTCACAACAGATCTGTCACTTTACAACAGAGCTGTCACTTCACAACAGATCTGTCACTTTACAACAGAGCGGTCACTTTATAACAGAGCTGTCACTTTATAACAGACCGGTCACTTTATAACAGAGCTGTCACTTTATAACAGAGCTGTCACTTTATAACAGAGCGGGTCACTTTATAACAGAGCTGTCACTTTATAACAGAGCTGTCACTTTATAACAGAGCGGGTCACTTTATAACAGAGCTGTCACTTTATAACAGAGCTGTCACTTTATAACAGAGCTGTCACTTTATAACAGAGCTGTCACTTTATAACAGAGCGGGTCACTTTATAACAGAGCGGGTCACTTTATAACAGAGCGGGTCACTTTATAACAGAGCTGTCACTTTATAACAGAGCGGGTCACTTTATAACAGAGCTGTCACTTTATAACAGAGCTGTCACTTTATAACAGAGCGGGTCACTTTATAACAGAGCGGGTCACTTTATAACAGAGCGGGTCACTTTATAACAGAGCTGTCACTTTTCAACAGAGCTGTCACTTTATAACGGAGCGGGTCACTTCATAACGGAGCGGGTCACTTCATAACAGAGCGGTCACTTTATAACAGAGCTGTCACTTTTCAACAGAGCTGTCACTTTATAACGGAGCGGGTCACTTCATAACGGAGCGGGTCACTTCATAACAGAGCGGTCACTTCATAACAGAGCGGGTCACTTCATAACAGAGCGGGTCACTTCATAACAGAGCGGGTCACTTTATAACAGAGCGGGTCACTTTATAACAGAGCTGTCACTTTATAACAGAGCTGTCACTTTATAACAGAGCGGGTCACTTCATAACAGAGCTGTCACTTCATAACAGAGCGGGTCACTTCATAACAGAGCGGGTCACTTCATAACAGAGCGGGTCACTTCATAACAGATCTGTCACTTTACAACAGATCTGTCACTTTACAACAGAGCTGTCACTTTACAACAGAGCTGTCACTTTACAACAGAGCTGTCACTTTACAACAGAGCTGTCACTTTTCAACAGAGCTGTCACTTTACAACAGAGCTGTCACTTTACAACAGAGCTGTCACTTTATAACAGAGCGGGTCACTTTATAACAGAGCGGGTCACTTTATAACAGAGCTGTCACTTTATAACAGAGCTGTCACTTTACAACAGAGCTGTCACTTTATAACAGAGCGGGTCACTTTATAACAGAGCTGTCACTTTATAACAGAGCTGTCACTTTACAACAGAGCTGTCAATTTATAACAGAGCGGGTCAATTTATAACAGAGCGGGTCACTTTATAACAGAGCGGGTCACTTTATAACAGAGCTGTCACTTTACAACAGAGCTGTCACTTTACAACAGAGCGGGTCACTTCATAACAGAGCGGGTCACTTCATAACAGAGCTGTCACTTTACAACAGAGCTGTCACTTTTCAACAGAGCGGGTCACTTTATAACAGAGCTGTCACTTTATAACAGAGCTGTCACTTTATAACAGAGCTGTCACTTTACAACAGATCTGTCACTTTATAACAGCTGTCACTTTATAACAGAGCGGGTCACTTTATAACAGAGCGGTCACTTTATAACAGAGCTGTCACTTTATAACAGAGCGGGTCACTTTATAACAGAGCGGGTCCCTTTATAACAGAGCGGGTCACTTTATAACAGAGCTGTCACTTTATAACAGAGCTGTCACTTTATAACAGAGCTGTCACTTTATAACAGAGCGGTCACTTTATAACAGAGCGGGTCACTTTATAACAGAGCGGGTCACTTTATAACAGAGCGGGTCACTTTATAACAGAGCTGTCACTTTATAACAGAGCTGTCACTTTTCAACAGAGCTGTCACTTTATAACAGAGCGGGTCACTTCATAACAGAGCGGGTCACTTCATAACAGAGCGGGTCACTTTATAACAGAGCGGTCACTTCATAACAGAGCTGTCACTTTACAACAGAGCGGGTCACTTTATAACAGAGCTGTCACTTTATAACAGAGCGGGTCACTTTATAACAGAGCTGTCACTTTATAACAGAGCTGTCACTTTATAACAGAGCTGTCACTTTATAACAGAGCGGGTCACTTTATAACAGAGCGGTCACTTTATAACAGAGCTGTCACTTTATAACAGAGCGGGTCACTTTATAACAGAGCGGGTCACTTTATAACAGAGCTGTCACTTTATAACAGAGCTGTCACTTTATAACAGAGCGGGTCACTTTATAACAGAGCGGGTCACTTTATAACAGAGCTGTCACTTTATAACAGAGCTGTCACTTTATAACAGAGCGGGTCACTTTATAACAGAGCGGTCACTTTATAACAGAGCTGTCACTTTATAACAGAGCGGGTCACTTTATAACAGAGCGGGTCACTTTATAACAGAGCTGTCACTTTATAACAGAGCGGGTCACTTTATAACAGAGCTGTCACTTCATAACAGAGCGGGTCACTTTATAACAGAGCTGTCACTTTATAACAGAGCTGTCACTTCATAACAGAGCGGGTCACTTTATAACAGAGCGGGTCACTTTATAACAGAGCGGTCACTTTATAACAGAGCTGTCACTTTATAACAGAGCGGGTCACTTTATAACAGAGCGGGTCACTTTATAACAGAGCTGTCACTTTATAACAGAGCTGTCACTTTATAACAGAGCGGTCACTTTATAACAGAGCGGGTCACTTTATAACAGAGCGGGTCACTTTATAACAGAGCTGTCACTTTATAACAGAGCTGTCACTTTTCAACAGAGCTGTCACTTTATAACAGAGCGGGTCACTTCATAACAGAGCGGGTCACTTCATAACAGAGCGGGTCACTTTATAACAGAGCGGTCACTTCATAACAGAGCTGTCACTTTACAACAGAGCGGGTCACTTTATAACAGAGCTGTCACTTTATAACAGAGCTGTCACTTTATAACAGAGCTGTCACTTTATAACAGAGCTGTCACTTTATAACAGAGCGGGTCACTTTATAACAGAGTGGGTCACTTTATAACAGAGCTGTCACTTTATAACAGAGCTGTCACTTTATAACAGAGCTGTCACTTCATAACAGAGCGGGTCACTTTATAACAGAGCTGTCACTTTATAACAGAGCGGGTCACTTTATAACAGAGCGGGTCACTTTATAACAGAGCGGGTCACTTTATAACAGAGCGGGTCACTTTATAACAGAGCGGGTCACTTTATAACAGAGCTGTCACTTTATAACAGAGCTGTCACTTTATAACAGAGCTGTCACTTTATAACAGAGCTGTCACTTTATAACAGAGCGGGTCACTTTATAACAGAGCTGTCACTTTATAACAGAGCTGTCACTTTATAACAGAGCTGTCACTTTATAACAGAGCTGTCACTTTATAACAGAGCTGTCACTTTATAACAGAGCGGGTCACTTTATAACAGAGCTGTCACTTTATAACAGAGCTGTCACTTTATAACAGAGCGGCCGCTACCTTAAAGACATGTCATTAATGTTATCATTGGTTTATGTGGAGAGTACGATGAAGAAATCCTTGTGATCTTATACTGTTACCATAGCAACCATGAAGGAGAGAATTGATAGCTTTTGATAATTCAATAATCAATTCAACTCACTGAAAATTTCATTCTCACTGTGGGGTTTGTGTAGTACAAGAAGCTGGACGATGAAAGAACGAAAGAAAGAATGAAAGAAAGGGAGGAAAGAAAGAAAGAAAATCAGGTAAGAAAGAAAGAAAGAAAGAAAGAGAAAGAAAGAAAGAAACGAAAAATGAGGAAAGAAAGAAAGAAAAAAAGAAAGAAAGAAAGAAAGAAAGAAAGAAAGAAAGAAAGAAAGAAAGAAAGATGGAAAGAAAAAAGGAGGAAAGAAAGAAAAAAGGAGGAAAGAAAGAAAAAAGGAGGAAAGAAAGGAGGAAAGAAAAAAGGAAGAAAGAAAGGAGGAAAGAAAGAAAGAAACAAAGAAAAGGAAAAAGAAAGAAAAAAGAAAGAAAAAAACAAAAGAGGAAAGAAAGAAAAAAGAAAGAGAAAAAGAAAAAGGAAAAGAAAAAGGAGGAAAGAAAAGGAGAAAAGGATGAACGAAAGAAAAAAGGAAGAAAGAAAGGAGGAAAGAAACAAAGAAAAGGAGAAAAGAAAGAAAGAAAAAAGAAAGAGAAAAAGAAAAAGGAGGAAAGAAAGAAAGAAGAAGAAGAAAGAAAGAAAGAAAAGGAGGAAAGAAAGAAAAAAAACAAAAAAAGAGAAAAGAAAGAGAAAAAGAAAAAGGAGGAAAGAAAGAAAGAACGAAAGAGGAGGAAAGAAAGGAGGAAAGAAAGAAAAAGAAAGAAAATCAGGAAAGAAAAGGAGGAAAGAAAGATTGAAAGAAAGAAAGAAAAAAGGAGGAAAGAAAGAAAGAAAGAAAGAAAGAAAGAAAAGGAGGAAAGAAAGAAAGAAAGGAGGAAAGAAAGAAAGAAAGAAAGAAAGGAGGAAAGAAAGAAAGAAACAAACAAAGGAAAGAAAAAAGGAGAAAAGAAAGAAAGAAAATCAGGAAAGAAAGAAAGAAAAAAGGAGGAAAGAAAGAAAGAAAAAAAAGGAGGAAAGAAATAAAGAAACAAAAAGAAAAAGGAGGAAAGAAAGAAAGAAGGTGAGCGTGATGGTACATGTCTCAAGTCAGAATGAAGGAGAGAAAAAAACAGAAGGAAGACAGGACACATGAAAAAGAAAGAAATTGGAAGTGATGAAATAAATGTCCATATAAGGAAATGTGGGCGTGTCTTCATGTCTAAAGCTAGTTAACTTCAGTATTAAATAAACAATGTGCTTCATTACATTAAAATTTCATTTTTCCGTGAATCCCAGTGAATTTAAACTGTTAGCTGGCCGGTACCGGGGTTACCATGGCAACCTGCCGTAAACCTGACTCCCGGGATGATTAACACCAGCGATTAGAAATGATGTCGCAGTAACGGTGTGTGTGTGATTGATTGCCCTGCTCACACACCTCTCTGCTGCAGTGTGTGTGTGTGTGTGTGTGTGTGTAAAAGAGTGGTGTTGCTGTAAACAATGACGTGCATCATGGGAAATCAAGCTGTAGCGTTATTCCTCTTCATCCTGCTCATCATCGGCAGCTGATTGTGTTCCTGGACCTCAGGAAGTGATTCATGAGCAGCAGGAAGTGATGCTGGATACGAGCCTTTAACACAGCTGAACGTACGCATCACACGGGGGCGTGTTTACTCACACACACAAGAGGAGGAGCTTCGACTTAAACTGGAGTTTTATTTTATTTATTTTCAGATTTTTAACATGATCCTGTGTCATAGCGACATGTTAGAATGTAGCTGCTGTACTGTGTCATGTTGTGGTGTGGTGTTGTGTAGTTGCTGTATTTTGTAATGTTGTGTTGTATTGTGTTATGTTGTGTAGCTGCTATATCATGTCATGCTGTTGTATTGGGTCATGATGTTGTGTAGCTGCTGTATTGTGTTGTATTGTGTAATGTTGTGGTGTATTGTGTCATGTTGTGGTGTGGTGTCATGTTGTGTAGTTGCTGTATTGTGTAAAGTTGTGAGGCCACGATACTAAACTCACAGTCCTCAAACACCTCAGTGTCCTCAAAAACCTCACAGAGAAACAGAAACGCGAACTGAAAAAACATGAGGCTGAAGCCTGAAGCGAGAACACACTTGAACACACACACTCACACACACACACACATACACTCACTCTCACATACACTCTCACACACACACACACACACTCTCTCTCTCTCACGCACACAGACACACAAACACTCACACATACACACTCTCAAATACACACACACAAACACACTCACTCACGCACTCATACACACACTCACTCTCACACACACACATTCACTCACACACACACACTCACCCTGTCCTTCATCCTCCAGCTCTGTGCAAGTGCTTTCGAGCCCTCGATTTTCTCCAGGTGGCGTTTCTTCATGAAGGCGAGAGGAAGGTTCCAGTCGCTCATGTCTGCCTCGTCTTCCTCAGAGAGCGCCACGGCGGGCGAGTGAAGCAGCTCCACGTCCATCTTCATCAGGCTCCTAAAATACACACACAGCACAATTAAGTGTCTCTGACGTCTATAAACTTCATACAGATGTTGACTCTGTTCCTATATTTATGACATCTTCAAGTCAGAGGAGTTTACAGGTTTTTTTCCTCAGGAACACAACAAGCTGCTGAAAACAAAGGTTTTTTTGTCTTATTAACTTTAAATGTTGGAGACGGAACAGCTGCTTATAACCGCTTATAACTACGTGATAACATGCTTCATGAACACGTCACGACATCGAACGTAATCATAAAAGTAAAACGTGTCATTCTTCAGTGAAAAACAGAAGGCTGTGGAGGTGTAAGAGGAATAAAACACCGGCTTCAGAGTGACTCGGTTTCACTCTCGGTGTGCTTTCACTTCACTTCTCTTCAACTTTATTCAGTTCTAAGCGTCTGGAGAAGATTCCGCTGATGTCCAGCTAATCACGATGATACAACGAGCAAATGACCCCTGGCGTCATCACGACACTTTATTATCAAACATTAGCTACTTTCCGCTGAAAAGGAGTTGGGAACTTTGGTGTAATATCTTCTTATTTCCTTATGTTCCAGTTTTATGCACGCACACACACACACACACACACGAGCGCCGTCCACACACCTTTTTAAAGCATGCAAAAATATACATTATTTACCCTAACATGCAGATAACACACACACAAATGGGCCGCGTCCTAAATCGCACAACATGACAGCGCAGCTCGTGTGGAGTGTGTTCAGACCTTGCAAACGACACGGCAGCGTCCAAAACCTCAAGCACGAACCGCGAGAAAAATCCAATGATAGTCGTCTGGTGTTTTTATTTTTTTACTGTACTTTATTTATTTTTATTTTTTTGGAAGGGAAACGTGAGGACGATTCTTCGTTAGGGGTAATGGATCGGACGCAGGCCCACCACCACCACCACCGCCGCCGCCATCATCATCATCATCATCGTCATTTTCATTTTCATTCAGGCTGACTCTAGCGGACTCAACGCTCGGGCACGAACAAGCGCGTCTTGCGCGCACCTTCGCGTCGTCTTCTGCTTCCGGCGCAGGGAATGTAAAAGTGCACCGAACTCGATTTTGTTCACTTTTCCTTCTTTCTTTGTTTTTCCCGTTTTTCCTTCGCCGACACGAATTGTTGCTCAGCACTAGCGCAAGGGCGCCGCCATCTTGTCGCACGCCCAGAATGCACCGCACCAGGGCGCGGTGACGTCATCACGCCCGGCGTCATCACCTGGCGTTTGTAGTGTGTAAACAGTCACACAGCTAGCTAAAAAGTACAAAAAGCTTTTAAAACAAGAAAAAACAATAAACAAACGCAAAAAAACACAATCAAAACAAATTACACACACACATAAACATTACATATAAAGTATAATAAACATATTAGATGTTAATTCATATAGTTTAATTTGTGTGAACCTTTTCTTCCACAGAATTTTGTTCAAAATTTGTGATTAAAAATATAACATTAGGTGATGTTTCTGATTAAAATGAGAAATATTCTATCTGTGATAAATGTTTAGTATTATTATTGAATATCAGATGCTATAAAATTCTCTTTAATGAGCCGTTTCTGTTCTGAGGGGTTTCATTTCGCTCACCCCACACAGCAATTCGTCAAAGCTAATCATTTTTTATTTATTAAAGAAAATAATGTACACCATACTGTTTATTCATGTATAGATCATATTATATTTAATGCTGTGGAACGCCCATGTGACAAGTTTCTTATTTCTCTATCCTGACATTAACGAGCATGTCTCCTTAAAGAAAACTTCATCCCATTAAAGTCTGCGCGTGTTTTTGAATCTTTTTCTGCGGAGCAAGCTCCTGTAAACATAAAGCCGTGATTAGTGTAGCAGTTAGAGCAAACTAATCAATAACCTTTGACCAGTCAGAATCAGCAGTTCAGCAGTAATTCAAAATATCATTATGAAGGCAGTGTTTCATTGGGGAGAAGTTGTCCTGGGGAAAGCAGTGGCACAAGGACGGATGCCTTTTTAAGTACCAAAGTGGAGGTATGTGGTAATTTGGTGTGTGTGTGTGTGTGTGTGTGTGGATCCTCCTTTATTGTTCACACAGCAGGAGCTGGCAATGTGATGGAGTAGAACACACTTCATTCACCTTCTCCTTTATAACTTAATTAAAAGTGAGACACGGTGCATCTTGGGATTGCTGCTGGGAACAGTGAGCGTGGTATTTATCCGATTTCCCAAAGTCGCTCTTAAACTGTTTCTTATTACTTTTATTTATAGAACTACTCTACCATGTAAGAGACAAAGTGATCAATATCGATGTTGCAGTTTCGCTCCAAGATTTTTGGTTAAGCATTCATTCTGAGAATCGAGAAACGCTGAAGCGCTCACAAAGAACAAGACTGACAAATCCTTTGGGAAAAAATCACTTCACATGTGTGCAGCCATTTTCACAAAATGTGAAGGTGTGTGTGTGTGTGTGGAGGGCGTGAATTAGATGGAAAATCACATGTGAAAATGAATCACATGGAAATTGACCAATGAGAATAAATGAATCAAAGGGAAGCTCTCATGTGAAAAATGAATCATCTGGAAATGGACACGTGTAGAGTAAAGAGTAAACCATGTGAATCGTATCGGTTCACACGTGAAAATAGTAAATCATGTGGACAAATGAATCACACGTGGAAATGAATCATCTAAAAATCACCTACAAAAATATAAACTCCACTTAAAAATACAAAAATGTGTGAAACCTGAGCAGTCTAAAAGCCGTGTGTGAAAAACGCCGTGTGAAGTTGAGTAGGAGTAGCTGTAAGAGAAGAACGAAACAAAATCCCCAAACCACCGGCTGCGTGATGAATGGCTTCCAGTCTGAAGGTCTGCGTGTGCACCGTGTAGGAATATGAGTGTTATGGAGTGTTATTTGTGGCAGTAGTGTGTAAGTGAATTACAGCCTGAGTGCTCTTCGGTTCTTCAGTCTGCTGAGAGACAAACTCCCCGCTCATATAACGTATCACCATGATATATGATATATATATACACAGTATATATAAGCACCACTTTTTTACAGAAAGTTCTCGATTTGACCGGAAGAACAACGTGGGTGTGTGTTTTTTACCATCTATGGTTCCATAATCGTTGCATCACATCATACTTTAACCTTCACTAGAAGTTCACTAACAGGTCACTAAGAGATGTTCCACTGTCCAGTGAGATTCTTCTACCATCGAGTGATTTAGTTTAGCTTTTAAGGAGGAACTTCTCAGCTGTACCTTTGTTTGTACCATGGAGAACCACAAGTACCTTTCCAGAAATCACCATAAAACTGGGTCAGAATCTAATCAATCAATCCAAAGCTAAATCCAATCCACATCTGAGCAGATGAAGGAACCGTTCTCCAGACCCCAGCGCTGGATCTCTTAGATTTGAACTCACAACCAGTTAGTCCGCAGATCTTCAGCTTCACGGCATTTGATGGATTTCCGACTTCCTCGTTCTTTAATCTAGTCAATCAAATCATGCCACGTCCATGTTTAATCTAGAACATGATCTCTAGGTCTCTCAAAACTCTCCAAACATCACATTCTTCTGCACAATCTCATTCCCTCTTCATTACTTTCACAATCCAATCCAACCTCCGCAGCCTGAACTTTCCTCCCAGTGGTTACGGAGCAATGTAAACAATCACGTCCAGCAGATGATGGAGGTTGGGACCTTCTCAGGAAGAAATCATGTGAGAAGATTGTCAGGGCTTCATTTACTCCCAGGAGCTGCTGGAGGAACTGATGAGAACTAATCTGGTAGCTGAAGAGTGTGAAGTCAGGAGGTTGGAGTAGAGGAGATACTTTCTTATGAAACTAATCTGTCACAGCTTATCGAGCTGCAGGGCGAAGCGAGGCTCCATGCCGAGAGCCAGTCGAGAGCCAGACGTGTGAAACGAGCTCCTGCTGAGATCATACACACTCGCTTCAGCAGAACTCATACACACTCGCGTCAGCAGAACTCATACACACTCGCTTCAGCAGAACTCATACACACATTTGGACCAGGAAGAATCCAGCTCTCCTGAAGCTCCACACTTCTTCACATTCTTCACATTCGTTTCTTTGTAATTCTTTGTAATTCTTTGTGTTAATTATTTACAGGAAGTCCCGCCCCCTCTGGCTGAACCTCAGAGATTCACACACACACACACACACTGTCTACAGACAGACAGACAGACAGATAGATAGACAGACAGACAGAGAGATATATAGATAGACAGACATACAGATAGATAGATAGATAGATAGATAGATAGATAGTTAAATGAATAGATAGAACGATAGATGTATAGATAAACAGACAGATAGATAGATAAATATGTAGATAGATAGACAGACAGAAGACAGACAGACAGACAGACAGACAGATAGATAGATAGATAGACAGACAGATAGATAGATAGATAGACAGACAGACAGACAGATAGATAGACAGATAGTTAAATGAATAGATAGAAAGATAGATGTATAGATAAACAGACAGATGGATAAATATGTAGATAGATAGATAGAAAGACAGACAGACAGGCAGATAGAAAAAGATAGATAGATAGATAGATAGATAGATAGATAGATAGACAAAAATAGATAGATAGATAGATGTATAGACAGACAGACAGACAGACAGACAGATAGATGGTCATGTGTACGGTCAGTTTCTTGTGTAATGGTCAGTTTCTTCAGTATAGTGTGGCTGTGGATTGCAGTGTAGAGTAAAACATTTACACCACAGACTCACTGATTTAATCATCCCTCAGTCTGAAGGATTATGAATCAAATCGACATCAGATATTGATCTTTTTGGACCAATTTGTACAGAAGGAACCACAACGATCCACAGTGACAGGAAATAAATAAATAAATAAATAAATAAATAGACCACACATGTATCATTTGAAGAACTGAAACTCAGTGAAGCTCAGAGTCGACGCATCATGAAAAATAAACAATTCCTTCTGTGTGTGTGTGTGTGCGTGTGTGTGTGTTAGGAGAGTTAATCTGATCTGAGACCAGTCAGCCGGTCAGACAGCTGCACTTCCTGTTCACTCTGACTAACAGGAAGCCGAGGAATTAAAATTTCAACACAGAAAGAAGCAAACTGGGCGTGTTCCAGAAATTTCATTATTTATATACATTTAAGGACCAGTGAAGGAGGAGGTGTGTGTGAGTGAGAGTGAGTGAGTGAGTCTGTGTGTATGTGTGTGTGAGTCTGTGTGTATGTGTGTGTGTGTGAGTGTGTGTGTGAGAGTGAGTCTGTGTGTGAGTCTGTGTGTATGTGTGTGTGTGTGAGTGTGTGTGTGAGAGAGTGAGTGAGTCTGTGTGTGAGTCTGTGTGTATGTGTGTGTGAGTGAGTGAGTGAGTGAGTGAGTGAGTCTGTGTGTATGTGTGTGAGTCTGTGTGTATGTGTGTGTGTGTGAGTGAGAGTGAGTGAGTGAGTCTGTGTGTGTGTCTGTGTGTACGTGTGTGTGTAAAGAGTTGGCAATGATGTAACAAATTTAATACACAGTCTTAACTAGACTCTGTACAGTAAACACCACGCACGCGTCATTAGAGCCTGAGCCGTTGCTATAGAAACGCTAACACCTCAGAGCGAGTGCATTAATGTAAACCTGCACTAGGGTCAGAGCTGCTGAATTAATCACCTGACCACCAATCAGTGTCCAGCCTTTAATCAGTAAACATCCAAATATCTGTGTGAGGGAGTGAGTATCTACTGATCTAAAAAAAATAAAGTGCTCCAAATAAAGGATTTTATTTTCTTTAAATTTGAAGATGTTTTTATTTTATTTCCTTTAACACTCACACTCAGGTCCAGCAATCTGCATGAACTCTGGACTCTAATGGACTCTGATGGACTCAGTGGCGCAGAGGAAAACCTCGTTACAGCCTGAAAAACGGCTGCCGAGGAGCCGGAGTGTGTTCATCAATTCGGCTGTGTGTATGTGTGTGTGTGTGTGTGTGTCTAATTGCACACAGGAGAAACATATCTGTTTTTCGAGCTGATTAAGATCAGTACACGCACACACACACACATTATCAGCTCTACAGGAGGAGGAGAAAAATCAATTAACACACATGATCATTTTACACTCACAATACGACGTTAATCTAATAGTGTGTGCTATTACCGGTACACACACACACACACACACACACACACACACACTGTTTGTGCTGACATGAAACAGACTGATTATGATTCCCAAATGTGGTGTTTGTTCTCGAGGATTTCACCTCGTGACTGATCTGAAACGAACAGTTTGGTCTTTAATACTGCGCTCAGGCTACAAGGCTAACGCCGCTAACATGGAATTAAAGCCTATGGCCTCCAGTTTAGCATGAGAGAAAGACAGAAAAGAACACACACACACACACACACACACATGCTCACTCACACACACATACACGCTCACACATACACACACACATTCACTCACACACACACACACATTCACTCACACACACACACACACACACACACAATCATACATACATTCATACACACACACACTCACACACACACATACACACACTCACTAACACACACTCACACATACATACACACACTCACAAATACACAACATACACACACACTCACTCACCCAATCATACATACATTCATACACACACACACACACACACACTCACTCACACACACTCACACATACATACACAAACACTCTCTCTCACTCACATACATACTCACACATACACACACACTCACTCACACACACTCACACATACATACACAAACACTCTCTCTCACTCACATACACACTCACACATACACACACACTCTTACTCACACACACGTTTTATACATCATGTGTGTGTCCTGTACATGTCCCTGTGAAGGAGCTGTTGCTATGGAAACGATAAGGTTATCAAAGCGAGTGCATTGATATAAAGCTGCGCTACAGTCCGAGCTGCTGTTCGAGAGAATTCATCAACACCTTCTGACCAATCAGAGCACAGAACTCAGCAGCTGCAGCTCTGTGGTGATTTAATATTCTAATTCATTTCAAATATTCAGTTTCACGAGTTTTCGTGTCAAGCCACGCCCCCTTCACCGGAACTAAAGGCACAGAGTGTTTAATTAATGTTAATAGCGTTTTCCCTGAATGTTGATGAATTACGCTAAAGCAGTGCTGAATGATGAACTTTATATTTACAGTAAGATTCGAGTCTCTCTTCATTAATCCATTAATCCTTTTTTTACGCCTCAAACGATCGTGTTTCTGTAGATTCTCTCTGAACCGCAAGCGTTTACCGGCAGGGAAGAGCCCTGACCGGCGTGTCACAGGGGACGAGGGAGAGAGCCGAGAGGTCGGATGTAAGAACACGTCCTTTTCATTACGCCTCCTCTTCCTGCACTTACAGTCACGATTTATCAGCGGGGAGCAAGAGGACGGGGCGGGGCCAAGGGGCGGGGCGAAGGGGCGGGGCGGGGTCATTACTGTAATACACTAACACCACAATCAGAGGAGAGACACGCCAGAAAAGAGAGAGGAGAGGGAAGGAAGGAAAGGAAAGGGAGAAAAGAGAAAAACGACTCTGCTGTGTGTCAGACGGTTCAACGACCTACGGTGGCTGAGAAGTGCAAAAGAAAATAACAAATCAGAAAAAACAAAATAACAAATCAGAAAAAACAAAATAGCAAATCAGACGGAGTGGAAAAGGTAGGTGTAGTGTGTGAATGGAATTCTTCCCTCTGATTGGACGAGACATCTGTCACTCAGGACATACAGGAAGTAGGAAATTGTGTGTCTAACTTTATTTCTTGTTCATGTGTGGAGTTCTGCCTTCACTTTTTTCGATAGTGCAACTTTAAAGAAATCTTTTAAAGAAAATAACAAACATTTATATTTATCTTTATAAAAAAATGGAGTTCATTCAGCGCTACTGTGAGGAAGGACGTTCACACGGCGTGATTTTGGATATACTGATTGCGTATCATGGCGTAAAGATTAGTTTGCGATCTCTAAAAACACACCAGGAATGTTCGGAAGACCAAACTATTCCAGATTAAAGGATGTAAGGAGCGCTATAAGAGCAGAGCTGCATTCATACACACACCAATCCACTTTCTACTGCTGCAGCCTGCTGGACTTCCTGTATATCCTGAGTGACCGATGTCTCGTCCAATCAGAGGGAAGAATTCCATTCACACACTATACCCACCTCTTCCGCTTTGTCTGAAATGATTTGTCATTTTGTTTTGCACTTCTCAGCTACCGTAACGGTGACTGCAATCTATTATTTATCTGAATAATGACACCTACTAATGAATTTTTATCCCTTTATAGTTACCTTTCATATCTGTGAATCTTGTTGGTTCCTGATATCGCTGAAGAGCTTTACCTCTGACACTGGAGATCCCTTCCATGAACATAACAGAAAACCTTCAGCACGTCGACGGCTACACGTGCTTCCTGAGCTGCCGATGCTGTTCAGTTCAATTCAATTCAATTCAATTTTATTTGTAAAACACTTTCAACAGTGGATATTGTCTCAAAGCAGCTTTACAGAACAAAGAAACATAGTACAAAAGCTCAAGTTTAATATTATACAAAAAAGATCAAGATTAATCCCTGTTGCTATGGAAACACACCATTTCTCAGAGCTGCTGTTCTGGAAAATGAATCAATGGCTTCTGACCAATCAGAGCAAAGAACACCGTGTAAGCGCCATTAACCATCGACTTCATTACGAGCTACTTGATGAAGATGAAGACGGCGTGTAGAAAATATTAATACTGAAATGAATATTTAACATAAAATAAACACGTTACGTTGAACTGAGCGAGCAATTTCTAAATGTAGAAGAATAAATCGGACGTTTCCGGGAAAGCGTGTGGACTTTATCTTTCCTTCACGTTTAACAATTTCAGTTCAGTGATCGTAATCCGTCTCTCAGTCCCAGATAAACCGAAGACACACCGCAGACGAGCGCCGATCCACAGAGAACGCACCAGACGAGGGGAAATAGCCCTTAATCTCCATCAATGCCAGCGAGGACGTGTTCATGAGGCGACGTCCTCCTGTTTCTCAGCTGAATCACAATGTGATCGGATCTGAAGAACGTCTCCACACTCGGACGTCTGACTGTTCGACTCTTGGAGGTGTGAGGCAAAGGTGCTAACCACCAAGCCACTGTGCCCCCCATATATAATATATAATATATATATATATATATATATTATATATATTATATATATATATATATGTTATAGCAGATTTTTTAGTTGTATTAGAGATTTTTCAGATCGTGAAGGTTTTCCTTAACCAGCGTTATTCTTCTCTTATAACTATATCCTAAATCATTAAGCATGCTAATTTTATTTTTTTTCTTAAATAATGAATGAAATAATTAGCTCCTGCTCTGAACACATGCACCATGAATAATTCTTGATGAATCGCTCAGAATGGTGTTGATTAATTTCCTCTCAGCGCAGACGCAAGTCACGGTTCGGTGATCGATGACGGCTGCTCCGACGTGACGCAAGAACCTGCTTTTCATGGATATAATTATAAACTGATAAAAAGCACAACGTGTGTGTGTGGTTTTTTTTTTTAAATAACTAAAACGTTGTAAAATCGTCTACGAATCGAATCACGGATTCGTGGAATTGCCGCTTGAAACGGGAATCCAACCTGGATCTCCTCGATCACCTGCTGACAGAGAATTAGACCCAGATCAAAAAATCAGATGGCTAGACCACTGGATCAGAGCATCTCCAAAACTGCAGCTCTTGTGGGGTGTTCCCGGTCTGCAGTGGTCAGTATCTATCAAAAGTGGTCCAAGGAAGGAACAGCGGTGAACCGGAGACAGGGTCATGGACGGTCAAGGCTCATTGATGCACGTGGGGAGCGAAGGCTGGCCCGTGTGGTCCAATCCAACAGACGAGCTACTGTTGCTCAGATCGCTGAAGAAGTTAATGCTGGTTCTGATAGAAAGGGGTCAGAATACACAGTGCAGGATGGGTCAGGGCTGTTTTGGCAGCAAAAGGGGGACCGACACAATATTAGGCAGGTCATAATGTTATGCCTGATCGGTGTATATAAGACAAAACAATTAGGTTCAAAAGGGAACAGGTGACATGGCGGGAAAACAGAACAAGGGGAAGGGCGTGGCACAGCTCACGTGGGGAACAACAAACAATATAGCACCCTCTGATGGTCTGGCAGGGAACCGTCCCAGTAGCTCCTGACAAATTGCCAATATTTATTCCTGTGACTAGCATTAATGAAGTAAATAACGTTACATAAAAAGAGACTGACGATCATACGTCAAACCTAGAATCTTTTCATTATCACGTCAATACGACCGACACGATAAAACTCTCTTTCCGGAAATTTCCAGCAGCTGCTATGTGGAACAATGAGCACTTTTTCTTTTTTCTTTTTCCTGAGTCGCTCTGATAAACTGTTCAATTTCCACACGCAGGAGAAATATGACGCGACTCCCAGAAGCGTATGACGTCTGTTTGTCATGTTCCGGCACGTCCTAGCAGGTGGAGAAGTAATTCTTAGGTCCAAAAATCATGAGCGGCGCTGCACAGCTCTTTATAGAGTCCCCTCCCATCAGACCGGGCCGGATTTATCATCATCACAATAACACGAGGCGCGGAATGCAGAATTACCGCGGGCCAGACGAGCCGTGTGAAATGCGCTCGTTCGTGTTGTGGTGATTCATGCGCACGGAAATGGCTTTTGGAGCCGAACGGGGAACGACACGGCGCTGAGTAATGCGCAGGAGACTGAAAACAGGGCTGAGGTCAGGTCAGGATTTTAAGAGCTCTGAGTTTCGGGCCTGCGGAACGTTTTCTCAACGTTTAAACAACGCTGAAGCTGCAGGGAAAACACGTGCGGGGAATGATTAAACCAGGAGAGCTCGGGTGAGAACACAAGAGGGTGAATTAACGGGAACGAGGGAGAGGAGTATTCCCTGATGAGCAGCTATTACGCGGGAATTGAAGCGGAAAGCAAAAGAAGATGAAGAACTGAACGATCCTGATCCATCAGATCACCTCGTTGCTCTGTGTGTGTGTTTTTTGTTCCTTGTTGATTTGGTGAAATCATAAGCACAGGATCCTTCTTTTAAGCTCCTCCCACTGAGACACATCTGTAATGACGTTGTATGAGAGCTGTGGTCATTTTCCACATGCGTATCGTGATGATGTCACACAATGCTTCATTTAGTTTCATTCATTTAGTAAAATTGTCAGCTCCTCTGAATATTATGGAACTTCCTTGATTCTGGTGAAATCCTGATCCTGATGGAACAACCGGATAAGACGAGACCTGGGAAATTCCCGGGAAATGACACGAACACAATCTGATAAATAGATTAAAAAAAGATTCGTTAATTCAGAAGTGAAGGCGGTGACCGAAGTCTCCGTTAGATGACCGCTACGGTCCGGGACGTGAAAGAGGTGTGCAGTAAAAAAAAAAAGACACACAAACACACACTCCAAATGTGAAAGTGTGTGTCCCGGGAAATCCCATGAAAGTCTGTAAGTGTGAACGCTGCTCCATACTCCACACACACACACACACACACACACATCCGCCTGGAGCTCTGTTTTCTGTGGTTGTTCTTCGGGGAGTGAGGGATTGAGACATGGAAATAAAAGGATGAAACGAGAGTAAACGTGAGCGTGAAGATCCGGCAGACAGAAATAAAGAGCTGCATCACGAACCTTTACAATAACGTTTCAAAATGGCCGTTGTGGGAGCCGAGCGTTGGCCGAGTGTGTGTTTATTCTGTGTGTGTGTGTGTGCTGCAGTGAGTGTGATCTATTTCTGTCATTAGGAGAGAGTGGGCTGTAATAGAGGCCTGCATTATTCACAAATTCTCTCTGTGTATGTATCTGTATCGCTTTCTCAGCTCTTCTCTTTCTCTATAAATCTCTCTCTCTCTCTCTCTCTCTCACTAAATGTCTATATTCTACTTTTGCTTTATGCCAACGTTTCCTTTTCTCTCTCTCTCTCTCTCTCTCTCTCTCTCTCTCTTTATTTTTGCTCTCTCTTTCCACATATGGAGCAGGAGGTGGGGCTTGGAGCAGTAAAGTGGGCGTGGCCTGGACATGCTATAGAGTTTACCTGCAAATGAGAATCCAGGGATTCTTTTTCTCTCTCTTATTTCTATCAGATGTTCTTTCGTTCTTTCTTGCTGGAGATACAAGCTGAAAGTTTCTGAAGCCTCAATATTGATAAAAAAAAAAATCAAAAATAGTGATCCTTTTCGAGTTAAGCTAGTTACGAGCGCCGCGGCACGTGCCGCTGCCTCGTGATTAACGCTGATATCTGTTAATGGTTATAAAGGTGTTTTTATATTTCTGCGTGTGAACGTTAGCGGGTTTGATCCAGTAAACTGTACGATGACAGAAGTATAACATGATTCAGGTAAGGTGTGGGGAAAAAAACACTGCTGGTGTTGAGGGAGGTTAAGCTCCGCCTCCTCAACTGTCTTTCTCTCCTCTGTAATATTTCCATGGACCAGACGCTCACTGACCAAAATCCAATCTGGGGAAAAAACCCAGTCCGAGTGAAACTGAAATATTAAATTACAGCTGCATTGTGACTTGGAGACTCTGAGAGCAGCAGCAACAGACTCTCTCTCTCTCTTTCTGTCTCTCTCTCACACACTGTCTCTCTCTCTGTCTGTCTCTTTGTCTCACTCTTTCTCTCTGTCTCTCTCTCTCACACACACACACACACACTGTATCTTTCTCTGTCTCACTCCCTCTCTCACACAGTCTCTCTCTCTGTCTCACTCCCTCTCTCTGTCTCACACACACTGTCTCTCTCTCTGTCTCACTCCCTCTCTGTCTCACTCTCTCTTTTTCTCTCTGTCTGTCTCTTTGTCTGTCTCTCTCTTATACTGTCTCTCTCTCTCTCTCTTTCTCACTCCCTTCATTACCTTCTAAGAGAATATCATGTGGTCTTGTGAACTTTTCATCTCGTTCTCTCTGTCCTGTTTCGTCAGGTGTTATTGCATCCCCCATCCGATCTCTCCATCCTTCTTCCGATGTTCCAGAAACATTCATTTCACACCCAGGCTGCTCAATGGGACCTCGCCACAGCTGGAGCTGATATGTTGCGTGTAAAAAAAAAAACCTATGTATGTGTGTGTGTGTGTAAAATTCATATATATATATTTATATATATATTTACACCACATTATCTATCTATCTATCTATCTATCTATCTATCTATCTATCTATCTATCTATCTATCTATCTATCGTGTGTGTGTGTGCGGTGTGTGTGTATGTGTGTGTGTGTGTGTGTGGTGTGTAAAAAATGTATATAAATGTTACATCAGTTTTTCAAAGAGAAATTTATCGGCAATGACTAAAAGCCTGAGGCAGGAACGTAAGAACTCAGCAGGGGTGAACAAATCACACACACACACACACACACACACACACACACTGTGCTATCGACTCTTTATTCATTGTTGTCCGACAGTTAGAGAAGTTAGAGAAAAAACCCTTTCACCGCCACACTAACGACTTTAGCACAGATTTATTTTAGACGAGATTTTATTTATTTATTTAAATGCAACATGCTCCAATCAGTCCATATGTAAAGAATCAAACACTCCGTGTGACGCCGTTATAGGAAAACAATCGATGATGCGGAAGCGGAGAGACTCTCCCCACACCGGAGGTGATTATTTTCTCGTCACAGCACATCAGGAAGTGTTTTATTTCTTTTACACCACAGCCATTTGCCAACGATTACAATTATTTATTCATGACACTGGAGACTCCTCCCACACACACGTCTCCTTACAGATCAGATCCGACACATTTTTCCCACAAACCCCTGTGAAATCTGTTACTATAGACAGAAAAGATAAATAAACCTTTTCTTACTTTAAGGAAAATTCAGCACACCAGTGAGGTCACATTTGTTTCTGTTGCTATGGAAACGATAAGGCGTCAGAGCGAGTGCATTAATAGAAAGAGCAGCTGTGACTGCAGCGCAGGTTTGTATCAAGGCACTCGCTCTGATATACCTTATCGTTTCCATAGCAACAGAAAAAACCGTGCCCTTGCTGAAGTGGCGAAGTTTCCTTAAAGTAGCTCAACGTTTATTTATTAACATTTATGGAAGGAGTCTCCGGTCTCAGAGCTAAGAATGTAACTGTGTGTGTAAGTTTTCTCACACTTTGTGTGTCTCTGTAACAAAACAAACAACAACAACAACAACAACAGCAGCAGATGTGTTTTTTCTTTAAGAGGAAGAAGAAACAGAGGCTGGTGAAGGAACAGGTGAGCGTTTATAGCTGCTATAATGTGATAGAAGAATAAAAACTATGACGTGTGATGTTCTTTAATTAATAAAATAATTGTAAGTGTCATCGTTGGCAAATTGCTTGCTGCATAAAAAAAAGAACAAATAAACAAACAAAAAAAACAGGAGTATGGTGAGAACAAAAATGCAAAAAATTATTATTGTGTTATTTGACACAAAAATTATTATTATTAATAAAGGGATAGAAATAGAAAGAAACAAACAAACAAATAAATAAAAATAATAATTATGTAAAATGTTAAAAATTTATAAAAATAATTAAAAAAATTATATTATAAATGTAATTTTTTAAATGGAAATTTAAAAATAATTAAATAATTATTAGAAAAAGCATATTTATATTATTATTATTAATAATAATAATAATAATAATAAATAATAATAATAATTCCTCTTTATCCCAGTGATGACTTAAGAATGAAGAAGTTGCTTTCGGCTGCTCCCTGTTCGGGGTCGCCACAGCGGACCAACCGGTCCGCACAACAACTTGGCAAATGTTTTACGCCGGATGCCCTTCCTGCCGCAACCCTCCCATTTTTCCGGGCTTGGGACCGGCACTGCATCCAGTGGCTGGGAATCGAACCCGGGCTTTCCGCATGATAGGTGAGAAACCTACCGCTGAGCCACCAATGCCCCCTGATGACTTAAGAATGCCTTATGAAATTTTTTTCTTCTTGAAAATGCAACTTTTTTCTCCTTTCTCTCTCTGAGGATTCTGGGCGTGGTTTTTCCTCGCAGCAGAGTGACAGGTCTGAGAAATCCAGGAAAAGCTGCTGTAAGGCTGTGCTGCATCTCCACGTTGGGTCAGAAAGCTGTTTTTATTAAAAGCTTCTATGCCAGGAGGTGGATATTACAGTGGAGACCTCTGTCTCTGTCACAGCGCTGAAAAGAATAAATCAATAAAGGGATAAGTGAGAACAGCTCGGTGTTTTGTACAGCATATGGCTCGCGTGTGCTTTTGTGGAAATCCAAATAAGGGCTGATAAACAAAGACAAAGTGCGGCGGTGTACGTGACCCGGTCCGGATCGGATTCCATCCGGGACACGCTGAGTGCACACTTAATCACACACTGAAAAGCCAGTGGCTGATTTACGTAGAAAAAACACACATCCAGAACACGATTTAAAGCCAGAACCCAGATGTGATCAGCAGATAATAAACACACACACCTGCACTTCTACATGCTGCTGATTCCAGAAAACATCCAACATTAAGATCCGGTCCATTAACTGATTCTTTCACAGACTCTTTCACACTGATTCAAACACTTCCGATCGATGATGAGACAAATGAAGCGAGTCGTGAGGGTCAGGTCGGATAAATACAGGGCGAGGAGCGCAGAGCGCGATAACAGATTATTAGACTGATGAATTAAACAACACTGAGGTCTGAGTTTGTGCTGATCATACACAAGTGCAGCTAGAGGAAGTTCAAAATGAGATCAATAAGGATGATGATGTTAATGATGATGATGATGGTGAATGATGACGATGTTAATAATGATGATGATGATGATGATAATGATGAGGATGAATGATTTATGATGACGATGTTTAAATGATGATGATGGGTGAAAGATGGGTGTTAATGATGACGATGTTAATGATGAATTTATGATGATGATGAATAAGAGATTTATGATGATGATGATAAAGAAAAGATGATGATGATGACGATGTTAATGATGATGATGATGATGTTAATGATGACGATGTTAATGATGATGATGATGAAAAGATGATGTCAAAGATCATGATGATGATGGGGTGATGATGATGTTAATGATGACGATGTTAATGATGATGATGATGTTAATGATGATGATGAAAGATGATAATGATGATGATGAGGATGATAATGATGATGATGATGTTAATGATGACCCATGTTAATGATGATGTTAATTTATGATGATGATGTTAAATGGGTGTTTTTGATGATGATGGTGACGATGTTTAAATGATGGGTGTTAAATGATGATGATGAAAGATGACGATGTTTTAATGACGATGATGATGAATTTATGATGACGATGTTAATGATGGGGTTTTATAAATGATGACGATGTTAATGATGATGATGATGATGATGTTAATGATGACGATGTTAAATGATGATGATGAAAAGATGATGAAAAATGATGACGATGTTAATGATGATGATGATGATGAAAGATGATGACGATGTTAAATGATGAAAGATGATGATGAAAGATAATGAAAAGACGATGTTTAATGATGATGATGATGGGGTGATGGTGACGATGTTTTAATGATGTTAAATGATGAAGGATGATGATGATGATAATGATGATTTAATGATGATGGTGACGATGTTTTAATGATGATGTTAATGAAAGATGATGATGATGATGTTAATGAAAGATGATGATGATGATGTTGATGAAAGTTAATGATGTTAATGATGAGGATGATTGGGTGAAAGATAATGGGGTTTTATTATAATGATGATGATGACGATTTTTTAATGATGAAAAGTTAACGATTTTTAAAAATTATGATGATGATGTTTTTAAAGATGATTGGGTGAAAGATGATGTTAATGATGAAAAGATGATGATGATGTTGATGATGTTAATGATGTTAACGATGATGATAATAATGTTAATAAATGATGATGATGATGAATACATAATAAAATAGATTTCTTAGATTCTTAAAATAAATTAGAGATGAAACAACTGGCCTCTGAGCGTCTGAGCGCTGGGTTCTCTGTCTGGTTCCAGTGCAAATCTTTCTGAACTCCATTTCAGCCAGAAAGCGATACGATTCTGATTCGACCCAAATACAGGAAGTGAACCAAACACACCTGTGCATTCGGACAATCTTCTGTAGATGTGAGCTGATAAAATTCCAACTGAGCCACCGGACAGAACTGTAGTGCTGCAGAGTCTCTGTGTGTTCTAGAGGTTTTTACTGAAAAGCAAAAGTAGAACTCGACAGAAATGTCTTCGCCACATAACAGCTAATTTAATACCTTTATAATCTTCTACAAACAGGAAGGAAGCGACAAACTGTTTGACTTTGGATTAGTTTCAAAAATCAAATTTCATAATTCCAACAACATCCTAGAAATATTCAACCACTCGCTCTTTTAAGAATTATTTACTAAAATGTTCCTTAGGAAACAAAAATGCTTCATGTCTGCAAAATCCCCTTTTTGGTTCTTCCTGGAAACTTTATTTTTTAACATTTTTACACAGATACAGTTATTTCACAGCACATCTTGTTGAGGCTGAAGGTGAAGGTTATTGTATTTACACCTGCCATTAACATGTAATGAAAAAGATCTAACTATATTTGATAGAAATGTGTTCAGGATGTAGAGTCTTCAGTCAGGACAGATTCTGACTGATCTGAGAGAAAAAAGAACAAAAAACACCTGTCTGGATTTAATCCACGCCCACTTCAGGTATAATGAGTGTACATGTGCGGCTAAGCAGTGATCAGATACAGAAACATCACTCCATTTTCTGCAGATCCTCCATCATCCTCCACACACCCGCATGTCCACGAACACGTGTTCCTTCAGAACGGGACATCAGGACACGAGCGCCCTGCACTGTCCAACTGCAGAAATCTCACTTTTACTACTAGAGGGGGCGTTGCGAGGGGCGTGGCTTTCACGCCGTGAGGACTGACGCGCGCGCTCTGCGCTCCTATATAAGCGGTTACGCGGAGCGCAAAGTCCCACAATCTTCTTTAACGCATCGGGAGCTTAACGGAAAGGACAGAACACACAAGTGCACACTCGTATATAGATATATATATATTTATCTAGAATATCAGAATGGAGCGCGTCTTTTGGACACTTTGGCTACTTTCCTCCGCGGTGATTTTGTCCGGTTCCGCGCAGGAGTTCGGCGCCACGCAGTTCGTGTGCACTTCGGTGCCGAAGGACGCGGATCTGTGCGCGGCCACGATGCAGAACAGCGCGCCGGCGGAGGACCTGAAGAGCACCGTGCTACAGCTCCGGGAGACTGTCCTGCAGCAGAAGGAGACCATCATGAGCCAAAAGGAGACCATCCGAGAACTGACGGGCAAGCTGAGCCGCTGCGAGGGCGCGCAGGAGGACGGGGGAGCGGCGCAGAAAGCCGGAGGACGCAGGAAGGAACCGGGCAAGAACACCATGGGGGACGTGTCCAGAACTCCTGGGGACACACTGGCGCAGCTCGGGCTCACTTTAGCCACGCTCAAACAGAGGCTGGAGAGCCTGGAGGTACTTTAATCCGTTTAATGGATGATTGAGGAGCGAGAACATAGTAGACACACACACACACACACACACACACACACACACACACACACACACACACACACACACGAAAGGTTCCAGCTAAAGCTTTCTTCCGTTCGTTTCTTTTGTGTAACTCTATGTAGAACCATAAGACACAAGGTTTCCTTTATGGAACCTTTCTTTTTTTATTTTTAGTTAATTTAGTGGAACTCTTAACCATCCAAGGAACCCATCAGGAACCTTTTTTTTTTAATTATTTAGCTAAGAACCTAGAGTGTTTAATTCTGTTCTTTATTTTAGATTTAATCCACTTGGACAGGTGTTAATTCAAGACCATCATACGAGTTCATTCTACACCGGAAGACGTCCATTCAGTTCTGGAGGCAGATCAGATCAGATCAGATCAGATCAGATTAGATATTCTTCAAACGCTGAAGAGTAGAATTAACACCGGAAGTGTTAATTAAATAATTTCTGATTTAAAACACTGTAAAAGGTTTAGGTTTAAGGTTCCAGCTGCGGCGGAGTTTGTGTAGAATTCTAAAACGTGTGTGTTTAATATTGTAGCTCATATTAACTCGCAGCTGTGAGTGTTAATCCGATACGGCAGCAACCAACACTGTTAAAGTTAATTGTGCGGCCGGAGATGGAGATGGCGGCTCATTCGTTCAGCCTGATCTTTATGTATACTGTGGGTTTGTATATCGCACATTTCCACAGCAGATGAGTTGAATTCACACTTGGTGTTCATTAGTGACTCATAAAGCTGTGATAATTTAAGCACAGAAACATCTGCACGTCTCTACGTGTATTTCTCATGCGCCGTACATCTCCATGCTAATAACGCAGGCGAGCAGCGCACACAGACGAGCGTTGAGTTCTGACCATTTCTGTTTTCGACGTGCGCAGCATCTCAGTCTTAAGCCTGAAATGAGATTATCGGGTTTCTGAGACGTCCTTGACGGAGCCGGGCTTCCGGCGTCTACTTAAAACATCCTGTGCTTTAACACTTTAACACTTTTATAAACACCGAGTGCTTTAACTCAACACTGTGTGAGGATGTTAACTGGACATTTAATTAGGATTAGTTCAGGATAAAGTTGCTTTGATGTTCATGTGTGATAATTAAAGGCTATAAGAGATATTTTAATTCTGTAGGTATCGAATCAACACTGTGAGAGTTGACTTAGCATCGCGCCTTTATTTGCTGACGCAGTGTGTTGATGCAACGTTGTAAGATTTAAGAATTAAGACTGAAGAATGAACTAAACACCACCCTGAGCAAACCCTCACTATCAAAGCAATCACCCACATGCTTCAGTGTTAAATCAACACAGGTGTTAGTGAAATAGTGTCTTTTAAGTTAAGAGTTCATTTAAACTCGCGTGTTAATTTAACACAGAGGAAATGAATTCAACACTGAGTGTTAATTCTATGCCCAGTGTTTAATGAACCTCCTCAGTGCTCAGTGATGTGAGTGATGTGGTCAGTGTTCATTTGAGGCTTAGTTTTGGTTTCAGTGCAGTGTTCAGTTTTAAGGTGCTCAGTGATGTGGTCAGTGTGAAGTGTTAATTTGATGCTGAGTGTTTAGTTTTGTAGTGTTTACTGAACCTCCTCAGTGCTCAGTGATGTGGTGTTTAACTCCTCAGCAGTACAGCCGGACGAACGGCTCGGTGCAGGCCAACAGCCTGAAGGATTTACTGCAGAATAAAATCGATGACATGGAGAAGCAGGTTCTGTCACGAGTCAACACGCTGGAGGAGAGTAAAGGAGGAGCCAGTAATGACACAGAGCAGCGCAACCGCGTGGAGTCGACACTGAGCACGCTACACCACCGCGTCACTGACCTGGAGAAAGGTAACACACATACACACACACACACATTGAGCACGCTACACCACCGCGTCACTGACCTGGAGAAGGGTAACACACACACACACACACACACACACACACACACACACACATTGAGCACGCTACACCACCGCATCACTGGCCTGGAGAAAGGTAACACACACACACACACACACACACACTGAGCACGCTACACCACCGCGTCACTGACCTGGAGAAAGATAACACACACACACATACACACACACACACACACACACACACACACACACACTGTACACTACATCTTCTCCCCCTGTGGTTCCTCAGGTCCTAAAGGCAGCAGGCCCATGGATAAGTTCCAGCTGACGTTCCCGTTACGGACCAACTACATGTACGCTAAAGTGAAGCGCAGCCTGCCGGAGATGTACGCCTTCACGCTGTGCCTGTGGATCAAATCCAACGCCTCGCCCGGAGTGGGAACGCCGTTCTCCTACGCTGTGCCGGGGCAGTCCAACGAGCTGGTGCTCATCGAGTGGGGCAACAATCCCATGGAGATCCTCATCAATGACAAGGTATTGCTAATTACACAGCGCTGCTGAGCTCTGCATTCTGATTGGTCGAATTTCCCAGACACCATCTGAATACAGTTCTACACGTTGTTTCTATGGCAACAGCTCATTCGAAGCGACTGCAGCTCATACTAACAGATTTTTACTGTGAGCTTTCTGTAAGGAGATGTTTATGTAACTTTCATGGAGGGAGTCTCCAGTGCCAGAGGTAAAGCTGTAGCTCATCCGAGATCTTCCGGACAGAGGAGTTTACCTGTTTTGCTAACTGTAAGAGAGAAAGAGAGGGAATGATGTTTATAGCTGCTATAACATAAGTGACAACAGGAACTCAATCTAGATAAAGCAAATCTAAATGGATTAAAAATGATTACATCTTCTTCTTTAATAAATAATCATTTGTAATTGTTGGGGGTAGAACCAGAGACTCCTCTTCATTACACCATAATATTAGTTGATTATTTTTCTATAACAGCACAACACACAATGCTTTATTCCTAATAATAATAATAATAATAATAATAATAATAATTGTATCATCTGTTGCAGGTCGCAAAACTGCCCTTCCTTATAAATGACGGGAAATGGCATCACATTTGCATCACGTGGACGACACGTGACGGCGTTTGGGAAGCGTTTCAGGACGGCGTTCTGCGTGGAACCGGAGAGAACCTGGCTCCGTATCATCCCATCAAACCCAATGGAGTTCTGGTCTTGGGCCAGGAACAGGTGAGGAGCCTTTATAAATTAGGGATGAATCCTAAATCACTAGATATAGTGTACTCTATCTATCTATCTGTCTGTCTGTCTAACTGTCTATCTATCTGTCTATCTGCCTACTACCTAGTGTGCAGAAGTTATTATTTTCTGCCCTACACAGTGAACAGGAAGTGTTCGTAATTAGCTGCACTATTTAGTGCAGGAAGGTCATTCCAGTCATCGTTAGGAGCCATGTCTACGATGAAGCGCACTTATTAGGAAGCTGTTTAGGATTGACCAGCTAAAGTCTTCTACAGGCCTCGTTAAACACCGAGTGAAAATCTTCTAAAAACTGGACGTTAGGGACATTTCATGTTTGCTGAGGGATTCCTTTTTCACAGTGAGCCATTTTTACATGCAAAAAAAAAATCCGTGTCACCTAGAAAAAGGATCTGTTTTGGGAATAGTTTGGAGCGGAATCCCAGATGATGGAAGCTCTGGCTGTTCTCCAGATTTCTACGCAGCTTGTCTTTTTTTATATATCTCCTCAGAAGAAAGATTTCCTCTTCGCTCACAGGGTAACGCTGGACAAGCCGGATTCTCTTCTCCTGTAGCTTCAATTTATTATTCATACATCTGTTCAATACTAACCAAACAAAGCCAAAGGACAATTTATAAAAGGAACTGAAAACACTGAAACATAAAAACTAAACTATGCACTCGTTATAGCCGAGTTAGCGGTCAGTGCTAAGCATCATTTAAACGCCTTTTTTAATCTTTTAGAGACTTTTTTTGCGTAATTTTCCAACACATCTGAGAGAAATGTGGATATTTCGAATAATTCTGACTCGTTTCCACTTTCATGACGTCTTCGGATTGTCCTTAACCTCAACAGGCTAGCTGTTTTTATTAGTAGCCTTTGTGAGTCAATAGAGTTCATGATTTTCTAGTTGCCTAGCAACGGTGTATTATTTTATCCTCCTAAATATAATAACAATAGGACAAACTGTAAGTTATGAAATGATGTACACAAAACCAGAAATGGTTTAATAAGTACATTAAATAAATAAATAAATAAATAAATAAATAAATAAATAAATAAATAAATAAATACACAAAACCAGAAATGGCTTAATAAGGACATTAAATAAATAAATAAATAAATAAAGAAATAAAGAAATACACAAAACTGATGAATAAATACAAAAGCAAACAAAATAATAAAAGTGTGTTCTAAAAAACTGTAAATATACAATTATATAATAAAGATATAATTTATATATATATATATATATATATATATATATATATTTAAAATGGCCCTGGGTTGCCAGATTTGTGGACTTTGCACTCTGAGATGCTTTCAACTGGAATTTAATTTTACAATGGAACCTCGGCATAGGAATTTAATTGGTTTTTGAGGTGAAAAGCTGTATTGAAACGAATTTCCCCATCAGAAATAATGCAGATAATCCGTTCCAGCTGCCCAAAGATCTGACTTAGCCGGCGTTCGGTTCAATCATAGTGCTTTGTATGCTGATGCAAAATTTAAATTCTTAATGTGAAAATGCGTAAGGGAGAGCATTTGAATGCCGAGGTTCCGCTGTACTTTCAATTCTGAGACTAAAAGGAAATATATCTACCTTGTCAACCTGCCTGCCATTAACAGAACTTGTTAATCTTCCCCTTTCCTCCTGCTAGGACACGCTGGGAGGCGGGTTTGACGCTACGCAGGCGTTCGTAGGCGAGTTGGCGAATTTTAACGTGTGGGACAAGAAGCTGTCGTCTGCTGAGATCTACAACCTGGCAACCTGCAACAGCAGAGCGCAATCCGGCAACGTTCTGTCCTGGTCAGAGTCCAACATTGACGTGTTCGGCGGCGCCACCAAGTGGACTTTCGAGCAGTGTCGTCAGGTCAACTGAACTGCAGCGCAAGAAACCGGAAAAAAAAAGAAAAAAAAAAGAAATAATAACAAAAAACGGCGCCGATCCGAGATGTGATCTTTCTAAAGCTTCTGTCTTTACTCTGTCTTCAATTTTGACGTTCATTTAAAAAAATTAAGAAAAAAAAACAGTACGCGATGAACTGAATAAGAGCACAGATTTCTATGAATTCTTACATATTTGTGTGCGAAACCGAAAAAAAAAATTCTTCTCAGTCTTGTCCAGTCTTGAAAACTTTTTCCTGTCGTATGTTTTGAAAACCGCAACACTGGCTTTGGTTTTTTTTGAACTTGGATATTTTTGGTTTTGTATTCTTCTTCTCCTCAAAATCACACTTTTTTATTATTTATTTTTTCTCCTTTGTCTCGGAACGGAAGCTGGAAAGAAGATTACGCTGGAAAGATAAAACATTTAAAAAATTAAAAAAAAAACGAAAAAAAAATTCCAAAAAACTGGTTCTGAGGATGGACAGACGGGTTTCCTGGACAGTATTTACCTTGAGATCGAGCTCTGCTCTTTAATGGTATCTCTGGATTTTGCACTGTGACTTACAGAAGGTTGTGGGTTCAAATCCCAGATCCTCGTTCTGCTTTGTTTCCTGACTCTTCTTCTGCTTTGCGCTCGGATCGGATCAGGCCTCGGCCACGTGTCTGGACTGAGCCGTTAACCAGAGAAGGTTGCGAGTTCGAATCCCAGAAGTGTCAGAAAACCTCCTGTCTGTTATAGAGCTGGACGTTGAAAGTGTCCGGATCGGTGTGTAAAATGAATCGGATGTTTGACAGTTATGTAAATGTTTAGGATAAATCTTTTTGTTTTTTTATTTATTTATTATATCCAGTCTGTTCGGCTGTTTCTCTTTAGGATGTCGTTCGATTTTGCCAACACGAACACGCTTACGAGTGCCTTTGGGCTGGAGCACCGATTCAGCAGCACACACACTTTTCATCTATTTATTTATTTATTTATTTATTAATTAAAAAATTCGCTTTAATTGTCGTGTTACCTTTA
>JAUCMX010000001.1:34964301-34969301 GCA_033459395.1 Hemibagrus guttatus | reverse complement strand
AAGAGATTAGTGACTGTAAAGTGGTAGTGGGAGAGAGTGTAGCCAGACAGCATAGGATGGTGGTGTGTAGGATGACTTTGATGGTCTGTAAGACGAAGAGGTCAAAGATAGAGATAGAGAAGAAAACCAAGTGGTGGAAGCTGAAAAAGGAGGAATGTTGTGAGGAATTTAGACAGAAGTTGAGGCAGGCTCTGGGTGGTCAGGTAGTGCTGCCAGATGACTGGGAAACTACAGCAGAAGTGATCAGGGAGACAGGGAGAAAGGTGCTGGGTGTGTCATCTGGAAGGAGGAAAGAAGATAAGGAGACTTGGTGGTGGAATGAGGAAGTTCAGGATAGTATCCAGAGGAAGAGGTTAGCCAAGAAGAAGTGGGACATGGACAGGACTGAAGAGAATAGACAGGAATACAAGGAGTTACAGCGCAGAGTGAAGAGGGAGGTGTCTAAGGCCAAGCAGAAGGCATATGACGAGTTGTACACTAGGTTAGACACTAGAGAAGGAGAGAAGGACTTGTACAGGTTAGCTAGGCAGAGGGATCGAGATGGGAAGGATGTGCAGCAAGTTAGAGTTATGAAGGATAGAGATGGAAGGGGGCTCACAAGTGAGGAGAGTGTACAGAGGAGATGGAAGGAGTACTTTGAGGAGCTGATGAATGAGGAAAATGAGAGGGAAAAAAGAGTAGAAGGGGTGAACTCTGTGGAACAGAAAGTAGATAAGATTAGAAAGGATGAAGTCAGGAAGGCTTTGAAGAGGATGAAAAGTGGGAAGGCAGTCGGTCCTGATGACATCCCGGTGGAGGTCTGGAAGTGTCTGGGAGAGGCAGCAGTGGAATTTTTAGCTAGTTTGTTCAACAGGGTTTTAGAGAGTGAGAGGATGCCTGAGGAATGGAGAAGTGTGTTAGTGCCGATCTTTAAGAATAAGGGTGACGTGCAGAGTTGCAGTAACTATAGGGGGATAAAGTTGATGAGCCATACAATGAAGCTATGGGAAAGAGTAGTGGAAGCTAGGTTAAGGAAGGTAGTGGAAATTTGTGAGCAGCAGTATGGCTTCATGCCCAGAAAGAGCACAACAGATGCAATTTTTGCTCTGAGAATTTTGATGGAGAAGTATAGGGATGGTCAGAGGGAGTTGCACTGTGTGTTTGTAGACTTGGAGAAAGCGTATGACAGCGTGCCAAGAGAAGAGCTGTGGTACTGTATGAAGAAGTCAGGAGTAGCAGAGAAGTATGTCAGAGTGGTGCAGGACATGTATGAGAGGAGCAGGACAGTGGTGAGGTGTGCTGTAGGTCAGACAGAGGAGTTCAAAGTGGAGGTGGGACTGCATCAGGGATCGGCTCTGAGCCCCTTCCTGTTTGCTGTAGTGATGGACCAGTTGTCAGAGGAGGTCAGACAGGAGTCTCCTTGGACAATGATGTTTGCAGATGACATTGTGATCTGTAGTGAGAGCAGGGAGCAGGTGGAAGAAAACCTGGAGAGGTGGAGGTTTGCGCTGGAGAGAAGAGGAATGAAAGTCAGTGGTAGTAAGACTGAGTACATGTGTGTGAATGAAAGGGAGGGAAGTGGAACAGTAAGGTTACAGGGTGAAGAGGTGAAGAAGGTACAGGAGTTTAAGTACTTGGGGTCAACAGTCCAGAGTAATGGAGAGTGTGGGAAAGAGGTAAAGAAGCGAGTGCAGGCAGGTTGGAATGGCTGGAGAAAGGTGTCGAGAGTTCTGTGTGAGAGGAAAATATCAGCGAGAATCAAGGGGAAGGTGTACAGGACAGTGGTGAGAGCGGCCATGCTGTATGGTTTAGAGACAGTGTCACTGAGGAAGAGACAGGAGTCAGAGCTAGAGGTAGCAGAGCTGAAGATGTTGAGGTTCTCTTTGGGAGTGACAAGATTGGACAAGATTAGGAACGAGTACATCAGAGGGACAGCTCATGTTGGACGTTTGGGGGACAAAGTTAGGGAGGCCAGATTAAGATGGTTTGGACATGTTCAGAGGAGGGAGAGTGAGTATATTGGTAGGAGAATGTTGGACATGGAGCTGCCAGGCAGGAGGCAAAGAGGAAGGCCAAAGAGGAGGTATATGGATGGAATTAATGAGGATATGAAGCTAGTGGGTGCAAGTGTTGAGGATGCAGAAGATAGGGATAGGTGGAGAGAGATGATTCGCTGTGGCGACCCCTGAAGGGAAAAGCCGAAAGAAGAAGAAGAAGAAGAAGAAGAAGAAGAAGAAGAAGAAGAAGAAGAAGAACAATCTGGAATTAATCTAAGAAGAAAAAATAGAAAATAAACAAACAAACAAACAAACAAACAAATAAATAAATAAATAAACAAACAAATAAATAAATAAATAAAATAGAAAATAAAGCAAGCTTCAGAGTTAATAATTCCTAAAACTTTCAGTATTTCAGAATTAGTGTTTTAGTGTTTTATTGCTGTTCAAGAAAACGTCTGCTTGTTTGTTTTTCAGTTTTAATGAACACACAGCATTTTGTAGTGAATAAATATTGAATAAATATATTGAATATATTTTCCACTGGAATTTTTGTTATTACAGAATAAACACCAGAGCATGAAACCTGTTTCTGGATATATTCAAAAACTTTATATTTAAAAAAAGAATTAAAAAAAAAATTAAATAAAAGAGCTTGAAACTAGCAGAGGTTTTATCGGTCAATAGAATAAGCTGGAACTTGAGTAGGAATATTTATAACTCTGATCTTATATTTGTTTAAAAACAGTCTAATAAAAAGAAACATTCGCTGGATTTAAAATATATTTAAAATATTTTTCATTTAATTTTTGATTTATTTATGAGTGGGTAAGAGAGCTGCCATTTTTTTTCATTTTAATTGTATTAATTCTACTCATATTTCTATTTAAGTAAGTTTTGTGTGAGTTTTTGTAAGTGTTTCAGCATGTCTGTGTAACGACACTGACTCTGCAGTGGTTATTACAGTCTTATTATCTTGTAATTACATGACTATTACACCACAACTCAAATAAAGCACAAACTCCTCTGTCCTGAAGTCGTGACAAACAGAGCGCTGGCACACTGGAGACTCCTTCCATTAGATTTGAATAAACTTCTCCTTACAGTGACGCATGTTTTTCAATCTGCTGTTGCCATAGAAACGATAACACATCCGTGTCAATGTGTCATTTGTAGCTGACCAATCAGGATCCAGAACTGTACAGCGCTGTGATGTGAAGTGTCTCCACCCTGTCTGTGTATGTGTGTGTGTGTGTGAGAGAGAGAGTGTGTGTGTATCAGTACTTTAAATTAGCCCAAATCTGCCATCTCTCCATCTCTCTCTCTCTCTCTCTCTCTCTCTCTCTCTCCGTCCCATCGTGTCTGTGGCTGTGTCTCAAATCACATTATTATAGCTCAGTTTTTCAGAGCTGACGTGTCGTGTTTCAGCTCTCAGTCTGGATAATTGGACTTCTCACACGCCGGTGTGTTTGTGTTAGTGAGAGATATTCACGTGGGAGTCAGAGATATTCACGTCTTGCCTACAATCTGAATTACTTTTCAGTTTTTCTTATTAGTGTTTTTTTTTCTTGCTTGGCAATTTTTACTAACTGAATAATCTGGAATTAATTTAAGAAAAAGAAGAAGTAAATTAGAAAATAAATAAATAAAAATAAAATGTTATTTTTATTTATTTAATTTATTTATTTTACTAATTGAACAGTCTGGAATTAATCTAAGAAGAAGAAATCGAAAATAAATAAAGAAAGAAAGAAAATAAAATTAAACAAACAAACAAAAAAAATTAAATAAAAAAATCGAAAACAAATAAATAAATAGGTAAATAAATAAATAAATAAATAAAGCTTTGGAGATAATATTCCTAAAACTTTCAGTATTTCAGAATTTGTGTTTTTTAATTTTTATTTATTTTATTTATTTATTTTACTAATTGAACAGTCTGGAATTAATCTAAGAAGACGAAAAAATAGAAAATAAATAAATAAAGAAAGAAAAGAAAATTAAACAAACGAATAAATAAATAAACAAATAAATAAAAATAAAATAAAAAAGTTCAAATAAAAACATAAATAAATAAATAAATAAATAAATAAATAAATAAATAAATAAAGCAAACTTTGGAGATAATATTCCTAAAACTTTCAGTATTTCAGAATTTATGTTTTAGTGTTTTAATGTTTTTAGTTTTGATTAACACACAGCAAAAGAATTTTTGTAGTGAATAAATATTAAATAAATATATTGAATATTTCTCACTGGAATTTCTGTTATTACAGAACAAACACCAGAGTGTTACAGACACGCCAGGCTCTACAGACACACACACGCAGTCACAGCGCACTCCCTCACCGGAGTTCTAACGAGACACACCTGAACACCATAATCACCTTCCCCTACAAATAGCACCACGACACTCACCCCATCGTCCGTTATCATTAACACTACCTACGTTGTGTGATATCACTGGACTCTCTCTTGAACTATCTGTGTATGCTCTCAGAGATCTCTACCTTTGTGCAGCTCCCAGCCACGCCACGGAAACCGGCCGGTTCTCCGTTCCACGCCACGCTTCCAGTCACGCGCTCACCTCCACGCTCTCCACCAGCCTCCTCCACGCTTCACCTTCAGCACGGTTCACGCTTTTCCTCCTCACTCAATAAACCACACCAAAACTGCATTCCGGGCTCAGTCTGCTTTCTGTTCGTAACACAGAGCATGAAACCTACGAAAACATATCTTTTTGAAAACGCTCTCCAAAGTGGATGAATTTGAAAAGCAGAAGATTGAAAACCATAATGTGGACGTAGAGTATTTTTTAGACCAAAACGCCGTTTTCAACATCATCCGGATTAGCGTAGACGTAGCCTTCGTCTCCTCACACTCTTCAGTTCCTCACTCACTCATAGTTTTTGCTCGAGGTTATAAAGGAAGAGTCCCTCATGTCCAGACGAGGGAATCATCATATTTCACTGTAAACCAAAACCTGTGACTTTACAGCCAGAATAAAAACACTGTGTGTGTGTG
>JAUCMX010000001.1:34939301-34959301 GCA_033459395.1 Hemibagrus guttatus | reverse complement strand
ACACACACACACACACACACACACACACACATACACACACACATACACACACACACACACACATACACACACACATGCATGTCTTTATCCATCTTTTAGCAAATGAGTCGTTTCTAAAGATCTGAATTGTTCTGCTCAATTATTTTAAGTGGTTCGTTGACACATGACACATGAATTATTGCTCGCTCTCTCTCTCTCTCTCTCTCTCTCTCTCTCTCTCTCTCTCTCTCTCTCTCTCTCTCGCTCAGTCACACACACAGACACACACAGACACACCCACACACACACACACACACACACAGACAAACACACAGAAACACACTGTCAAGGCTCTTTTGAGAGAGAGAAAGAGAGCAAGAGAGACAGAGAGAGAGAGTTAGTGAGAGAGATAGAAACAGAGAGAGAGAAACAGAGAGAGAGAGTGAGTAACAGAGAGACAGAGAGAGAGAGAAACAGAGAGACAGAGAGACAGAAAGACTTTTGACTTTTTACAAAACTTTATTTACACAAGTCACATATTATACACAGAGTGACTTAATGGGTAAATAAATAAATAGATAAATAAATAAATAAAAATAAATAAGTGCATTCAAATAATTTTCAGTAAATGAGTTAAACAGGAGTGATGATTAGCGTAGCTCTGCTGCAAAGTTAAGTTCTCCTTCTGCAACAGAGCACACAGCATTCTCACAGCACCACACACACTTAAACATGTCCAAATCATTCATACTCTTATAAAAATTAAAATCAATTAAAATTCTTGACTTGATCAGCCTCTTTAAAATCCTTGTGGCCTCGCAGTCAGTGTTTTGTATTATCCGTTTTTTTCGGCTCAGGTATATCGCCATTTTTGCCTGACCAAAGATAAAATTGATCAGTTGGCACCTGAACCTGTGTTTCCTGACGTACTTAAAACCCAGAATAAAACACTGAACAGTAAAATCAACATTAAAAGACCTTAAAATGCTCCGTAAAAACACACACAGTGACTGTAACCTGGAGCAGTGAATAAAAGCATGAAGAACAGTTTCTCTCTGTGAACAGAACGGACAGTCATGTACAACATCAGGGTTTAAAACAGAGATAAAAGAGTTCACAGAGATAATACCATGTAAAATCCTCCATTGGAGGTCAGCAGCTCTTTTGGTTAACGGTGGTTTATACAGTGCCCTCCACTCTGGTTTAACATCACCATTAAAACCCAGTACACTTCTCCATGGGGTGTCTACCCTCCCACTCAGCTTCTTCTTGTTTAAAACCTTAACACAGGCTCTGTAGAGCAGCTTCCCCGACACTGACCCAAAGTCCATCTCCCCTTCGCTCCGGCACTCCAGGAGGGGGCCTGCACACCAGGAGGTCAGGAGCAATGTTCAGCCGGGGAAAAAATTCGTCCTCTGCAGGACCAGTCTCTGTACGTTGATAGTTCATCAACTGAACACGCTCCTCTGATGTAAGTGCAGATCTCCAGCGGTGTAGGAGCTGATTGACAACACGCCGGGACCGCAGTCCCATATGTGCTGCCAGGTCCTCTGCCCTTGACAAATCTGACCCCGCGATGTTCACGAGCTCCCGAAGCGTCACAATGCCCGAGGAGACGAGTGTTCTGGACAGTGCAGGAACGGTCACACCGGAGATGTCCAGTCGCCCGGCGTATACCAGAGGCTCCTCCAGCAGCCAGTGTACTGTTCGACAGCCCTTGTTTTGTTTTTTAAAAACATTCCAGATCTTAAAAAGTCCACGGTAAAACATCGGTAATCCAGAAATGTCCAGCATTTTGGTGTCCATTAAAACAAAGCTCTGTCCAGCCCCAGTCCTTTAACTGTGTGTAATAATCCACTGGCTGCTGCTCTCCATACTAAGTCTCTGGGTCCAGTGAGGAGTCTCTGGATGAACTGGAGTCGGAAGGCTGCAGCTCTGCTAGATAGCTGGATCAGCCCCTGCCCTCCTTCCTCCTTCGGCAGGTGGAGAACACTCTGTGGAATCCAGTGTAGACCGTCCCAGAAGAAGTCCACCAACTGGGCCTGGATGTTCGCTAGCAGGTTTGGCGGCGGATCTACGCATGCCAGCTTGTGCCAGAGGGACGACGCGGCGAGGTTGTTGATGACCAGCGTTCGCCCCCTGTAAGACATCTTCGGGACCAGCCGCTTCCACCTGCTCAGTCTGCCCTTCACGTGCTCTACAGAACCTTCCCAGTTTTTGTTTAAAAACTCATTGGTCCCCAGGTAGACACCCAAGTATTTAAAACCACCTCTTTTCCACGCTAAGCCTCCTGGTAGTGTAGGTTGCCCACCTCCCCACTCCCCAACTAAAATGGCTTCACTCTTTGTCCAATTAACTTTGGCAGAGAATAAAATCTGAAAGTCATTTAAAATAGCAGTTAAAACATTCACATCTTCTTGTGTGTTTATCATGACTACCAGATCATCTGCATAAGCTGATAAATATACTGAGGCATTAGCGTGTGGAATATTAAAACCAGATAGATGACTCCTTAACTTGTTTAAAAGAGGTTCAATCGCCAGAGAGTACAACATGCCTGAGAGGGAACAGCCCTGCCTGATCCCTCTGTACACTCTAAAAGGGGCACATAAACCACCATTAACCTTTAGTACACTCTCAATTTCACAGTACAACACCCTGACCATGGCTATAAAACCTGGGTTGAACCCGAAGGTTTCCAGCACCTTCCACAAATATTCATGCTCAACCCGGTCAAAAGCCTTTTCCTGATCTAGAAAAATCAGACCAGTCTGTAAGCCCAATAGTCTAGAGACGTCCAAAATGTCACGAATTAAATATATATTATCAAATATGGACCTACCAGGCACACAGTACGACTGTTCCTGGTGAGTGATCTGCTCCATAACCTCGGTCAGTCTCGAGGCTAATGCTTTTGAAAGCAGCTTGATGTCAGTGCACAGTAGTGACACTGGGCGCCAGTTTTTCAGGTGGGTCAGGTCTCCCTTTTTTGGCAGCAGGGTCAGGACGGCCCTCCTGCAGCTCAGCGGTAGCTGACCGACATTCATGCTGTCCCTTAGGACCTCCAGTACGTCCTGCCCTATTACTGCCCAGAAAGCCTTGTAGAATTCAACAGGGAGACCATCTATACCTGGCGCCCGTCCGTTCTCCATGCCTTGGAGAGCTTTGTGGAGCTCTGCGAGTGTCAATTCTCTGTCCAGCTCCCTGGCCGCTTGCTCCGAGAGCTTCGGCAGGTCTTTCAGAAAGCTCTCCTCCACTATCTGTGCCCCTGACCTCTCGCTGCTGTATAGCTTCGAGTAGAAGCGTACTGTCTGCTTACGAATTTCGGTGGGCTCTGACAAGAGATCCCCTGATTCTGTTCGCACAGCATGTATAAATCTTTTCTGTCCATTCTTTTGCTCTAAACTGAAGAAGAACTTGGAAGGACCATCCATCTCGGTCACACTTGTGAAGCGAGAGTGGACCAGTGCCCCCTGTGCTGTGATGTCTAACAGGTCATTCATTTTAGCTTTTTTACTTTTGAGGGCTTCAATATGCCCTTGATTTCCAGTGGCCTCCAAACGCTGGAGTTCCACTATTTCTATCTCCAGAGCTTTCAGAGATCTAACAATGTCTCTTGTGACGTTGAGAGTGTACTGTTGACAAAATACTTTGATCTGCGTTTTAGTAAAATCCCACCACTCTTGTAAAGAGTTAAAAGCTGACTTCTCAGATTTAAAACAAATCCATAAATAAATAAAGACTCTCTAAAATTAGCATCATCTAAAAGTGCGGTGTTAAAATGCCAGTAGGCGCTCCTAGGCTTTACATTCCTTTTACTGATCGTACATTGTACCATACTGTGGTCTGAGATACCTACTGGAACAATAAAACACTTAGTAAAAAATGTCAGTTGATGCTTAAAACCATAAAAACGGTCCAATCTCGCCAGAGAGAGTGTGTTGTCTGTGGAGTGGGCTCACGTGTACTGTCTCTGTTTTTTATTTAGGTTCCTCCATACATCACTTAGCTCATGGGCCTCAATCATCTCCCACAGGCGCTTACGAGAAGCCATGTGAGGTTCCACGTGATTCCGATCTAAATTATCTGTTGTGCAATTAAAATCTCCACCCAAAATTAAAATATCAGTAGTGTTGCTATTAGCAATGACACTGTTCAACTTGTCTAAAAAACTCATTCTCTCCACTGCATTGGTGGGAGTGTACACACAGATAAAACTAAAACCTCATTTTCATAAAACGCTTTTACTTTTAAAAGCCTCCCAGTTAAAATCTCTTCAACTGAATAAGAACATGGGATAAAACTGCGAGCAAAGAGCAGAGCAACACCACCACTGAGTGATGTGTTATGACTTAAAATCGCCAGCCCTTCCCACTCCTTCACCCAATCAGCAGCATTGCTGTTATCATTGTGGGTTTCCTGCAGCATCATGACATCACTCCGCTTCTGCTTCACAAGTTCATACAACTTAACTCTCTTATTATACTCTCTTGCTCCATTAACATTCAAGCTCGCAACGTGAATCACGTTCATTAAAAAGTATAGATAAAATAAACTGAGGGTGAAAACCACTCTATCATAAAACACACCACACACTCTACAAATCATCATCAGAGTTTTCCTTATTCACCTTAGTTATCAGTTTCCGCAAACGATAGACTTCCACATCAATAAAAGTGCCTTCTCTTCTGAAATGTTTAACATCGTGAATAAACTGTTTTCTGTCTGGGAAAAACTCTTCAACCACTAAGTTTTTTTGCCACTTGGTGGTTCTCAGAAATTCTTTAATGTCCTCAGCAGGATAAACGACACTTAGCTGTTCTTCCTGTGAGGCGAAGTTAAAAACAGAATCTGACAAACAGTCTTCACTGTCTGACTCTCTATCATCTGTTTTTCTTTCTGTCTTTGCTTGCTTTTTCGTATGTCCCTTACCTTTTTTCTTTCTCTTAGTTGGTACTTTAAAAGTGGGCTCGTCCTCCATCTCCACATCTCCCCCGTCCCCATGCACTGGTGTGGTGACTGGTGCTTCCAAGCGACAGCTCTGCACCTCTGTACCTGCCTCTGCCAGCGCAGGCAGCTCCAGCACTGCGCCAGAATCCACTGAGCAGGGCCTTTCCAGGTCCGGTTCAGTCAGGCAGGGCTTTTCCTGGTCCCGATCGGTACCTCCGTGCCTTACTGAGACCAGTTCAGCCGAGCAGGACTTCACCGTGACCGATTCAGCCACGCAGGGCTCTTCTGGGGTTAACGTAGCTCCAGTGGGTTTTTGGGCAGCAGGCTGGGCTTGGGGTTCGCTCTCTGTCTGTTCTGGTGCAGCAGCCACGCCGGGGCTTTCCGCAGCCGGCCGAACTGTGGCCGCAGGGGGAACGACCACAGCAGGCTCAGCTGCTTCTTGCCCCGGTCGCTCAGAAACACCGGGGTCACTTTGCCTTTCAGGACAGGCCCGAACAAGATGCCCTGTTCTACCACATTTAAAACATTTAATATCGGCATCTGAAGATACAAAGATGTTGTAATCGAACCCATCAACACTGAATTTAAAAACAACATTTAGCTCCTCTGTACCTTCTTTAAAAACCATGTAAACCATTCTCCTAAAAGACACCAGATGCTTAATCAGTGAGGACTTACAGCCGAGGGGGATTCTCTTAATGGGGGAGACCAGACGCCCGTACCGAGAAAGCTCATTAGCGATTGCTTTATCAGAAATAAAAGGAGGGACATTAGACAGTATAACCTTCTTTGCTGGGGAACTCAAGGGGGAAAACCAGTTTGAGTTCATTGTTAATGACGATACCCTGCCCAGTCAGTTTAGTCACTTTAGCAACATCATTAAGAAAGACAACAACTGCACTGTTCATGCGAGAGGCAGCGACGATGTTTTCGTGCCCCACCACATCACCAATCGCTAACACACACTCCTCAACACTCGCCGAGCACACCACCCGAACACACCACCCGAACACACCACCCGAGCACACCACCCGAGCACACCACCCGAACACACCACCCGAACACACCACCCGAACACATCACCCGAACACACCACCCGAACACACCACCCGAACACCATGCCGGCGAGTCAAACTTTCATACTGCAGCATGTTCTGATACTGCATACAGATTCGCCATGCTCCTCCAACACGTTACTCACACACACACTATTTCTCACACACATACACACACACACACCACTACTTCCGCGCTAACACACACTCACACAACAAAAGTAATATATCCGAGATGTTCAAACGGAAAATATAGCATTAAATGCCAAAAAAATTGGCTAGACGCCAACCGCTCTCACACGCTCAACATGCCACACTCGCTCTTCAACAGAGAAACAGAGGGAAACAGAGAGAGAGAGAGTTAGTGACAGAGAGACAGAGAGAGGGAGAGAGAAACAGAGAGAGAGAGTTAGTGAGAGAGACAGAGAGTGAAACAGAGAGACAGAGAGAGAAACAGAGAGAGAGAATGCTGCAGTAAACACTTGTTATCAGATCATCACTCAGATTAGACGTGTTCATTAAGTCCGACATTACAGAGATAATAAAGCACAAACACAACACTTCAGGTACATTAGATTTGAGTTTAGTGTGTAAAGTTTTTACAGTGTTAACCATGTGTAAAGTTTTAGTGTGTACAGTGTGTAATGTTGTTACAGTGTGTAATGTTACAGTGTTTAAAGTGTGTAATGTTGTCACAGTGTGTAAAGTTTTTAGTGTTTACAGTGTGTAAAGTTTTTAGTGTTTACAGTGTGTAAAGTTTTTAGTGTTTACAGTGTGTAAGGCTTTTACAGTGTAACCTTTTACAGTGTGTAAAGCTTTTACAGTGTGTAATGTTACAGTGTGTACAGTGTGTAAAGTTTTTATAGTGTTTACAGTGTGTAATGTTACAGTGTGTAATGTTGTTACAGTGTTTAAAGTGTGTAATGTTGTCACAGTGTGTAAGGCTTTTACAGTGTGTAATGTTACAGTGTGTACAGTGTGTAAAGCTTTTACAGTGTGTAATGTTACAGTGTGTACAGTGTGTAAAGTTTTTAGTGTTAACAGTGTGTAAAGTTTTAGTGTGTACAGTGTGTAATATTACAGTGTGTAAAGTTTTTACAGTGTTAACAGTGTGTAAAGTTTTAGTGTGTACAGTGTGTAAAGTTTTTACAGTGTTTAAAGTGTGTAATGTCACAGTGTGTAAAAGTTGTTAGTGTGTACAGTGTGTAAGGCTTTTACAGTGTGTAATGTTACAGTGTGTAAAGTTTTTACAGTGTGTAAAGTTGTTAGTGTGTACAGTGTGTAAGGCTTTTACAGTGTGTAATGTTACAGTGTGTAAAGTTTTTACAGTGTGTAAAGTTGTTAGTGTGTACAGTGTGTAAGGCTTTTACAGTGTGTAATGTTACAGTGTGTAAAGTTTTTACAGTGTGTAAAGTTGTTAGTGTGTACAGTGTGTAAGGCTTTTACAGTGTGTAATGTTACAGTGTGTAAAGTTTTTACAGTGTGTAAAGTTGTTAGTGTGTACAGTGTGTAAGGCTTTTACAGTGTGTAATGTTACAGTGTGTAAAGTTTTTACAGTGTGTAAAGTTGTTAGTGTGTACAGTGTGTAAGGCTTTTACAGTGTGTAATGTTACAGTGTGTAAAGTTTTTACAGTGTGTGTAAAGAAAAATGGATCCTGGGGAGCTGCTAAGAGCTAAAACCCAATCCAAATCAAGTTTCCAAGATCAACATTTACTCTAACAGCATTCATACCTTCACCTCTCTCTCTGTCTCTCTCTCTAACCCCCGTCTCTCTCTGTCTATCTCTCTTTCTCTGTCTCTTTCCCCCCCCTGCCCCCCCATCTCTCTCTCTCCCCCTCTCTGAGTGCTTTCTGGCAAAACCTGTCTGATATTATTGATGGAACACGGGGAAATGTAAAAATAATAAAAAGATAATATAATAAGATGGATTATAAAGAAATTCTCTCTCTGTCACTCTGCTTTTTCCAGATACAGTGCAGGTGGATTACACTTACATTATATTGGTATTTATGCATCAACACCTTCTGACCAATCAGAATCCAGCACCTGAGAGGAGATAAACAGAAGGAGGTTTTCTTCATAGCTCAGAAAGCGCTAACTCAGCCGCCCTGAAGCCATTTGATCCTGCGTTCACACACTCAGCCTCCAGTGAGGTGTAATGGAGATGGATCACTCCATTAAATCACTTCTTATCATTTCTCTTCTCTCATCTCCTTCCCTCTCTCTGCTCATCATCTCATTCCCCTTCTTCTTTCATCACCTTGTGCTTACCGTCTTTTATTTCTGCTTCCTCTTCTCCTTTATTACACCTTTTCTTACCTTTTCTCACCTTCTGATACCATCTAATCGTTTCCTATGATATTGTAGCAGCATCATTACTGGCCTTCAGCATCTCCATCGGAAACACCGAGAAACCTGCAGGTTCATGGACTAGACATCAGCACCCTCATGTGTGATAATCTCAACATCAAGGTCACGGCTGTGAAACCAGACGGCACGTGGCGCAATGACAACGAACAGCTCCTTCAGTGTAACTGTATCTCAGGCAGCTCAGTGTGTGTGTATGTGTGTGTGTGTGTGTGTGTGTGTGTATGTGTGGAATAAAACGAGATTCATTTAACCAGGAAGATGTTGAAATACTCTCCGGTAAGGATCTGTCCAATTTCATTTCATCTGTGTGTGTGTGTGTGTGTGTGTGTGCTTTATGGACCCACAAAGCTCAGATCTAATATTAAAATTTCAAATTAAAGATGGCACACATGCACACGCGAGAGCATCCTTCTGCATCCTGTAAAACACTTGCGTCCTCGTTCCGCGCTGCCGAAGCCTCGACACTGAGCTGAAGAGTGTGAAATTCTCCGAATTCTCAAACAATTTTCCCTTAACGAACAAACTGACAGGATTTAGCGATCATTTGAGTCATTTCATAAACGCCGGGTTTATATTCTCACGTCATAGCCCGACGTTAGCCCAGGAGTAAAAAACCTCCAACTGTCAGTAGAAGGGTTTAAGAATGAAAGAAGCTCCAGGGCTTACAGCTGTTTAACAGGTCGACCGGTTCCACAGCCAGATGTTCAGCCCAGTTGTTGCTGACGGCTGATTTGCTGTAGAAGGATTTATACATTTTTGTTTTTGCATTCTCCTGAGTCCTTTAGTTCTGCAGTTCCTCGGTTCTTTAGATCATCAATTCTTCAGTTCCTCAGTTCTTAAGTTCCTCAGATCTTCAGTTCCTCGGTTCTTCAGTTCCTCAGGTCTTAAGTTCTTCAGTTCCACTTCAAGTTTTAAGAACACTTATGGAAGGAGTCTCCAGTGTTAGAGGTTATGTTTTATGTGAAATCTTCAGTGTTTAGGGTTCTTTGCGATTTCCACGTGATGGAACATGCTACAAAAGAAAGAATAAAAAGACGTTATTGAGGGAACGACTGTTTATAGCTGCTGTAATGTAACGGAGAGCTGGAACTAGTTTGAGGAACTTTATATGGAACTACAAAAGGATAAAAAAAAGTATTAAAAATAGCTGTCCAGCTGATGTCTGTACTGGAATTACTCCAGTACTGAGCATACTCGTGTGTATGTGCAGCGGTGGTAATGGAGGAAGAGGAACACAGCTGTTACTGCTAGCTCTACACATCGCTAAAGATAGCATTAGCATTAGGAAGTTCCTGTGTACTGTATGGAAACTCACCAAAATAACCACAAAACCACATGAGACACGGAACAGACAGCTGGAAGACCATCACTCTCTCTCTCTCTGTCTGTCTCAATCTCTCTCTCTGTCTCTCTCTCTCGCTCTCTGTCTGTCTGTCTATCTGTCTGTCTCTCTCTCTGTGTCTCTCAAACTCTCTCGCTCTGTCTGTCTCTCTCTTGCTCTCTCTCAATCTCTCTCGCTCTCTGTCTCACTCTCTCAGCAGAGAAAGTATAACTTACAGGCTGTACAATAAAATCTCCAGTAATAACAAACACACACACACACACTCACACACACAGTGGCATGTTCACAGCTGGCTGCCTCCACACACACACACACACACACACACACAAAATCTGCATACCGTGCAGGGGAAATGAAACCCGAATAAAACATGTACGTGACCAGAACACACACGTGACAGGTGAACACGTAAAACGGAGCAGAGATCATTTACAGTCTAGAACTGAGCTGCAGACTCACGTCGCTAATGACATGCGCATGTAATTAACGTGAACAGACGACTTTACAGACTGTATCTGTAGGACAGCAGGTTTACAAGTGCTTTATGTTCAGACGTCCAGGGGAATTAAACACGTTTTACAACAACCAGTCTGTTTAAAAAGCTCAGCTCGGTATTGTTTATTATTTGTAAGTGGGTTAAAGATGTACAATCGGCTAAAATGTAAAAGTAAAACAAAAGTGGCCACGGAAAAATTTTTCTTTCTATAAGAAATAGAAATAAATACTCATTTAATCAAAGAAGCTAGTGAGAAAAAGCCTTGCGAAAGGGAGGGGGAAGGAAGGAAGGAAGGAAGGAAGGAAAGAGAGAAGGAAGGAGGGAAGGAAGGAGAAAAAGAAGGAAGGAATGAAGGAAGGAGGGAAGGAAGGAAGGAAGGAAGGAAGGAAGAAGGGAAGAAAGGATGGAAGGAAAGAGGGAGGGAAGGAAGGAGGGAAGGAAGGAAAGAAGGAAGGAAAGAGGGAGGGAAGTAAGGAGGGGAGGAAGGAAGGACGGAAGGAAGGAATGATTCAAAGAGTCCATCATTGTTCCTGTCCCAAAGAAACCCCATCCTGCTTCCCTCAATGACTACCGCCCTGTAGCCCTGACCTCAGTAGTGATGAAGTGCTTGGAGCGGCTGGTCAGAGACTTCATCATCTCTTCACTACCTGACACACTGGATCCACTACAGTTTGCTTACCGCCCGATCTGCTCAACAGATGATGCCATTTCTCACCTCCTTCATACATCACTCACTCACCTGCACAGTAGAAAGCGGAATTATGTTAAAATGCGCTTTGTCGACTACAGTTCAGTGTTTAACTCTATAATTCCCCACACACTCACCACCAAGCTGGAGCACCTGGGACCCATCTCTGTGTCAGAGGATCTCCAATTTCCTAACCGGCAGACCACAGGCAGTAAGGATGGGCAGACATGTCTCAGCCACCCTCATCCTCAGCACTGGAGCCCCCCAGGGTTGTGTTCTCAGCCCCCCACTGTACTCATTGTACACACATGACTGCGTGGCCACTACCAACTCCACCACCATCATCGAGTTTGCTGACGACACAGTTGTGGTCAGACTGATCTCCGAAAAACAATGAGACGGCCTACCTGGAGGAGATTAGGAATCTGGAGAACTGGTGCCAAAAGGAACAACCTCCTGCTTAACGTCAGTAAGACTAAGGAGCTGATAGTGGACTTCAGCATGAAGCAGGAGAGGAACTACCAGAACCCTGTGATCAACGAGAGAGTTGATCAGAGAGAGTGGACAGCTTCAGATACCTCGGTGTTCACATCACGCAGGACCTGTCATGATCCTGTCACATTAACACCATGGTGAAAAAGGCTCGGCAGCGTCTCTAACACCTCCGACGCTTGAGAGACTTTAGACCACCCTCTAAGGTGCTTAGGAACTTTTACTCCTGCACCATAAAGAGTATCCTGGTGAGAAACATCACAACCTGGTTCGGGAACAGCACCATGCAGGACAGACGAGCTCTTCAGAGGGTGGTTGGGTCAGCTGAACGCATCATCCATACCAAGCTCCCTGACCTGCACTCAATCTACTGCAAGCGGTGCTGGACCAAGGCCAGGAAGATTGTGATGGACCTCAGCCACCTTATAATTTTCTACATGTAAATTAATTGTAGATTTTATATTTCTTCTTCTTTTTTTCTATTTCTCCTGTCAATCACAGCATCTCTAGCCGATCGTAGGTGTCTGTGAGGTCAAGTGTGTGGAGGAGGGCCGAGTGCTCTCCTCGGATAGGGTTAGCAAACCTGTTTACTAGCACGGGGCAGGCCGCTGTGGTGAAGGAAGTAAAGCCTTGTTTATTTTCCATCCTGAAATAGGGGATGGTTTCCGTGGTGATGTATTTGAATGGAAGGATAAAGCGCAGCACGAACGATTTAACTCCATTGTGTTCGTTTATCGCGATGAACTGTTACACCGATTTATCGGCCAACCTCCGAAGTCAGAAGTTCAGCGTGTGATGAAGAGCGCAGGAGTGAAAATGAAAGAGTAGTGTATCGATCAGAGCGGGAAAAGCAGGACGGAGGAGTGTGTTCTCCTGCAGCACAGAAGATCATTACACAGCCTGCCACTACATGATGGACTAACTCCTCATAAACACACACACACACACACGCACACGCACACACACACAATCTACATCTATTTTTATGTATTTGTCTTCCTGTGTTTTATATATTTCTCTCTCTCTCATACACACACACACACACACACACACACACACACCTAAGACACACAGAGGCAGTGAAACACACCCACCCACACAAATCACAAACTCACATAAAGCTTACAATACACACCCACCCATATACACATATACAAACTACCACCCACGCACCCACCCACCTCTATACACACACACACACACACACACACACATTCTTGCACTTTATCTGCTGTAGTCAGCATTTTGCAGCTCTGGGCTACTTGAGATGCAGGTGGGTTTATTACACACACACACACACACACACACACATACACACACACACACACACACACACACACACACACACACACACACACACACAATGTGTCTCCATAGCAATCTCATACTGGAAAAATCTCCATAAACATTAAAAGTCTGTTTCTCATTTTTACTGCAGCCATGACCTGCTGTTTAGTGTTCTCTCTCTCTCTCTCTCTCTCTCTCTCTCACACACACACACACACACACACACACATGCACACTCATAAACACACATGGATGCAAACATCTGCATACACAATTTATGCATTAAACACACACACACACACACACACACACACACACACACACAAACATATTCAACACAGCCATCCGCAACATCTGAAAAGGTATTTGACACCAAAATAAGAAATGCTTAAAAAAGAAAGCTTTCACTTGTATGTATTTAACTCAAACACACACAACAAATGCTCTCGCACGGACTAAAAAATGCTCTCACATTCACATATTTACCCCTCACATTTCCAAACATGTTCTTACTCTCATGCGATTTCCTCTGACATTCGCGGGAAACGCCCTCACGCTCACGTATTCGCCTCTCATGTCCACAAAAACCTTTTTCATTCACGAAAAAAAAAAATGCTCTCACATTCACAAAGCTGGTCTGACAATTCATGTATTTATTCTCACATCCACACAAACACACTCACATGCCCTAAATGATGCTCTCATATTTACAGACGAACTGCTTTCATTCACAAAAATAGCTCCGTGTCCATTCATTTAGCTTCCACATTCACACAAAACTCTGAGAATTTACCTTTCGCGGTTTTATAAAACACTCACACACTCTCAAGCTGAACTTCCACCATTTACTAAAATGTAAAACGGTGAATGTGAGAGCAATAATCTCTGAATCAGAGCCTAAACACCATGTCTCACACACACACTCACTCACACACACACACACAACAAAGCTCATACAGCTGGAGATTTTAATAAGAGCTCATTGCCTCCATGCCCCCAGGCTTATCGCAGTATGATGGCTTCCCTCAGCGCTCTCCGCTGCACTCGGCTCTAATTACCATTCATTAGCGCTGCTAGCGGCAAAACAGGAGCCGTTACATCCAGCTTTCCACACAGCATGACCGGTCTAATATGAAGCCTCTAATGATTTGCCGCTGATTTACTATGCAAGCGCTTTTTATCCGAGCAATACGAACACACTATCATTCTCTCTCTCTCTCTCTCTCTCTCATCTCCGAGTCATTCACTGATTCAATTAATGAATCGAGAGGAATCAATTTGAAAGCACAAACAAATCAAATGTCACAATTAAAACAAGCACAACTGATCTGATCTGTTTGATGCTTCTTCTCTACGTGGTGAATCAAATGATTCAAATAGTGAGTCATTTAAAGGAGTCAGTGTAAAGATTCAAATGAATCAAATATGGATTTAAGTTCAGGAAATAACACTGAACAGTTAACGTATTTTTTTTGTTCTACAGGAAATAATCATTTTAATGATTAATAAATGTTTTGCTGTCTGTATCTGTTTTGTCTGGAATTCAAACTAAAAAAGTTTGGAGTCAAACCAAAATATTCATAGGTTTGGGAAGTTTTTGCATTTCCGCCGGGACTTACTAAACCACACGGAATGAAATAAGAATCCTGATGAAGCTGAGGTTTTTGTCTGTTTCTGCAGCTGATATGAAAACTTTCACGTGAGACTCAGTTTCCGCAGGAGAACTTCAGGACAAGTTTTCAGCACAAAGATAAATATTTGGAGCATTCGGATGTGTGTGTGTGTGTGTGTGTGTGTTGTTGCAGTGTTGGCATACAACATGCGGACACATCCAAACTCCAGCACCAAAAATAAGCAACGTGTGGGAGGATGAACGCGTCCTGGCATTCAGTGAGACGGGAGAGAGACACACGTGAAGAGAAAACTAATCCACGTGTGTGTGTATATGAGCTCATGAAACTCACAGAGGCAAGTCCACGTGCTTCACACACCTCAGCTGAAACAGTGAAAGGAAAAACTACATAGAAAATTCAGTTTATCTGTATTTTATTTAATCAGGATTAGTTGTAGTGTTAATCTTTTTTTTAAATTATATTTTTATTAAAGATTTATTATTATTTTAAAAATTATTTTTCTTTTTTTTTTAATAATTTTTTTAAATTATTATTTATAACCAGCCTTCATTGCTTATTTTTTAACATTAATTTTAGCTTCACTATTTGAAGTGGTATATATATATATATTATATTTGATTGTGAGAATTTTAATTAGGATTATTTCTAGCGTCACTGTTTATCAATTTTTTAAATTATATTTTTATTAAACATTTTTAATAAAAATTATTTTTCTTTTTCTCATCATTTTTTCTATTATTTATAACCGACCTTCATAATTTATTTTTTACATTTTAGCTTCAGTATTTAACCATGATCATTTAGATTTTTTTTTTTATATTTGATCGTGAGAATTTTAATTAGGATTATGTCTAGCATCAGTGTTTATAATTTATTTTCTATATTTTTTATTAATCATTTATTTCTTTTTCTTTTTCTTTTTTTACTGTTGCGTGGGAAGCTGGAGTGGTCGGGGGTGGATGATCACCTGGCCGCATGGATAATTGACTACCTCACCAACAGACCACAGTATGTGAGCTTGCGTGACTGTGTCTGAGGTGGTAGCCTGTAATACCGGGGCTCCCCAGGGCACGGTGCTCTCCCTGTTTATTTTTATGAAACATTAATTTTAAAAAAAATAATTTTTCTTTTTTTAAGTCATTTTTTACAAATTATTTTACAATTATTTTACCTTCTTCACTTATTTTTTTACATTATTTTTATTTTACATTATTATTTCTAGTGCCAGTATTTATCATATATATATATATATATATATATATATATATATATATATATATATATATATATATATATAATTAAATAATTAAATATAAGTACATTTTTTTACATTAGAAATACTAGAAATAATCCTGAATTAATATTTACAATAAAATATAATATAATTATATAGAATTATTTTAATTAGGATTATTTCTAGTGTCAGTGTTTATCATTTCTTTAACTATATTTTTTATTAAACATTTATTATTTTTTTTAAATAATTTTTCTTTTTTTATCATTAATTTTTTTTTATTATTTATAACCGACTTTCATAACTTATTCTTTTTTACATTTTAGCATCACTATTTGACCATGATTATTTAGATAATTATTTAAATAATTGATCGTGAGAATATTAATTAGGATTATTTCTAGCGTCAGTGTTTATCTTTTTATTTTTTTTTATTAAACATTTTACAAAATCATCTTTTTTTTCAATACTGCAATACTTATTTTTTACATTTTAGCTTGACAGTTGGACCGTGATTATGTAGATTATTATTATTATTTTTTTTTTATATTTGATCGTGAGACTTTTAATGTTTTTTATTTGATTGTGTTTTGTTAATTAATTGTACTGATGTTTAGTTTTTTGTATTTAATCTTATTGTCATCAGTTGCATTATTCGATTCTAAACAGTGTTTATTTATTTGCTTGCGGTGTTAAAGTTTGGTATTTAATTATAGTGATATTACATTTTTTTGGAATTTTATTGTGATGATGTTTAGATTTTTGCTCCTTGAATGAATTAACACATCAGCGTGAAGCGCTGCTTGTTGTCTAGCTCTAAGATTAGGATTAAGATTAGGATTTCTCTCTGTAGAATAACCTGGTCACTCTCATCTCACTGCCACGTGTTAAACCTGAAATAGGCTCACACGGCATTATGGGTAAAAACACATCATTAGCGAGTCTTTGGAAGCCTTCTGGTGTTTGTGGATTCTTTAAGTGGCTCCTGTTCAAGCAAAAGATCTCACTAGATCCAATTTGTAGCGTTTGGATCAGATCCTGTTAAACCCTGCTGTAAAGCGTATGTCTCCTCAGAGTCCCAGCTCGCAACCCCACACGGGAGAAGCGCCTGGAGATTTTACCCAGATGGTCGAAAAATAGATTAACGAATTGAACAAAGAAAAAGAAAAAAAAAAGAAATTATTTACTGTTGCTGTGGTCGATAGCGTCATTAAATAAAGAGTAAAGAGTTTTTGTTTTGATTTTAAAATGATCACTATTGCATTTAGTCGCTTTATAATCCGCACGAACACACCTGAACACATCATACGGTATGTCTAAACCTTCATTACAATATTTAACAACTCCGCTGGATCTGATGCGATCTGATACGAGTTCGATTCTTATGCAAATCTGGAGATCCATATTCAACAATATCACTTTAATCTGTTAAGCTTAAAAATCATCAAAGTATCCCCACCTTCACTCACAGATGGTTTGATCCAGATGGACGTCCTCATGACGGTCCATCATTCAGATGCTTTGATGCAGATATTAACCCACAAACCCAATAATCTGTCTGTATTTCAATGATACAGTGTGTGTGTGTGTGTGTGTGTGTGTGTGTGTGTTGTAACTGTCAAACTATGAATCATATTTATGATGCACCACAAAAACACTAGCATGTGAAACCAAAACACTCCAGATTATAGAACAGGGGCTTTCTGCTGAGGGGTGTACAAGCAATACACACACACACACACACACACACACACACACACACACCTTCTCTCAGCAAGGTGTCTCTGGAATTTGACATGTTTTATTTTCAGTGTTCTCTCCCAGACAGGAGCAGTGTGCCGACTGGTAAACAGGTAACGTTGATCACCTGTAGTGTGTGTGTGAGTGTGTGTGTGTGTGTGTGTGTGTGCATGTTATATTGTGAGACAGCTTTTTCTACTCTAATACACGTATGTTTAAAAGCTCTAATTATTCTGTTGATTTGAATACCTGTGTGTGTGTGTGTGTGTGTGTGCTCTCTCCCTCTCTGTGTAAGTAAATGCCTGTAGAGGCTAAGTGATGCACCGGATGCCAGATTGTGACAGCGCACAGCAGATGATGATCAAATAGCAGCTGCAGGGACATCGATTCCTTTTCTGTCTAACACACACACACATACACACACACACACACACACACACACACACACACACACTGACACGGCCACCGGTCGTATATTTGGCAGCCACTTCAAACAGAAAGTGAACATGGCGTCTTCTCATTCCAGCTCTGTCACTGTCCTCAATCATTTTATCATATACATCACACTGATTCAACACACACACTCACACACGCACACACACACACACTACACACACACACACACACACACACACACACACAACACTACTGTACTGAGTAGTGAGAGACAGACTGATAGATCTATCAATAAAAATAATTCCAGTTCACATATTACACAAGTCATTTTGACTGATTTATAAACAAACAGACAGACAGGTGAATACACAGACAGACAGACAGTCAGATGAATATACAGACAGACAGACAGACAGGTGAATACACAGACAGACAGACAGACAGACAGACAGAGAGGTGAATTCACAGACAGACAGAGAGGTGAATATACAGACAGACAGACAGCTGAATACATAGACAGACAGACAGACAGATAAACAGTCAGACAGACAGGTGAAAAGATAACAGACATGATGAGTACAGGGTGAACAGACAGGCAGGCAGGAAGGCAGATAGACAGGCAGACAGGTGTATACACAGACAGACAGACAGGTTAATACACAGAAAGAAATACAGGTGAATACACAGACATACAGATAGGTGAATACACAGACAGACAGAAAGACAGGTGAATACACAGACAGACAGGCAGGTGAATACACAGACAGAAAGACAGGTGTATACACATACAGACAGAAAGACAGGTGTATACACATACAGACAGAAAGACAGGTGTATACACAGACAGACAGACAGGTTAATACACAGACAGAAATACAGGTGAATACACAGACAGACAGGCAGGTGAATACACAGACAGAAAGACAGGTGTATACACATACAGACAGAAAGACAGGTGTATACACATACAGACAGAAAGACAGGTGTATACACAGACAGACAGACAGGTTAATACACAGACAGAAATACAGGTGAATACACAGATAGACAAACAGATAGGTGAATACACAGACAGACAGAAAGACAGGTGAATACACAGACAGACAGACAGGCAGGTGAATACACAGACAGACAGACAGGTGAATACACAGACAGACAGAAAGACAGACAGCTGAATACACAGACAGACGGACAGGTGAAAAGATAACAGACATGATGAGTACAGGATGAACAGACAGGCAGGCAGGAAGGCAGATAGACAGGCAGGAAGGCAGATAGACAGGGAGACAGGCAGATAGACAGGGAGGCAGGCAGGCAGATAGACAGGAAGGGAGACACTCACTTCCTGGTGTCACTTTGTGTATGATTTTTAAAAATACAATATAGTCAGAGATACACAACAACAAAATTACAAGCAAGATGCTGTAAAGTGTGTGTGTGTGTGTGTGTGTGTGTGTGTGTGTGTGTGATTAGATTACTCCTGTCAGAAGTGTTGTTGCAAATGCTGTTGTCTCAGCTGAAAAGTTTTTTGTGCATACTGGCTGCATTTCAGTTTAGATTTAGCGAAGGAACTTCATTTATCACACAAACACACACACACACACACACACACACACACAAGAAGAAATGAAAGAGAAAGACGAGTGTGTGATGTCGTGTCCCAGGAAGATGACGATATTATGATGTGACACTGCTGTCACTGCTGCTCAGTTTTGACACACTGACACACACACACACACACACACACACACTAAAAACACTTGAAATATGACCTGCTGAGTGTATGTGGTGGTCAGTGTGTCACAAATCACACACAATGATCTACACCGTGTAATAACTCTTATTACAGACTGACTCGTGTAATAAAGACGTTTTTATTTTTAAAACTTTATTTTTATTTTGTTTCAGAATTTTGTTTAAACAAAAATAACATCATGTTGGACTGGAGAGGTGTGTGTGTGTGTGTGTGTGCGTTTTCAGACTTGATCTATGTACCTGTCAGTCATACTGAATAGGGTGTGGCTTGTGTGTGTCAGTCTCAGTGAAGGAGGTGTGGCCTGTGTGTGTGAGTAGGAGAGGAAGGAGGTGTGTGTTTGTGTGTGTGTGTGTGTGTTAGTCTCAATTAAGGAGGTGTGTGTTTGTGTGTGTGTGTGTGTTAGTCTCAGTGAAAGTGGTGTGTGTTTGTGTGTTAGTCTCAGTGGAGGAGGTGTGTGTGTGTGTTAGTCTCAGTGAAGGAGGTGTGTGTGTGTGTGTGTGTTAGTCTCAGTGAAGGAGGTGTGTGTGTGTGTGTGTGTGTGTGTTAGTCTCAGTGAAGGAGGTGTGTGTGTGTGTGTGTT
>JAUCMX010000001.1:34774301-34926801 GCA_033459395.1 Hemibagrus guttatus | reverse complement strand
CTCTCACTACAGATCACAATGTCATCTGCAAACATCATTGTCCAAGGAGACTCCTGTCTGACCTCCTCTGACAACTGGTCCATCACTATAGCAAACAGGAAGGGGCTCAGAGCCGATCCCTGATGCAGTCCCACCTCCACTTTGAACTCCTCTGTCTGACCTACAGCACACCTCACCACTGTCCTGCTCCTCTCATACATGTCCTGCACCACTCTGACATACTTCTCTGCTACTCCTGACTTCCTCATACAGTACCACAGCTCTTCTCTTGGCACCCTGTCATACGCTTTCTCCAAGTCTACAAACACACAGTGCAACTCCCTCTGACCATCCCTATACTTCTCCATCAAAATTCTCAGAGCAAAAATTGCATCTGTTGTGCTCTTTCTGGGCATGAAGCCATACTGCTGCTCACAAATTTCCACTACCTTCCTTAACCTAGCTTCCACTACTCTTTCCCATAGCTTCATTGTATGGCTCATCAACTTTATCCCCCTATAATTACTGCAACTCTGCACGTCACCCTTATTCTTAAAGATCGGCACTAACACACTTCTTCTCCATTCCTCAGGCATCCTCTCACTCTCTAAAACCCTGTTGAACAAACTAGTCAAAAATTCCACTGCTGCCTCTCCCAGACACTTCCAGACCTCCACCGGGATGTCGTCAGGACCAACTGGCTTCCCACTTTTCATCCTCTTCAAAGCCTTCCTGACTTCATCCTTTCTAATCTTATCTACTTTCTGTTCCACAGAGTTCACCCCTTCTACTCTTTTTTCCCTCTCATTTTCCTCATTCATCAGCTCCTCAAAGTATTCCTTCCATTTCCTCTGTACACTCTCCTCACTTGTGAGCACCCTTCCATCTCTATCCTTAATAACTCTAACTTGCTGCACATCCTTCCCATCTCGATCCCTCTGCCTAGCTAACCTGTACAAGTCCTTCTCTCCTTCTCTAGTGTCTAACCTAGTGTACAACTCTTCATATGCCTTCTGCTTGGCCTTAGACACCTCCCTCTTCACTCTGCGCTGTAACTCCTTGTATTCCTGTCTATAATAAACAAAACTGATTACCGACAATAAATTTGACTCACATCACATAAAAGACTCGATTCAAAGATCCGATTCATTCGCTAAAAGACTCATTACACTCGCTATTTAATCTGTTAAATAAATCCTGAACATCTTAGACTCGTACATGAACAGACAGATACACGCCGTTATAAAGTCGTTTTATTAAATAATGTTCAAAAGAATCGCTCTGAACATTTTTTTTGACTGAAGCTTGTCGTGAGGTTTGGTTTTTAGACAACTCCAAAAGAAGGAAAGAAAGAAAGACATTCGACTCTTTCTTTACGAAACCTTTCAACAACTTGAGAGAAATAAATTTTATATAAGAGTAGTTGTGAAGCCAGTGCCAGACCTTTCCCATTTCTTAACCACCTCCTCTTCTGGAGCCCACATCCAGTTCTCCGCGCTGCTTTCACTCCCTGCGTTCACTTCATACTTCCGGGTTCTGAACGTCAATCAAAGAGGCGTGGTTTCCGAGACAACGCTTGGCATGCAATCTAAAGTTTCTCCACAAGGGGGCGACATTACATTACATTACATTACATTAACACTTAAACCTTTCGATTCGCGTGGAAATGGAGGCTTTATATAAACGCATTTAATTTTCTCTGACCTGTTTTTTTTTTTATGAAGTTTTATTATTTCCTAGTTGCTTAAAAAGTGCGTGAAATTTAATAAAATGCATATATACTTCTATAAAGCGAAACATTAAAGGTATAGACATTTGTTCAGATTTTTAGATAACGCGCATCTATAAAAAAAAAAAACAATTAAACAATTAAAAAAGACAAAATGTTTCTTTGTTTTTATCCACTACATTATTTGAAAGATTTAAATCAACGTTTTAAGCTCCACCCACTTCACAATCACGTGACAGGTTATGTTCCTGAAAAGCCCGTCTCGTTGTACTAGAAATATTGGCGTGATTTTTTTTTATTTTTTATTATGATATACAGGAGAGTTTCTTTCATAAATCTTTACATTTTTCTTGTAAACTCGTTTTTCTTCCAAAAGTTTAATTCTTCATTCAGAAGCAAAAAGTTTCTAGAACTTTCTTGATTTGGTTTCATGAAAATTCCACATTGATTCCTCTTATTAATGAAATCTAATTAATTAAATTGAATTAACTAATTAATATATTATTATTAACTTACATCTGCTTCCTTCTTACAGAGGAATTGATAGAAATGGCTTCATGTTTGAAAAAGATGATATATATATATATATATATATATATATTTTTAAAAACCTGCAGATTAATTTAATGACTTTAAAGCAAAGTGTGTGAAAGTTTTTCACTTGGGATTTTTACACGGTGTGAAACATTTTAAATTTGATATAAAGATGATTTTTTTTTCAAGTATGTAAGTATGCAAATAGACACGTTTAATATGATTAAATTGAAATAAAATTATATTTAAACAAAAAAAAAAAACAAAAAAAAACAACAACTTACCTGCAGGAAAATCAACAACCCATAAAATGTTTTATTTAAAAAATATATAAATAACGTGTAATTATAAACATATTTATTTATTTAACCTTTTAAGTACAGTTTCAACTACACCACAAACTCAGGAATTGTTTATCCCTCTTAAAATAAAAAAGTTATAAAACATCATTAATGCTGTGATTGTCACAGTGAGGTTCTAGCAGCATTAATGACAAAATTCAACACAATTCTCAGATAAATGTTTTCTAAATATTTACTGACAAAATAAACAAAATTAAAAGACTCGGGACACACAATCTCTTTTAATTCAACTTTAATTAATTCCAAAGAAAAACAAATGTAAAGGCGCTCCCTCATATATTAATCTCCAAAATGTTTTTGTTTTCTTCTTTTTTTTTTTTTTTAAATATCTTTACACAATCATCATTTTCTCAGAGAGAAAGATATGCAGTGTTCACGAACGAAGAGTTCGGCGTGTGTGGATGGAGAAATGGACATTCATGAAAAAAAACAAAACAAAACAAACACAAGACGTACAGTTATTTTATTATATATTTATATATTTCTGTTATGTACATAGCCCTCGTACAGCCGGAGAAACAGGGCTTCACACGACAGAGAGCGCGAGAGCGAAAGAACGCGAGAGCGAATGAACGCGAGAGCTTCACCTTTAGATCTTTCAGGAGAAGGTAAAATCCAACAAAATGGATGTAGGACTGAGTTTGAATCCAGAATTCAGGAACTTTTGAGGACTTCTGTGTCTACTCCGTGACCTGCTCGGCTGTGCTAGTAAACAAATCACTACTGTATTCGATTATTGTTTATTTCCTTTTACAGTAACCCTAAGATTATTATTAAGTTTTCTTCCTCCGTTCTTCACCAATCAGGTCGTGAGTTTGTGCTGGTGATTAAAAATAAATCGCCTCAGTGAGAAGGAAATCAAAACATGTCGCTTTTTACTCGACACGACAGTGCGTGTGCACTCGGAAGAGAGAGTTGCTATGGTAACGTGAGCCGGAAGTGTAACAGCTGCCTTAATAAACATGTAATAAAAGCCGAACGCTGAGGCTGATTACATTCCGACTTCCAGACGATCGTTGTCCGTGACCATCTACAAAATCGTATGACCTTCTAATAGGTTACACACGATACCTTTATACACCTAAACATCATTAAAACACATTTTAAACCACGATAATGACGTGTAAAAATCCAGGCAGTTTAATCTGGCTCTCAGCATCTTGACCTTAAAAAGCAGGCCACGCCCACAAGCATGACATGTCGATCAGCTGGCAGAGGCGCTAACCTGCTTTATCGGTAGCACTTGGGATTGTTTTAAATCTGTTGCTATGGCGATGCGGGAGACACCAAAAAACTGAAAAAAAAAAAATCCTATGTAATGAAAACCTGTAGAAAGCACATTTCCCTAAACTGTTAGCATAGAGTTGAAATGCGCTAATGCTGTTTGAGGTAAATTCCTGGTTATCGCGTCACTTCCGATTTGTAGAGCTATAACAAAAAAATGGGCGGATCGCGTGCAGTCCTGTTTCTCCGCTCGTGTTAGCCCTGCTTTGCTAGTGACGTGAGAACAGATGTGATGTTGACGTGAGGTGATGGGATTGTCCAGTCCGTTGCGTCGCTGTAAACTGTTGAGGAAAGAACGGACGTCATGTGCATCTCTCAACGTCCAGAGAGCGGCTAGCATTTAGCGTTAGCATGCTGCTTCGGGAGTAACAGATGAGATGAAGAACACAACGCTCCCCACGCAGCCCCCTCATACCCCATACACCCCCCCCCTCCATTGCCCACTCACACACCCCACCCCAAAAGGGAAAAAAAAACTTCCATGTTTCAAGCACAGATTAGATCTCTAAAGCAGTTTCTCTTGCTAGTTAATGAGAGTTAAGAAAGAAAAAAAAAAAAGGTAACATGTACCGAGCTCTCACTTTTATTTATTTAAACCCGTGTGAGTGTAACTGTGTCACATTCACGTGAGCTTCCTGTTTTTGGTAAACATTCTGAATTTTTATTTGATTTGCACCAAGGATTAAAAAACAAAGAAAGAAAAACAAAACCAGACAACACTCCGTCTTCTCAAATCCTCCGACTCTGACGGTTTACGACACGACAAAAGTAAAAAATAATCTGATTTATATATCACTACCTGAAACCTTCTTTAAAACATGCTTCCCATTCCTCACTCTCTCATACACGCACATGTTAAAGCGCAGCGTGACGCAGCACCCCGCTTTCCAGTTTTCTGGAGGAAAAAAACAAACAAACAAAAATCCATAACATGCATCACATTTTTTCTCTTTCAAGTCTAAACACGTGGCACGTGAGCGATCCGATTCGGAACACAGCCCGGCCGTGGCGTTTACACGTGATGAGGATAAACCTCGCTATCACTATCATTATCACTCCGTTCTAAAGCACCGTAACATGAAAATAATCAACAAGCGGTCGAGCGAGCTTTACCTACTGCACTCTCTCTCTCTCTCAGTAAAAAACGCAGATGTTTTTTTCTTTTCCAGGTTAGATTTGGAACAAAGCCACGATCGTCCTGCAGACCGCCTCATCAGACTTACGATATTCTCCTTCAGCTGTTTTAATAAAACGCAGAGTTTTGATTTGAAACACAGCCACGATGCGACTTCCTGAAATGTTCTGAGGTTTAAATCCCTGACCTGGACGATGAAACCGTGAACACTACATGGTGGAGCGAGCATCACAACCAACCTGCTCTCTCTCTCTCTCCCTCTCTCTCTCTTTATTGTAACTGTGAGAGAGTTTGAAAGATTTGGAACAAGTTTCTAGAAGTCCTTTTGGCCTTGGCTCAGCTCGTGACCTGCACAGGTGTGTCCTGTGTGAGTAAAGTAAACTCTAACTGACCGACGCATCCTGGTTACTGTAATGAAGATAAATAATAACAACAACAACATCATAGTCCACCAGTGCAGCACACACACCTCCAACCTGAACACACAGTAAAACGCTCACGATTTTGATATTTTCAAAAAAAATCGACAAAATCTAGAAATAAACTGACCCAAAAAGCCGTCGGGTCAGTTTATTGCCGTCGCTTGTAATATCATGACCTATTTGTTAAAAAAAAAAAAAAAAATCCAGAAAATGTTCAATCGCATATTAAAATGACTTTTTAATGCCCAGTTCGCTAGCTAGCACGGGTAACTACATACACAAAAAAAAGAAGGTAAAGATGATCCGTTATCTGATGACGAGGAGATTAAATCTTGTGCCTCTTAATTCTATAACAAACGTTAAGATGTATTAATTCACGGCCTTGTTGGACGTGCGCTACGTTTATTTTTTTTTACTGCACTACTCAGGCTGTTGGTATATTCAACACTTTTCATGCTGTAAATCTAAGAGATTGTGTTTTTTTTACTTTATGATTATTATTTTTAAACTACATGATCTATTCCACTGCTAACTGGTTAATTCTAACGCTAACATGCAATTAGGCTCGATTTCCGATACAAACCCACAGCAACTTTGTGTTTATTTAATTTTGACCTATAAAACATAAAAAGTAGCCCTCGCTTTCCCCCCCCAGGCTTTTCGATGCATAGGAACGAGTCGTTTGCAAATTCATAAACTGGCATTGCGAGAAGAAATTTTTAGGATTCGTTTCACAAGCAAGCGGATAAGCGAATAGCTAATTGAGCACAGAGCACCTTAAATCACCGGCAAACCGCGTCACACGCTCGAGATAAATACAAATAGAAATGTTTATTGCTTTACGTGACCGTTTTTGCCACGTTTACAAACCTGACCTTTGACCTATAAACGCTGAAACCACCAGCGATATGGCAAAAAAACAAAAACAAAAAAAAACAAACAAACATATGTATACAGTATTACTGTGTGTGTGTGTGTAACAGCTTGTCCTGTTTTTTTACTCGTATCACTTGGGTTTGTCAGACATGTCGAAATGGAAAGAGAGGAAACCGGAAGTGACCAGTGAACTGACCGGCAGCTCAGCCAAACTTTATGGCAACGCAGATCAAAGCCCTTTAATGCCACGGCACTGTTATCAAATATGTGTAGTTATTTTTCTTTGTACTTTGTCTTGTGCCCCTCCCCTGTCCTCCATCTCCTGCCCCTCCCCCGTCCTCCACCTGGCATCTCCTGGCTCTACCTGGAAATCATGGAGCTGGACTGAGATTGGCTGGAGGACGTAGTGGCAGCACTGAGCTGAGAGAATCCGCTGTGACTCGACTCCAGGCTCGTCATCGAACCCCTGAGAGGAACAGAGAGACGAAAGAGAGGAATGACAGAGAGAAAGAAAGAAGAGAAAGAAAGGGAGTCAGAGAGAGAGACAGACAGACAGACAGAAAGACACACAAGTGATGATACAATCCACACCAGTAGATGCCCAATAATAATATAAAAGTTGTGTTAATAAACACACACAGTCTCACAGTGAGCTGAACCCCAATCCTACAGCTGGACATGCAGCCAGGAGACACACACACACACACACACACACCCCATCAGTCTCAGCCACCTTCCAGGCCTTCATATGTACTGCATTCCATCAGAAACACATCCACCCAAAAAAAATGCTAACATGCTAAAATGCACGAGGCACGGTACAGATCCTTTAGCATTGTTAGCCTTCACCTGCTATTAGCATTAGCTACATTAGCATGTATGGGCTCAGTGTTCCTTCCAGCTCACTGTGGTAGAGTTCTGACTGGAAAAAAATGGGAAAAGGAAAACTTTTTTTTCCCTGTCATCGCTAAATACACACCTCAAACCAGACAACCACATAAGCTTTAAAGAAAGCAAGAAAAAGTGTGTGTGTGTGAGATATCTGACACTGTAAAAAACAATTATGCACATTTACGCTAACACGGCTAATAAAACCCCCTTCAAAACTGATCAGACTTATTGATTCCTCAGATATCTGAGAGATGAAAACTCATTCTGTGTTAAAATTGAAATAATTTACCTTTAGAAAATAGCATTAGCCTTGTTAGCATTTAAAAAAGATTAGTGATTAAAGAGGAAGCCAAAGATGAGGTTAGTCACGTAGACATTGCAGTGTTGTTTGATTTAATTTAAGTTTTTAATAAACACACCCTTATCGACTTCGGCTCCGTTACAGTAGCACATGCAAAAGGGCTTTTTAAAAAAAAATTATTTCCGTGCTAATAAGCTAACTTGCTACCTAAAATGTTTGCTAGCTAACTAGAAAATGACTAAAAAAAAAATGTACTATTTTTTTCTTGTAAAATGTACTGAAGCTTAACAGGCCATAATTATTTTTATTATATATTTTTCAATTCAATTCAATTTTTTAAATTCAAGTTCAAAGAGAAGTCGATAAGGGAGCATCGGGGGAAAAAAAACATTTTTTGGAACACAGCCATAATTTTATTCTTAAATTGTTTAGTAAAAATTCACACCACGCCCTCATTAAAAAAAAAATTATATATATATACACATGCATACGTTTTTAGTCTAATAATTTGCATATATAATTTCATAATTTTTAAAAATCATAAATAAAATGTCAAATTTTTTGAAAAAAAAAAATTTAAATTCAAATAACCTAAAATAACTTTTTTGAAAAATACATATTAAAATATAGAATTGAAATAATAAATAATATTTTAAAAAATGTAAAAATAAATAAATAAATTAAATAAAAAAATAAATAACGCATTAAATATACTTTACAGATTTTTTCTTTAAATGATCAAACACTGATTTTATTAAGAACTGCTTTGTTGTTTTTTGCTACGAGGGCGTTTTGCAAATTTCCCCACGCTCATACCAAGAAGAAAAATCAAACGTACACACACTGTACTCTCTCATGTTAAAGGAATACTCCGATATTTTACTCCGTCTGTAAAATATCTTTGTCTGTAGTGTAGCTGTAATCAGCCTCACGTTTCTGAGAATAAAGACCAAGGAAACGTGTTTGTTTTCACGTGAAATGCACTTGTAATAGAAGTCTTGGGGCAGATGATGAAATTCTGCAATACATTACATTAAAAATTAAATAAATATGAAATCTAAATTCGATATTTGAATACTATCCGAGAAAGACGAGCTACATGTTCATCCCTTTACAAAAGTAGTTCTGGCTTTATCTTACACTGCCCCTAAATGTATTTCTTGTATCCATACGCCTCATCTCTTTCAAAAAGTAACTCCAGTGTTACGTTGCACTTTCTTGACGGTTGTTTCGTATCCTTCCGCCATCAGAGTCACACAAATTCTTCCCTTTAGAAAAAGTAGTTCCTTCTTTGAGTGAAGCTAATGTACAGATTCAGCTTCATTTATGAAGGGAAAAAAAATCCTGATTGTTCTTTAAACATCTGCCCCTAGAGTTCCATTCTCTGTGATTTTCAGAGCAGAACAAAGCGCGTGTGTGTTTTTCTGTATTTTGTATGTGTGTACGTTGGATTTCCTCGTCCATGCTTCCATAACCTGCTAGATTTACGGAAACCCAAGCCGAGCATGTGTTCAGCGCATTAGCGTTAGCATTGACGTTAATGCTAACACGCGGACAGAGCTTCGTTAGCGTGGCGCTAAAGCTTGGCTAACGGCAAACAGGATCACTTACAAACTCTGCACATCGCAGCAAGCCGTTCTTTACGGAGGGAGAAACAGAAAAACGAAGGCAGTCGTGAGGAAACGGGCGCAGTGGGTGGGGGGAGAGAGAGAGAGAGAGAGAGAGAGAGAGAGAGGGAGAGAGAGAGAGAGAGAGAGAGAGAGAGAGAGAGAGAGAGAAAGCAGATGCTTGGACAGTGTTTGACTGTAGGCAGTTACTTGGCATTGAGGTGAAATAAATAAATAAATGATGAAAAGATGTCAGTTTTTAACAGTTTTTGTGTACACATAGTGATTGCAGATGTTTCTGCTGTGATCCAGATGTGAAGTTACCTGAAGTCCTCGGAGCCCAGGACCTCGGTGTAGTACATGACTTTACACTTGTGAGAGGAAACCTGCAGTGTGGCTAACACGTCATCCACACGGGGCAGGTTGGTGGTGGCGCATGCAGGCATAGAGTGGAACCGCCACTGCAGGATGTAGAACCCGGGCCAGCGCGTCACATGAGAACCCTGCACACGGGGACGGAGGGATGAGAGAGAATCAGAGAAGAGGAATAATAAAACGTCAAGGAGATTGTGAATAAACAAACAAAACAAGATCTAGAAGCTTAATAATCAAACTAATATATAAATGAATAGTAATAATGCATAAATAAAAAAATAAAAAAAACAGATATAGATAAATATGTAAAATAACAAAAACAACTAAGTAAATAAATAACAAACAAAAGAGTTAAAAAAAACATACGGCTAATTAGAAATATTGTAGACAGAGAGAGAGATAGAGGGATAAAAGCAAAAAAAGAAGATTAATAAATAAAATTAAACAACCAAAGCAGTAGATAAATACATTATGCAGTAATAAATTAATAAACAAAAATATACTTTGGATAAATAACTCAATAAAAATAAAACAAATATTGATAAAAATATAAATATACAGACAGACAGCTAGATGAAAAAAAATAAAGAACCAAATAAAATAAATAAGCAGAAAGACAAAAACAAACATTAAAATCCAGACAGGTGTGTAATAAACAGATGGATATAGACAACAGAGATAAACAGAGAGATAAATAAACAAACTAAGGTGATTAAAATAAATATATTAAAATATAACTTATCCCCCAAAAAATTCCAACAGGACAAAAAAAAATCTTTAATTTAAATGTTCCTTAAATTTTTTTTTACAATTTAAAATCTACCAGAAAAGGTGAACATGTAAAAAATACTTTGTGTGTTTAATTATGTTTCAGAGCTGTAAAGCTAAACAAGTAAAGGAAGCATATAGATTACCTGCACGCTCTCCCCCTCTTTACAGGTGAGCGGAGACTCCACCATGCTGTAGTCCTGCCCCAGCTGCCATGACTTGTCGATGAGCTGCACGTTGTTGCCCCCAGGTGACGTGATGCCGTGAGACGCCAGCGCCTCTTTCCTGGGCGGCTGAGGAGCCCGTTTGGAGTGGTAGATGTTGAAGACCACGTCTCCTTTACACACGTCAAAGTCCCAAGTGATTACGGAGGAAGCGTCAATGATCTCGATCAGCAGCTGGAGGAAACGAGAGAGGAGATGAATATATACACATACGCACTCTATATCTGATTATTAGGTCACGTGAAAAATAAATGATGTCATCACGAAATGCCTTGCCTCGTGCGGCGCTCCTTTAAAGACGCTGGCGCTCTGGTAGATGGTTTCTGTCCACAGTTTGATGTCGTCGTTCTCCAGTTCCTCGGGGGTTCTGTAGAGGGATTTGGGGACCAGGCCTCCCTCGGGAACCTCGCACTGTAAAACATCAAAACAAAATTCCCTCATACTCCTTGATATTCAAGTGAACATCTGATTTACATTTGGCCACACCCACAAAACTCCATAAAGGCAAAGCAGAAAGCTGAAAACAAAAACAACTAGACGGTGAACATCTTTCATTAATGCAGCTCAGAGACACTAACTCCTCCTCTTCCTTTTATAGAGCACCATTTACCATTGGCCACACCCACAAAAGGCAAAGCAGAGAGCTTAAAACAACAACTAAACGGTGAAATAGTGTACGCTAAATCTTCCATTGATGAAGCTCAGAGACACTAACTCCTCCTTTTATAGAGCACCATTTACATTTAGCCATGCCCACAAGATTCCATACACAACAGACAACATTTTATCTGCTACAAACACAAACTAAACGTTCACATGACGATACGATGTGATAAATTATTTAATGATAAAATAAAGATAATTAGATACATACAAGATTTATAAGACACGGGCTGCTCTAGAACATCTTAGTACTGGGTTTTTTTATCCTGTTAAACACACACTCTGTAAGCTACGCCCACACACTCACCATACACTCTCCACCCAGGAAGTCGGGGATAACTTCCTTATCGATGTAATCCACCAGACCGCCGGGACCCTGATAGTCGTTCCCGGCGTAGATCAGGAACTTCTTGCGCGTGTTCTCGTCGATGAATGGACTCACCTGAGGGAGAGGGAAAAAATAAATCACAATAAAACATTGTATATAACATATGTAAACAATGCATCCTGCCTCCTTAATAATTTATATAAACATTTCTAAAATAACCATTCATAAGTTCAAATGCTGTTCAATACTATATAAAAAAAAATTATGCAAACAGAGAAAATAAACCTGTAATCTAACAAATAAATAATTTTTAAAAACAAAAATAATATAACCATGAAATAAAAAAGTCAAGTAGTTAAAGGTGCAATAAGGGATGTTTTCTGTCATTTGTTATACACGGGATTCATTCTTCATATCACTGCAGGCAGGGTGGAGCTTCGTAAAAATGGATGAATATGACTGGAAAAACAAACAAAAACAAAAAAAAGAAAAAAAGAAAAAACAAACCTAATCTAGCTACCTAATGCAGCTTTAAGATAATAAATAGCATATTGGGTAAATCAAGGAATTGGAGCTCAGGTAAAAAACATCTATTCTATTTAAAATATAAATAAATGTATGTGTAAAATGATCCTTAAATAAAAGATTGGTGACTTGTCATTGCATTTAGCTATTCATATGATGCAGTTGCGTTCTGCTGAATGACCACCAGGGGGCATGACGAATACACACTCGTATTGAAATGCTGCAGTGTGACACTGCACAGTAACCGCATAGCTAAAATAAGAATTACTGCGATCATTAATGAAATGAAACCATAAAAAGCTCATTTACCATCATACCATCATACAGACAGACAGACAGACAGTTGGATAGAGCAGAAGGCTGCTGTCTTAACCTGCAGCTCTCGGATCAAACCCTGAGCATTTTTTTTCTTTACTCCTCACACTTCCTGATCTAGTGTGTAAACAGGAAGTGGTGGAACCTCACCAGAGTCCAGAGCACAGGGAAGACTCGGGGAGCACGCAGGATGAGAAGGCGCCCGAGGGTTTCTGGGTAATTTGCTTCCACCACCTCGATGATGCGCAGCAGAGCTTTAACTCCGGGACGCCACAAATGCCTCATGTTCAAACCCTCCAGATCCACCAGACATGTCCAACAACTGCACACATCATCATCAGCATAATCATCATCATGGCTTTACAGAATGTGTGCACTGTGTGTGTGCGCGTGTTTCTGTAGGTTTCTATAATAAGAAGGTTTTCAGGCTAAGGCCGTACAAGACACATTCCCTTTGCTGTGACAGAAAAAAGTGCAAATGTGTTAGAAGGGGGGGGGGTAGAGAGAGAGAGAGAGAGACACAGACAGACAGACAGAGAGAGAGAGAGAGAGAGAGAGAGAGAGAGAGAGAGAGACAGACAGACAGACAGAGAGAGAGAGAGAGAGAGAGAGAGAGAGAGAGAGAGAGAGAGAGAGAGAGAGAGAGAGAGAGAAAAAGAGAGAGAGAGAGAGAAAGAGAGAGAGAGTGAGTGAAAGGGAACAGAGATTTGTTGCTGTGGATGAAGTGAGAAGGTTAGGCGGAAAGAGGAGAGGAATCAGGAGGAAGAGAAGACAAGAAGAAGGAGGAGGAGGAGGAGGAGGAAGAGGAGGAGTCATAGTGGAAGGATTAGGAGGAAAGCGGAGAGGAATCAGGAGGAAGACAAGACAAGAAGAGGGAGAAAAAGTGAAAGAGGAGTGAGGAAAAATAGAAGACAGAAGTGAAAGAGAAGGAGGAGAAACAGGAGAAGCTAGATGAGGAAGAAGAGTGGGGAAAATGGGAGGAGGAAGAGGGAGAATGAGAAACAGAAGGATGAGGAGAAGCAGAAGGAAAAAAGAAAGAGGTGAAAAAGGAGAAGAAGCATAACTAGGAGCAGTAGAAAGAAGACAGTCTGGTCTGTAATAAAGCTTGTGTATGTAACACAGCTCACCTGATCGGACGTCCAAACACCTTGGTGTTCTCTTCACACCTCCTCAATCCCTCCTCATTTATAGACAAAACCTAAACACACAAATATTTTTAAAAACGTGATGAAAGTACTATCGTGTGTTTTGAAGCAAAGAATGCTGGGAACCTTGGAGCTTACATGTCTGAGCAGCGACTCCTCCCCCAGAGCTCGAACCAGACCTTTAGTGTCCATCTGTCCCAGACGCAGGATATAGAGAGGACGGCCATCTGCATGTACACGCACACACACACACACACACACACAAACAGAATTGTGCGGTTGTATTTTCTCTGAAGGGAACCTGCTGTTCAGACAGCTTCCTTATTCCCTGTTATTCTTTAATATTACAACATTACCACACTGTGTGTGTGTGTGTGTGTGTTTTACATGAAGAAAAAGAAAAAATGGGAAAGAGTACAGAGATAAAAAGAAAAATCTAGATAAGTGGAAGTAACATAGAAAAGAGGAGGGAGGGACTGAAGAAAAGGAAAAAGGAGTCAGAGAATAAATAAGAAATAAGGAAGAAATGATCAGCAATAAAAAGTAGGAGAAAAAGGAAGTAAAGAAAAAAAAAGAACAAAGACAATGAAGGGAAAAAAATAAAAAAAATGAACAGTATGTGCGTCATCAAGGCAAAAATGTGATACAGCACCATATGCGCATTTATACACACACACACACACACACACACACACACATACACACACACACACACACACACACACACACACACAGTGTGACATCCAATCACCCACCGACTCTCATTCAGTGTGTACGCTTGATTAATTATCCATAATTGAACCAAGCTACGCTTCATAGCAAGGGTACAAAACACACACACACAGCTCCAAGGCTGCAGCTGACAGAAGTGAGGGAGTGAAAAGATTGAAAAATGTAGATAGAAAAAGAATGAAAATGGAGAGACATAAAATATAAAAATCTAATTTGGAGAAGAAAACAAGAAAAAAACCAAGAAGAAAAAAAGGCGAGAATGTGTGTGTGCTCACCGCGGTCGTGATGATGCCAGCCCCCGGTGTAGTAATCATGGAGGACCTGCGGAGAACTCCAGGTGTCCAGCAGGTAATCCACCTGGTGCTGCTTCCTCCAGGTGAGAGACTGACACAGGATTTCTCGCGCTTTGTCCATGTTGAAGTCTCGCGCTCGCAGGAAGCGCAGGATGTGCTGGTCCTTCGGGATCTATGCGTTATACAACGTTATATACATCGATCCGCACCGTGTCTATATCATCACTGACAAGCTAACTCCTAACCCACACATGGAGTCTCTTAGCGACAGGAACACCTGACAGGTTTGATCTTATGGGGGGCTGGTTGCCATGACGACAAACTGCTTTATATTCTAAATCATGTTTTTAAATTTTTTATGGTGTTTTAGGTGTAGAATAATAAGGTAGGTGTGTGTTCGTGTGTGTGTGTGATTCACCTTGTCCTTGTGTGTTTCCTGCAGCCAGCTGCGGAGGCGTATGAGGCAGCTTTCCTGTAGAGGTGTGAGGTCACCCAGGTAACGGTTGATGTAGTCAGCATCCAGTTTATCTAACACGAGAACACACACACACACACACACACACACACACAGACACACAAACATATATATAGATATAGCATTGTCACTGCTATTATTAGTATCTACAACAGTACTAACGCTAATAGAATTATTACTGTTATTATTATTAGTAATTGTAATAATATTAGTACTAGGATTGTTACTGTTTATTTGTAGATTTATTAGTAATAGTTATTGTCATTATTATTATTTTCTGCAATACTAGTAATAGTAATGGTAGTAGTGTTACTCTTATTCTGATTAGCTGTATTATTAGCAGTATACTTACTGTTATTAGTAGTTGTAGTAGTTATTAGTATTACTAGTGTTTATTAGCTGTTAGTAGTTGTGTTACTGGTACAGTTAGTGGTAGTATGAGGTTATTAGTTATAGCAACAGTTATATTGTTGTTAATGGCAGTAGTAGAATTGCTTGTGGAACTTTATTTATACTAACAGAGTTAGGAGAATTATTTCTGTTGTTAATAGTAAAAGTAAACTTGTTAACATTATCAGCAGTATTAAAGTATTAAGGTTAGCGGTAGCATTACTGTTGGTAATAATACTGGTAGTGTTAGTAGGAAACGTGTGACTATTGTCAGTATTACATGTAGTAACAGTGTTATAATAAGCTGTAATATTCATTCATTGTCTACCGCTTATCCAAACTATTCTCGGGTCACGGGGAGCCTGTGCCTATCTCAGGCGTCATCGGGCATCAAGGCAGGATACACCCTGGACGGAGTGCCAACCCATCACAGGGCACACACACACACACACACACACTCATATTCAGTCATGCAATCACACACTACAGACAATTTAGAGATGCCAATCAACCTTCCACGCATGTCTTTGGACCGTTGGAGGAAACCGGAGTACCTGGAGGAAACCCCCGAGGCACGGGGAGAACATGCAAACTCCACACACACATGGTGGAGGCGGGGATCGAACCCCCAACCCTGGAGGTGTGAGGCAAACATGCTAACCACTAAGCCACCGTGCCCCCCTAAGCTGTAATAGTATAATGGTAATAAATCGACGTGATTATTTTACCTTTAAATACACATTAAATGAATTTTTATTATCTTTATTAATGTTTTAAAGCACTCTTGATTACCATCGGGCGTGGCGGCGAGTGGTTCGTTGGGGCTGCCCACTGGACTGCTGCTGTCTTTACACGCTGCCGCGTCTTTGCCTGACTCTGCGGGGGCGGTGATGGCGATGGGGGCCGTTGTGGGAGGAGCCGGGGGCGTTACTGCGACGACAGGCTGAATGAGGGAGGTGCTGGGGCTCCAACGGGGCACGTGGGTAATGCCGTCCTCCTCCAGCTCTCTCAGGTAGTACTCGATGATCTCTTTACCCTGTGCACAAGAGTCCATGTATAATATTACAGGAATAAACCACAAAGGAACAAAAACAACTGAACGGATTTTTTTACCTTTTTGATGCTGTTAGCGTACTGCTTCATGGCAATTTTCTCCACGGTGCTCTCGAAACCGAAGAAGGATTTGATGTCCAGGCTGGCAGACTGCTCAAAACATGTCCAGTCCTCGTTCTCGGGGTGAACCTGACATGCAAATGCTCACGTTATTACATACAGAGAGATTGAATAAATGAATTAAAGAACTAAAAAAGTTGAAAAATGATCCTTTATTCCAATGTTGATATTTTATTATGTCACAGTGTGCGTTTAAAAAAAAAAAAATTTTTTAGTTTTTCATCCTTCTTGTCTTGATCGCACGTCTAATTTCTCTTCTAATGCTAACATCTGTAGCGATAAATTATATAACCGTGAAAGGTAGGAAAAAAATATAACAAAAGAAAACATAAAATAATCAATAATCCACCATCTGCTTCCATTCAGACCTGTTTAGTTGTAAATAAATATATAAAAATAAATTATAAACAAACAAATAATGGTTAAAATATAAGGTGTTATTTTGCAGAGTTCCTCATATGTATATATTTATTATTATTATTATTATTATTATTATTATTATTGTTTGTATACAAGTGTGAAATGCTGTATGACATGAACATACAAAATAAAAAAAAATAAAATAAAAAAACAGACGCATGTTTTTTTTTTTCTTTTTTCTTATTTTTAAAGTGTGACTCAGGAGTGCAGATGGATAATAAGCCAGAAAAAAAAAAAAACAGGGAAAGAAAAGAAGTGAGGGATCAGCAGAATGACAAGAGAGACGACAAAACTGCACAAAACTGCAGCAACAGCAGAATTTCTGCTGCAACAACAATAAAAAAGTCTGAAACTTCTGGAAAGTGTTAGAGACAGCGAACCTCGTTAATTCTCTCTCTAGCTATTCAGCACACACACACACACACACACACAGCGCTGTGTATACACACTGTAGGCAAATAACGGCGTACCCAGGCACAACACTAACACCATCCTAATCTATGTAGGAAAATGAACAACTTCAGGGTGGAGTTACTGTTACTACCACAACGATGCTCCTAGAGCAGCACGTCCTGGAGTGTTTTATTCCTCTTGTACCACAGAAACCTCCTGAAGATGATATGTTATAGCAGTGTAGCCTCCTGTATCCTGAAGGAACAGATACTGGAGACTTCGTTCGCACAGCAGAACCTCACACGTTCTGACCAGTCAGAGCTTCACTGTGTGTGTAAAATATATTTAGAGTTCATCTACATATATAATTAGAACTCCTTTACATGGTGACGCGGTTCAGCTGCCAGTTAAAGACATTAACCTGAAGAGAATGGCATTGCGTATATTTCGTGTTGTTCCTTTAATACAGCAAGGAAGGCTCTAGAAGCTGGAACTGTGTGTTTGTGTGTGTGTGTGTGTGTGTTGTTCGCATTTCATCATCCAGCCCCGAATCTGTCCCACGTACACAGAGACTAATCATACACATAGCGAGGCGCTGACAGCTACCACGTGCCCCACACACACACACACACACACACACACACACAGACTACAGATGAGGATTTTGCTAACCCATTTCCTCCTCTTGCTCTTACTCTCACTCATTCGCTTGGGGAAATCTTTGTGAACACTTTGCTCTTTAAAGCAGAATTCCAGCAGCATGGCATCACGGCCTGGCTCGGAATCAGGGGCTCGTTTTTAAAAAAGGAAAAAAAAAAAAAGAAAAGAGAAATTAAAATTAAAAACATATGGTTCTTGTTTGTTTTAGTAAGTCCATGGCATGTATTTCCAAATCATCAGCCTTTAACAGATGGTTTAAATAAAAAATAAATAAATAAATAAAAATAAATAAATAAATAAATAAATAAATAAACAAACAATATGCATTTCTGAGGAATGTGTGTATGCGTCACTACGGAAAAAAAAAAAACACGTCGAAAGAGACAGAGAGAGAGAGTGTGTCTCACCGAGTAGCAGCAGAGCTCGTGGATGATGACACGGTTGGAGAAGGTCTCATTGTGCGACTCGATGTGCAGCGTCCTCTCTCGGCGGTTCAGCGTGTTCTTCTGGATGAAGTAAACGTAGTCCACACCCGCGATCTGAACACAATCACAGCGTTACTAACGTGAAGACGTGAGAAAATGAACACACAGTCAGACGTCTACGTCCAGGACGGTACGACTGATCAGGAGGCGTTGATTCGTTTTCTAATACGTTATCGTTACTATAGAAACCGCTCGCTCTCGGGGACTCGTACGGCTACGCAGACGATGTCGATACGTTGAGGTTGTCTTGAGGTAAAGACATGTTTGTTTAGTGTTTATGGAAGGAGTCTCCGGTGTCAGAAACAGAAGATGTTTGTAAATATAAATGATGCATCGTTGGTAAATTGCTGTGGCGTGAAAGGAATAAAATAAATAAATAATTAAATAAGGCATTAAATTTTCTTTTACCCTTTTTAGGAGTCGAGGGGCGTCGATGTCCAGCTTGCACCTCCTCTCGATTTTGTGCGTGGAGTTGTCCTCACTCGTTTCCTCACTGAGGACATCGCTGGCCACAAACATGGGGATGAGATGACACGTGGGGAACCTCCTCTCATATGCCTGAGAGAGAGAGAGAGAGAGAGAGAGAGAGAGAGAGAGAGAGAGAGAGAGAGAGAGAGAGATGCATAGTTAAAACATTGTGTGGTCTATAGCATCATCTCGTAGCTGCTTTCACCACGTTCACCTAAACACAATGTGATACAACACAATTACTGTTGGATTACTGTAGCATGTTGTAGCTGGATTACTTAGCCACCTGTCCAGCGTTAGAGCCACACTGACCCAAACTTCCTTTCAAAACGTTTTCTGGAAATCCACCATTATGTATAAACAATGCAATCGTTTCTGTGAAGGTGCTGGAGATATTTATGGAGTCTCATTTTTCCTGATAGATATCAAGGAACTAATCAAAATCGTTGCTGTAACAATGACGACAGTTTAGCAGCTAAGTTTAGGATAGGCCTACACACCGATCACCGAGAGGTGAAGTGAATAAGACTGAGTATCTCCTCATCATGGCACCTGTTAGTGGGTGGGATATATTAGGCAGCAAGTGAACATTTTGTCCTCAAAGTTGATGTGTTAGAAGCAGGAAAAATGGACAAGCGTAAGGATTTGAGCGAGTTTGACAAAGAGCCAAATTGTGATGGCTAGACCACTGGATCAGAACATCTCCAAAACTTCAGCTCTTGTTCCTGGTTCCTGGTCTGCAGTGGTCAGTATCTATCAAAAGTATCCTTTAGATCCTGTAAGTCCTTCAAGACCTGTAATTATCTCTTGAGTCCTGTAGGTTGTGAGGTAGGGCCCATGGAGGCCCTTAAAGGATCTGCTGCTAACATCTTGGTGTCAGATACCACAGCACACCTTCAGGGATCTAGTGGAGTCCATGCCTCGAAGGGTCAGTAGCCTATAGATACGTGCACTATATATTTTAGCCATTGTGAGAGATAAATTGGCAGAGCTAAGGCCACTAAACTATTTTGCCTCTTGACTAGCCTGTGTGTGCGAGTGTGTTTTCCAGGTTAATCTTCTTCGCAGGTGTTCTGAACAACAGATCAGCAGATGGAACAGAAACTAGGGTGTGTGTATGTGTGTGTGTGTGAGGGCAAAACCTCCTGTTGTTTGACAAGTCGGTGTTTAACATGGTGCACAAATCAGGTTGCACTCGTTTTACAGAACAAACAAAAACAAATGGCGGAAAACCAGGAAGAGGGAGCGGAATGTGCCGTGAGGTGAGGTGAGGGAGTGGAGGAATGTGATGTGGGATCGCTGTGTTCATGTCGAAGAGGAAATACCAGATCGGAATTTTGGCCTGTGAGCTCTCGCTCCACCCCTTTCACACACTAGCGTGTATGTGAGCCATCTACTGGACTGAACTATCAGACTGATCAGATCTGATCTCACGATAACACACACACACACACACACACACACACTCTCTCTCTCTCTGTCTCTTTCTGTCTCTCTTCCTCTCCTCTCTCTTTCAGTCTCTCTCTCTCTCTCCTTCCCTGAGTCTCTTTGTCTCTCTTCCTCTTCTTCGCTCTCTTTCAGTCTCTCTCTCCCTGAGCTGAACAAACAGCCGCATTAGTTCAGATCCTGTGTAAATGTGTGTGTAAGAACTGGTTTGATGCAGGATGTTCTACACACTGTACACTCCAACACACACACACACACACACACACAGCACTACAGGAAAAATAAGCAAAAGTAGTAACCAGTGTTTGTGTAAATAAATGGAAATAGACATCAACACAACTGCCTACATCTCTCTCTCTCACGCACTCTCTCTCTATGTTCCCCTGTCTCTCCATATCAATCTGTCTCTCTTTCCATCTGTCTGTTTCACTCTAAATCACTGTCTTTCTCTCCGCTACCGCATGCTTCTGTTCGATACAGAGATGCTCACGTTACACAGCACTCAAGTGAAGTGTACAAGTGAAATGAGACACAGCCGGTGCGGTGTCTCTGCTGTAGCTTATAACCCTCACGCTGCACACAAACTCTAACACAACCTCATTTAGGTATTCACACACACACACACACACACACACACACACACACACACACACACACACACACACACAGTGTGAGAGAGGGCACAGCAGAGGTGTTTCGGAGAATCTCACATTACAGGCGGCAATTGTTTCGATTTTGTTCTACAATTTCGGACAGAACCCTCTTTGTGTGTGTGTGTGTGTGTGTGTGAAAAAACAAGTGCTTGATTCAAGCTCAACCCATTCATTATATTCAGATGGACAGAAGGACTTGTGTAGGCTTCACACACACACACACACACACACACTCTCTCTCAGGGCTGTTTTCAGACTCATTAACATGAAGGAAAACAATCACTTGGATTTTAAAAGGATAAATAAATAAAAGGAAAGCAAAATAAAACGAAAAAAACAAACAATGGAGGCTTCGGTATTACTAACAATAACAGTTAGCTAGGCTTAGTTAGTTCATCGACACTGGACTAACTGGGACTGGGAAGACCGTTGCTATGGTTACAACAAGAAGCAATCAGCCATTACAAACACACAAAGCAAAAACCCATGGAATAAAAAAGTTGAACACTAATAATAGAAAGTCTTTGTAATAACACGCTGAATAACGAATCTGACTCATTTACACCGTGTTTATTCATTCAGCAGTATTACTCACTGTACACACACACACACACACACACACACACACACACACACACACAGAGAGAGAGAAGTGAAGGTCAGAACCAGACTACAGTACAGGAATATTCCTGAGAGGAAGAGTTTGGCGGTTGAAGCTATTCTAAGCTCTCGCTGCTGGAATCTGATCAGAAAGTAGGTCGAGGAGAGAACACGCTCCGAGCATGGAGGTTGGGAAGATCGGAAATCCGATCCGCCGGCGTTCCGCTGGCTGCCGGGTGTAAATTTATCCTGAACACATTCCTCTCACGCCGCTCCTCTCAGTGTTACTGGGTTTCATCCCAGAGCACACTAGTTTATGATAAACGTTAAAATAACGGCTGTTACCGTTCCGATTTTTGGGGGCGTGGCCTGTCTTGGGTCTGACATACACGCTCGGAAACAAACTGTACCAGCCTCACACTAAACACTCGATACGTTATAAAAAAAACCTCTTAGTTTTTCTTCGTATCGTCTTTACACACTTAACGAGATATCTAACATTAATGATGCTTTTAAGGATTTCTTCCAAATGGTAAACAGGAACTAATCGCAGAAGAAAATCCGGACCGTCGCGTGAAATCACTTTGGACAATCATTTAGTTTCATGTCATATGTAATTTGCAAAGAAGTGAGAAGACCTGCTGAGCGGAAACCGCAGCTCTGTATGCACAGACACACACACACACACACACACAAAATTTATCATCATCAATTGGTTTGTCTCTCGTTAGCGTGAACTTGAGGATAGTCGTAAATAAACTGCAGAAAATTAGCACGACCATGGACTTAGGTGTAAATAATTCCTCTGGTTGTAGCTACTCATCACACACTCGTTATTAATGTCACGTATCCTGTTTAATCTCTTCTTACGCATTAATAAACAGAATGAACCTCGTAGCTGCTGTAAGTCACGTGACGTGCGGTGTTCAGACCACGTGTGGGATATGACGCTGTGTTTGTTAAAACAAGCGGCACACGTGTCACACTGATCTCTTTTCGCTTTCGGTCCCGGACATCGACAGCATGCGGTTAGTTTGGCGGTTGATTGCGGGTTCGTGCCGTCAAACGTCTGAGACGAGCGCGTAATTTCAGCTATCGGGTTTTAATGTGCGGTTGTTGTGCGCCGAAGCGGTGAGCGAACATCTAATTAACACGTCTGCAACGTGAAACGTTAGACCTGATCCCTAATCAGTGAGGTCTAAACTTTTTATTTATCTCTCACACACACACACACACACACTCTAATGTCAGGGGTTATTTAGTTCATATTTAAGCAGACAGTGTTTATTTGCTGCAATGGCTGATGGATTTAAATAAATAAATAAAAAATAAAAAAAAAGGGTGAAGTGTTTGATAAAAGCACTGCAGCAGTGAGTCGTTTCTCGAGCTGGTGATGATGCAGCAGAAATAAATAAACGCTTGCTTTAGTGACAGCGTGTGGTGACTAACGTGCGATTACACATCTCTCTCTGTGGAGGAGAAAGAAAAAAAAAGGCAGAGAGGAAACGAAAGAGGGATGCAGAGACGAGACGCACGAAGAGTTCACTTTTAACTCGTCTGATTACACGTCATTGCTACTGATGATGTTTACAAAAACAATACATGAAGACGTTCGTTGCCTCTGACACTGGAGACTCCATTCTGCTTACCGCACCTTTAAATCAAGCCATATAACCAACCAGAACCAAGTCATCTGGAACAAATGATCAAGAACAAATAAGGCCATGTTGTATTCTCAAGGAAGGTTTAAAAGCATGCGTGCTTGCATGTATATATGTGTGTGTGTGTGTGTGTGTGTGTGTGGATACAGGCATTATGTGTGAACAGAACACGGTGTACTTGACTTCATGTGAGCTGCACATGTGGTTACTGAGGTTGCAGTGAAGATAGCAGAAGGCTGCTGTGTAAAGACGCTTCAGGTCATGCTATCGCTTTCAAGATTTTGTGTGTGTGTGTGTGTGTGTGCTGCACTATACTCTCACTTTCACCCTCTCAGAGCATTGAGAGGGGAAAAACAGAACACAAAAAACATTATCTGTTGTACAGTACTGCACTGTGTACACACCGCCACCCCCACTCACTGCAGAGAGAGAGAGAGAGAGAGAGAGAGAGAGAGAGAGAGAGAGAGAGAGAGAGAGAGAGGGCTTCCAGAATGTTCCGTCACACATTTCCGAGCCCAAAACACCGCAGCAGCCTGGTATCTTGTGAAGAAAAAAAAACAAACAGTAGAAGATTGTGTTACAATTTGTGCTTAGTCTGTAATTAGGGGGCCAAGCACTTCTTCTTCTGCCAAAGTGGAGCTCTCAGAATTCTTCATACACGTTACTTCCTATTAAATTTGTTACACAATTGGAGGACTAGAGAACAATGTTACCTAGCTACCTAGAGAACAACGTTACAGCTCTAGCGCCACCAACAGAACAAATTCCACTTCATCGTACACTGTGACGTAAATTTCCGCCATGTTGGATTTTCCACCATTTTTAAATTTTCCCAAAACGACACTTCTCACATCAGGTAACATGGAGGGGATCGACATCTGCTCCACACAGACTCTCCACTGGTGTCCCACAAGGCTCAGTACTTGGCCCGGTCCTTTTCTCCCTCTATACTCACTTTCTTGGCAAAGTTGTATCCTTACGTAGGTTCTCTGACCTCTGCTATGCCGATGACCCTCAACGTATCTTCTTCTGCTTCCCTCCCTCAGATACCACGGCTTATGCTCTGATCTCAGCGTGTCTGGTGGACATCTCATTGTGGAAGTCGGCTCATCAACTGAAACTCAATTCCAGCAAAACTGAACTGCTGGTCATCTCAAGTGATTCATCCCCAGCCCAGGATCTTGCGATATCCCTGAACAACTCCAGAGACCAACCTGAACAAAAATCTGAGACTTTTGACTGACGTTTCGATTTATGAAAAACTCGGCAAACAGGAAGTGTGGGTGTATCTGAGCAACGTTCTCACACTAAACTTTGTAGACGACTGACGGTTTTTGCTTAAATTCACCTACAGGTTATGCTGTGACTCACAAATGAGCAAAACTGAACAAAGCGTTCGTTCCCTGGAACTAGGGGCAAGGTAACAAATTAGTAATTTATCAAACAGGAAGTCAGATATTTTAAGTTATAACAGAATTCGTCGAGCAGGAAGTAAGGTACATCTCAGTGATGTGTTTAAATACAGACACTGAAGCACCAACCCTTAGTTACCCATACGTTACGCAGAGAAGTCGGGTTTGGACGGACGATACACGGATCTCTGTTTCAGTAGAGTATTAAAAACAAGGTGTGGCTTTATGTACGTTTTTTTTTTTTTAACCACGCCATTAGCAAATTATTGTGAAATGAGAATGTAATTTCTGCACATGTCTCATCAAGTCGCTTCATCTCCAGCACTCGTTCTCTTCTGTAATCCATCATCCTTCATTTCTACCTTCCCCAACCACCGCACCTCAGTGTCCTGAGCAGGAAGCGGAGCTGATGTTCTGATCTCTTCTTATCTTTTAAGCTTTAATCCCTCTGCCTCTGGCTAATCCCCAGCATGGATTTTAACGGCACATGGCGTCCCGGATGATGCTGAACGCTAGTTCATGCAGTAGTGTGTTGTGTAATGATTAGAGATGGTGCCGGTCCAATAGCCCGTGTTAGTGCAAAGCTGATAGAGGGGAACAAAACAGTGGGTCAGACAGTGGAGGCTGGGACTGGAACCGGAAAAGAAATGAGAAAAGACCAGTATCCAGATCAGCTGACAAAGGCAGCATGGAAAGAACCGCACGCTTTTCTTTTATAAATATTTATATATTTAACAACCTTTTGATAAATACTGAGAGAGTACGAGATTCTCAAGACCTTTTAAATGATGCTTATTATAAGTAACAACAACAACATGACTATCACTTCCTCTGTGATGAAAGAGAGCGTCTGTTTTCAAATCCACTTCCTCTGTTGCAAAACAATCTGCAGTACTGAAACTTTTTTTTTTTTTATATTTGCATATGAGCTGGAGATCATTTTACTGATTTGACAGATTTAAATACATTTGTTTTTCCTTATGTTTGGTACTCTGGGGGACAGGAACATCGTGTGCTCGAGGGAATTAACTCCGCCCCGTCCGAGCGAGAAAAGCAGATTTAGCATGCTAAAGCTAACGAGGACGCTGTCTGCAGAGGCCGCAGGGAAGAGAGATAGCCGTCTCGTAAACAAGTGAAGATGAGCTAACTCTGAAGCTAAGAAAACGTTTCACACGGTAAACTTCTCGTCTTTACAGCTTCGAGATCTTATGGTTTCTATAGCAACAGCATGCTGGTGGAGATGTGCGCAGCGGACGATTCGACGTTTGTGGAAGGAGTCTCCGGTGTCACCGTGCAACTCTACACGGATGTTTTACTAGCTAATAGTAAATGAATCAGTGTTGCCGTGGTAACAGTCACCCTAAAAAATATGGCTGTAAAAATGGTGCAACTTGCTTATTACTGTCGCTTAACACACACACACACACACACACACACACACACTTGCTTATTACTGTCGCTTAACACACACACACACACACACACACACACACACACACACACACACACACACACACAGAGGCTATAAAGAAACCAGCAGGGAGCAGAAATCTCCCGTCGTCGCCCGGGGCAGCAGAACTCACTCGCTCTCGCTGTTTTTCCCGTTAGCGTCAGAGCACAGTGAGAGCTCTGCATCTGCAGCACAAATCACCACATCATCTCTTTCATGCTTCCTCCAGAGGAAAACTAAAACCCGGCGTCTCCTAATGGCGCTCATGACCTCAACAGGGAAAAAACAATCTGCACATTTTACGTGTTTTGTAGAGATAAAACTCTACTTACTAAATATATATATATATATATATATATATATATATATATATATATATATATATATATATATACACACACACACACACACACACACACGTCTATAGAAATGTCTAGAATTTTTGTGGAAAAGTACGTTAAACTCACACCGGCAGGTATTTTGGAAAGCTGAGGAATGTTCCATCTGGAGGTTTACACAACACGGCAGGAATGTTCTGGAAACATGACCACTGGAAACAAGGCAGAGGGACCAGTTCCAGAGCAGACGCCTCACCCCGTTATGTTATCAAAAACTTTTTAACGTAAAGACAAAAAAGGTCATCGTTATGCGTACGAATCGGGTCTGGATCGAGGAAGTGTTCCGTTAGCTCTTCATAAGATAAATAAATCCGTTTATACAAGGACGTTAAAATCACATTAGAGCCGTCTGCAGTCCTGAGATAAAAACTTATTTTTTTAATTACTACGAAAGTGATTTTTAATTTGTTTCACTCGTTAAGATTAACGATAAAGAGAGAAAAATCCGCAAGTGCTTTTATCTCAAATGAAAACTCGATATTTCTTGCCTTTTTTTGAAGCGATCGTAACACGGAATCATCCATTTAAAATAAGCTCAAGATGGCAGAAATTGACGCCATGGCGAAAAGTATAAACTTGCATTCAGGCATGTTCGCCCATGCCTGAATTTGTCCTGTCGGTGGTGCTAGAGCACTTGAACACGTACAACGTCTTAGACTGTGGCCCAGGTGGCGTTAGTGTTATATTAAAAAGAAGATGAAGATGATGATAACATACGATTCCACTACAGCGCATGAGCATGTCCAGTGCTTGGACCTCTACGTTTAAAACTGAGTAATTGGTTGTGCTGCAGAGTCGCTGTGTGTTTACAGTGTAACTCGTCATGAGCTAAGAAGTGCTGCTGCGTTCCCTGTTCACGCAGCTTGGGTGCGTGTGTGTGTGTGTGATGAACGTCCTGTGTTTGAGTCGGCGGAACGTTTTTCTTTTTATTTGAGACTCAGAAACACAGTTAAGGTGAAGTTATGTTACTTCCCTGTTCCTGAGAACACAAGCAGTGAGTTAAACACCAGAAAGAACAGGAAGGGAAGTGTGTGTGTGTGTGGGGCAAGAATGCTGCAGTGAGGGAGGGGAGGAAAGGAAAAAAGAAAAACACTTCTCTGAAACTGCTCTGACACGCAGCCAGCTGGCGCGACTCATGACACGAGAATTAAACTCTTACACGCCTGAGAGACGAAAGAAACCTTCACGTTCGGAGAAACTGTTTCCCCAGAAACCCCTCGGACACCGCAAAGTCATTCGTCTGCTTTCTTTCCCTGAAGGAAAAAACAAAATCTGAAGCAAACTAACATTATCAGATTTCTGAGGATTATTCAGCTCCTAGTTCAAAGGAGTACAAAATTTTTATACTACATTTAAACGATTGTTTATATCTGCTGCGAGAACAGAACTAATTAAGGTGTAATGATAAACGGATAAAAAGTATGAGGTGTTGTGTGAATTAATTGTGTTAAGTGAATTAATAATTGTATTGCTGAGCGTCACTGTGGTGCAAGAGGAATAAAACGCTTCTACTACTCAACATGGAAAAGAAGAGAGAATTAAAAAAAATCCTGAAAAGAACTGAAAAATAAAAAAAACATAAAAAGAAGAAAAAATAAACTGATTAGAGTTAATAAAACTTTTTAATAAATTGATTAATCGCCAAAAAAACCTGTAATGTTTAAACATTGTGAAAATTACAATGTTGCAAAAACAAACAAACATAAATAAATAAATAAATAAATAAACACTGTCGATAGATCGGCGAAGAAATCTCTGCAAGACGCTAATGTCGAATCCGACTCGAGTCAAAAATAATGTCAGATTGTTGTCTAATCAGCGCGACGTTAACGATGGCGGGAGCTCAGATAGCGCTACAGGACGAGCAGGAACACGCTGGATGTTCTGGAACATTCTGTATGTGTGCTGAACAACGCCGGGGGCTGCACTGATGTTTCACTGCTGGAGCTGCAGGAGCTTTAATTTACACAGGAATGTGTTCAGTGTGAGGAGAGCAGCCAACAACAACAACAATAATAATGGATAAGAGAGAAAAAGAGAGAGGGAGCGAGAGAGAGAGAGCGAGAGAGAGAGCGAGATAGAGAGCAAGATAGAGAGAGCGAGATAGAGAGAGCGAGATAGAGAGAGCGAGATAGAGAGAGCGAGATAGGGAGAGCGAGATAGAGAGAGCGAGATAGAGAGAGCGAGATAGAGATCAGCAGATTTGAAAACATGGAAACTACATCAGTTTATCAGAGAAAACAGGAAACAGATGTCGTCTCACTAACATACTGCATCACTCCATTAACCTCGACTCACATCGGTGATACTGCAGTCTGAACACACACACACACACACACACACACACACACAAACACAAACACAAACACACTCTTACACAGCAGACAATGAACATAAAGAAGTCTCTCCCGTGATGATAGTCATGATTTTTAGCGAACACAGAAAAGAGTTTAGGTTCCCTGACGTCCTGCTGACCAGATGTTCTTCCAGAAAAGCATCCAGAACATTCTATACGCCATCAAGAGGAGTAAGAACCCAAGGGGATTACCTCAGGGTGCAGAAACCCGGCGTGTTTTCAGAAATAAAGACGGCGTGAACGTGTACTCACCGCCATGACCAGCTCGAAGGGGTGCTTATACACACGAACGGGGGATTGATACTGCTGCACCATCGTGGATTAGCTCTCGCACCGTCCTACAAACACACACAAGGAAGAGAAGAAAAAAGAACATTTAGCTTACAGAATAATTCATGCTTTTCTGCAAAAATAAACCTTTAAAAAAAGGACTTAAATGCTCGAATCTGATTGGTTAAGAAGGTGTGCGTTATTTCCATATATTAGCAGTCCCTACTATAACGGGGGCTCGCTCTAACATGTTATCGTTGCTATAGTAACAGGGTGTATACGACAAATGCTCCACTAATGATCGAAAATTCATTTTAAAAACAAAATAGAATGTTTAATTAACGATGTTCTGTAGCTGAGAGACGTTAAATTAACAAACATTTATGGAAGGAGTCTCCAGTGAGAGAGAGAGAGAGAGAGAGACAAAGAGATGGTGAGTGAATCCCAGCAGCTATAACCTGATCAGAGCTGGTCTCTCGTTGTTATTATTCATTAAATCAGTCTATAAGGCCTTAAAACGTGTGACGTGTTGCTGGAGAATAAGTGCAACGCTCTGAGATTTTAATAAACAGCTGCAGATGAAGAGGAAGAACGAGCTCCAGACCGAAACAATCGCTTCACATTACATCACACCGCAACGCAACCCCACCGAGGTGAGGGGGTAAGTATCACAGAACCTCAGACTGGAGCATGTTCCTCCTCGGCACCGCCCGGCCCTGAAACTCTCAGCCTCACACACCACACTGCTGCTCAATACAGAGAGAGAAGAAAGGAAAGAAAGACGGAAAAGCCGAGAGAGTAAATCAGGAGTGGGCAGGAGAGGATGTGATGTGTAAGAGTAAAGGGCAACACTGGGAGCTTTTACAGGCGATTAAAATCCCTCTCAGGTTCATCAGCCCTGAGGTCTGGCACCTCGCCCGGGATCTGAAATACTGCAGGAGGAGAAGAGAGAGAGAGAGAGAGAGAGAGAGAGAGAGAGAGAGAGAGAGAGAGAGAGAGAGAGTCTCATTGATAAATATACTGCTCCTTTGCAATCGATACAAAAAAAAGAGCTGAATGAAAGAGCACAGTCGAGACACTCATTCATTAAAATGCAGCAACCTCTAAATAACAAAAAATATATAAATGCAAACTGAATGAAATGACAACGACTCTCACACCGACTCCGACACAGACTCGACTCGGAGACCGACTCTCACACCAACTCTCACGCAGACTCCGACACAGACTCGACTCTCACACCGACTGACACAGACTCAGAGACTGACTCTGACACAGACACCGACTGGACTCTCACACTGACTCCGACACAGACTCAGAGACCGACTCAACTCTGACACCGAGTCCGACACCAACACAGACTCGGAGACCGACTCCAACACCGATTCTGACTCCAACTCGACTCTCACACCGAGTCCGACACCGACACAGACTCGGAGACCGACTCCAACTCGACTCTCACACCGAGTCCGACACCGACACAGACTCGGAGACCGACTCCAACTCGACTCTCACACCGAGTCCGACACCGACACAGACTCGGAGACCGAGTCCGACACCGACACAGACTCGGTGACCGAGTCCGACACCGACACAGACTCGGTGACCGAGTCCGACACCGAAACAGACTCGGTGACCGAGTCCGACACCGAAACAGACTCGGAGACCGAGTCCGACACCGAAACAGACTCGGAGACCGAGTCCGACACCGAAACAGACTCGGAGACCGAGTCCGACACCGACTCCAACTCGACTCTCACACCGAGTCCAACACCGACTCCGACTCGGAGACCGACCCCAACACCGAAGCCGAATTCTGACACCGATTCTGACTCCAACTCGACTCCCACACCGAGTCCGATAGACAGACAGAGATTTTCCTGAAGCGTAAATTCGAGTTAAACTCAAACCAGCCTCAAAACAACACACACACACACACACACACACACACACACACACACACACACACGAAGGGAATTAAATTATCCCTAAGCAGGTCTCATTGAGGAGGTTTATTTTAAAAAAAAAACAACATTAATAACGAAAACAATTTCATAACGTTAGCCTGGCTAACCCGGCTAATACCACTAACACACACACACACACACACACACACACACACACACACAGCTGGTTACGTCGGTGTTATGTGTTAGTTAGTTACCAAAATCACAGTGTTAATTACCAATAACTAAATAATGTATCAGAGTTACACCGGCTTGCTAGCTCAGAACAATTAGCATTGTAGCTAATAAACACACCACACACGGGTTTCACCGGCGAGGCTGCAGTTAGTTAGCGACACTAGCTAGCATAACAAGCTAAACCATACAGAAATGGGTGGTTAGTTAAAGTGAATATTACTCACCAGTTATTAAGTGATTTATATTGGATTAAAGCTCCGTATGTGTGTGTGTGTGATTAGGGATCTTTATGATTATTATTATTGTTTAGTTCCAGATGAAGTTAGCGCTAACTCTCCTGCAGCCTTCTTTCCGGAACTCTGAGCCAGGCTGAGAGAGAAATCCTCCACTAAATGTCTCCTCCATCCAGCTGGAGCGCTTCTCCGCGCCCACGGAACATCTCCTGCGGAATTAAACGCACTTCTTCTCAGGGCTGCTGCTCTTCTGCGTCTGCTTCCTCCACCTCCTCCCTCTCCTTCCCCTCTGGCTACTGCTCCCTACTCACCGAGCTGACAGACCGAGGGTGCGTCTCAAATCAACACTCCAGCCCTAGCTTGTAACCTAAACTGGATTAAACCATTTTCACCAATCCAGAGGGGGAGTCTCGGAGAGACACGACACCGATCACAAACACAGGATCGCACAAAATGGCGGATCAGCTATTGATGAAAAATTGTTTCACGATCCTGTAATAAATGGGAAAAAAGACTGGAGCTGAGGGACAGAGAGAAAGGTGGAGAGTTACTACAGGTTTATAACAATGTAAGATTTTTAGCAAAAAAAAGCAGCAGAATCATTTGGTTGTGACATAACAAATAACACTATACTACGATCGTCTCTGCTCGTAATATCGCTAAAATCACACATTATCAAATCACTCTAACGCCACTCTGTCCTAATAGTTTGTTTGTCCAGTGAATCCGGGCAAAAGCAATACTTTTGTTTTGTTTTGTTTGTTTTAATTTTGCCCATGTTCTGCACAAAAAAATAAAAAAATAAAAAGCAAACATGTTGTCTGAGGGACATTTAGGACTGAATATCTCACTGGTCAGGGACAAGAACAGCAGAACTGAGGTAAATATTTACACTTTGGTGCAAAATTTTGTGTAAAGCTTGGGTAAATAAATAAAACTAAAACATGTTTAAAAATTAAATAAAGATTTAGGAAGCAGATGTTACACAGTTACTTGAGATCACTGTCTGGGATTTAGACTATAGTGAGGTGAGGTTTTTCTATATTATTATTATTATTATTATTATTATTATTATTATTGGTGGCTCAGTGGTAGGTTTCTCGCCTATCATGTGAAAGGCCCAGGTTCAATTCCCAGCCAGTGCCCAAACCTCAGCCACTAGATGCAGTGCCGGTCCCAAGCCCGGAGAAATGGGAGGGTTGCGTCAGGAAGAGCATCTGGTGTAAAAACCTGTGACCCCGAATAGGGAGCAGATGAAAGCAACTTCTTCTTCTATTATTAGTATTATTTTCCTAATATGGAAGTTGTCTTGCTTTGAAAAAAAAAAAACAATGTAATAAAAAGTATAAAACTTCATTTAAAAAACTTTTATTTGCTTGTTTCTTTAAGCTTCAATAATGTCTTGTAGAATTAAGTGTGTAGGAAAAACATATTCAAGCCACTTTTTCCTCTAACATGTCCTACAGACCACAACCCTTTCCAGATTTTATTACAAACCAAACCAAAGTTCAGAAGGAACATGTGGCCTGATTTTTTAAAGACTGCACTGTAAACTCATCTCAACTCAACTCAACAAAATTAAATTAAATTAAATTAAATTAAATTAAATTAAATTAAATTAAATTAAATTAAATTAGATTAAATTAATTAAATTAAATTAAATTAAATTAAAAATAAATTAAATAAAAATAAATTAAAAATTAAATGAAATAAAACAAAAAATAAAATAAAACAAAACAAAATTAAATTAAATTAAAAATGAAAATAAAATAAATAAAAAATGCAATGAAATGAAATAAAACAAAAAATAAAATAAAATGAAATGAAATGAAATGAAATGAAATGAAATAAAATAAAAATAAAAACAGAATCACGTGCCCTGACTGAATTCCACAGTGAAACACGTGACCTGTTTGTTACAGGCCCTTTAAGACTGTAGGGTTTCTTCCACTCCCTCGGTGTTGGATTGGGACGCGTCCCGCTGCAGGTCAGCCCGCCCCCTGTAGGCGCGTGCTTTGCATTGCTGCGGTGAGGTCAGTTTTTTTCCAGCTGCTTCTGCGCTTTAAATGAAGACAAAAACCTGCAACTGACCAAAGAAACGGATCTAAAACTACAAGTTTAAGGAAGGAAATAATAACAACACACAGCTGAAGGTGTACAGTTAATATTATTATTATTATTATTATTATTATTAGACAAAAAATGTCAAATTAAATCTATTTCTAATAATTTTATACCGTGAAATGAAATCTCAGAGTTCAGTTTGATCTTCAGTCCGAAAGAAGATATATAAATAAATAATAAATATAAATAAATCAAAAATTGATGGTGGTAAAGAAAGAAAGAAAGAAAGAAAGAAACCAACACACTTTCACATCTTGAGTCATTAAAATGAACAAATATTTAACCTTAGTTAAAAAAAATTTTTTGTTATGTATAATTATATTTTTTAAATAATAATTTAAAACATGTCCTTGTGTATAAACATATACATATTTGTTAAATAAATTTCAAACAAAAATGTATTAAAATGTAAAATATATAATAAATATCTGTCTATGTATAGTTTATGTATAAATAAATAAAGTAGTTTTTTGTCCTAATACCATCGGATTTTATAATTATAATTATAATAATTATTATTAGCGGTATTATAGCTGATATAATTCTACTTAGGTATACAGCACACACACACACACACACACACACACACACACACAGAGAAAGACATACGCTCTCTCTGTACACAGTAGTGAAATGTCGCCGCCTGCCGGACATTTTCAGACATTACTACTAATAATTCCTGTGCAGAGAAAGTGTCACTGTTCAGTGTGATGAAATGACGAGGCGACAAAAATTATTTTCACGGCAAACTGTGAAGTTTTATTAAAGATCTGCATGAGAATAAACAGAGATAAATGTACAAAATGTTTAAAAATACAATATTTCCATTTGTTTAAAATTAGCTTTTACTGCAAGAATAGTAAACTGAAACTGAAGAGTGTACAAGCGTTAGAGAAAAGTGAAGCTCAACAAAGTCATGCATTTGTAACATACATTTTTTTCTGCTTCAGCACACTGACTGGACCCCCCTTTTTGTGATGATGGAGAAAACAACAACACACCAACACACGCCGTAACCATAACAACACACGCCGTAACCATAACAACACACGCCGTAACCATAACAACGCTCTTGGAGTGATAGCTGGTAGAGACTAAAAGCCAACTAACTAGTCCAGCTTGCTCTCTAGAACAGATCAATACAAATAAAAATATGCACATTTTTTATGTTTCTTGCTGCAGAAGTTTTAATCAGCATTATTTCTGCTATTTTAATTTTAATCCTGGAAACACCCTGAAAAGCGTCGTATTATTATTTATCTCATTATACAGTTTAGTGAGTTGTCTATTCAGCCTGCCAATCCTGGGACGTCTGAGTTTAAAGTTCTCCTGCTCAGCTAAGTAGGTCTTCACTATGAGTTTCTTAGAATCATTAATATTACTGCAACAGTAAGCACTCCAAAAATGACTGGGAATATTAATTCCATTTTGAATTACTATTCCATTTCTTGTTATAGATGTCCAGTTCTTCCCTGGGACAACACCGGTCACAATGTACACCTGGTGATTTTGGTCGAGTTTGCAGCTCTTGTTTATTTCTTTAAGCATTGGTTCCTCAACTTTTGCGGCCCATTGTTTGTTGCTGTCATTTGTTTGCGGTGCTATGTTGGTTAACGTGAAGGTGGAATCTGACTGATACTGATCAGCAGCAAACAGATGTGGAAACACATGACCTCTAGTATACCCTGTACCTCTATAATCAGAGTCCACAGCCTGGTTAATTATATTTCCTGCTTCTCTCGGGGAATCAATCATCTCTCTCAAGACTTTATATACTTCAATATCTTCCAGCTGTTATGGAGGAGAAATGAAACAGAAGTGAATTAAACACAAACACATTAATCATCTCACTCAACACACTGTTCATGATAAATCAAACACATCTAAACCAGTGAGACACATTTAACTGTCATATTTACTTGCTGCTCTCTGTGTACCACTGTGTTTTACTGCACAAACAGTGTCTAGTGTTTAGTAGAGGATTTAAATGTTACATGTGTTAATGAATCAGTAATGAAATATTTAACCACTCTGACTGACCTGAGGTTCAATTTTCCAGCCATCACGTTTAGTCTCCCCTGCCTGTAAAAGTGTGTAGGCCGAGTAAACAGGTATCCTCCTCACAGTGTCGTACACGGTGGCAAACCTGTATTTGTTTTTCCAGCGCTGACAAATCATCTTATACTGACGTCCACTGAAGATAGTGGGGATGATGATGTCACTTGATTTTTTTGGGTTCCGGATGAAGAAGTTAGGACAGGATTGTTTAAATGAATTGACAACCTCTGTCAGGGTGAGTGAGGAGAAAGAGGAGAGCAGGAGCACCAGAGGGAGGAGCTTCATCCTGACACCGTGGATGAGTGTGTGATGAGGAGTGTGTCAGGTGTGTGTGAGGAGTGTGTGTGGAGTGTGTGAGTAGATTTCTCTGGAGAGCAGAAATCTACATGGGACAAGAAAAAAGAATAGTTCTCAGATACAGATTCAGTGTTTGTACTTGTACTGATTTACACTAATGGCCTGTAAAAATCCTGCATGAAGCATTTAAAGTCAATGCAGAATATTCCTGCTTTTCATAAAATGTTTATTCTCAAATGGTCATGTAAATATAACTTCTTCTTCTTCTTCTTCTTCTTCTTCTTTCGGCTTCTCCCTTCAGGGGTCACCACAGCGAATCATCTCTCCACCTATCCCTATCTTCTGCATCCTCAACACTTGCACCCACTAGCTTCATATCCTCATTAATTCCATCCATATACCTGACTCCTGTCTGACCTCCTCTGACAACCGGTCCATCACTATAGCAAACAGGAAGGGGCTCAGAGCCGATCCCTGATGCAGTCCCACCTCCACATTGAACTCCTCTGTCTGACCTACAGCACACCTCACCACTGTCCTGCTCCTCTCATACATGTCCTGCACCACTCTGACATACTTCTCTGCTACTCCTGACTTCCTCATACAGTACCACAGCTCTTCTCTTGGCACGCTGTCATACGCTTTCTCCAAGTCTACAAACACACAGTGCAACTCCCTCTGACCATCCCTATACTTCTCCATCAAAATTCTCAGAGCAAAAATTGCATCTGTTGTGCTCTTTCTGGGCATGAAGCCATACTGCTGCTCACAAATTTCCACTACCTTCCTTAACCTAGCTTCCACTACTCTTTCCCATAGCTTCATTGTATGGCTCATCAACTTTATCCCCCTATAGTTACTGCAACTCTGCACGTCACCCTTATTCTTAAAGATCGGCACTAACACACTTCTTCTCCATTCCTCAGGCATCCTCTCACTCTCTAAAACCCTGTTGAACAAACTAGTTAAAAATTCCACTTCTGCCTCTCCCAGACACTTCCAGACCTCCACCGGGATGTCATCAGGACCAACTGCCTTTCCACTTTTCATCCTCTTCAAAGCCTTCCTGACTTCATCCTTTCTAATCTTATCTACTTTCTGTTCCACAGAGTTCACCCCTTCTACTCTTTTTTCCCTCTCATTTTCCTCATTCATCAGCTCCTCAAAGTACTCCTTCCATCTCCTCTGTACACTCTCCTCACTTGTGAGCCCCCTTCCATCTCTATCCTTAATAACTCTAACTTGCTGCACATCCTTCCCATCTCGATCCCTCTGCCTAGCTAACCTGTACAAGTCCTTCTCTCCTTCTCTAGTGTCTAACCTAGTGTACAACTCGTCATATGCCTTCTGCTTGGCCTTAGACACCTCCCTCTTCACTCTGCGCTGTAACTCCTTGTATTCCTGTCTATTCTCTTCAGTCCTGTCCATGTCCCAAGTCCACTACCATCTGTCCTTCAAGGTTCCTTTCCTTAACTCCAAACTTGCCCATCACCTCCTCATCACCTCTGTTCCCCTCACCAACATGTCCATTAAAATCCGCTCCTATCACCACTCTCTCACCCGTGGGAATACTCTCCATCACCTCATCTAATTCACTCCAGAATCTCTCTTTCTCCTCTAACTCACAACCTACCTGTGGGGCATAACCACTAACAACATTCAACATCACCCCTTCAATCTCTAACTTCAGACTCATCACCCTGTCTGACACTCTCTTCACCTCCAGTACATTCCTCACAAACTCCTCCTTCAGGACCACACCTACCCCATTTCTCTTACTATCCACACCATAATAAAACAGCTTGAATCCTGCTCCTATACTACGAGCCTTGCTACCCTTCCACCTGGTCTCCTGTACACACAGTATATTCACCTTCCTTCTCTCCATCACATCAGCCAGCTCTCTACCTTTCCCTGTCATAGTACCAACATTCAGAGTTCCTATTCTCAGTCCTACACTCTTACCTTTCCTCTTCTCTCTCTGTCTGTGCACTCTCCTCCCTCCTCTACTTCTTCCACCAACAGTAGCCCAATTTCCACCGGCGCCCTGTAGGTCAACGGCGCCGATGGCGGTCGTTGTTAACCCGGGCCTCGACCGATCCGGTATGAAATTCGTACTGACGATTCGCATGGTTAAATTTGGCAATGTTTTACGCCGGATGCCCTTCCTGACGCAACCCTCTCTATTTATCCGGGCTTGGGACCGGCACAGAAGTCACTGGACTGTGACCCCCATGGCTAGATTGGTCATGTAAATATAACTGATGCCTTAAATAACTAAACAACTAATTCTGAATAACACCACCAACTTTTCTACTACAGACTGGAATCCAACTAAACTGCATGAGCTCATCACACTTACTGATTTAATCAAACAGATCACACAGTGATTTTAACATACAGTACCACTCAAAAGTTTGGGATCACTCAAAATGTTATTGTTTTCCAAGGAAACAGTCTGAATAGAAAATATAGCAAAAGAACAGGACATGCTGACATGTCAGAGATAGAAATAATGATTTTGATGAAAATGATGAATGTTTTCTTCAACCTTTGCCTTCATAAAAAAAAAAAGAAACACCTTTTGCATCAATTACAGCCTGGGCATATTCTAGCTGTCAATTTTTCAAGATAATCTGATGAGATTTCACCCCCTGCTTCCTGGAGCATCTCCCACATGTTGGATTGGCTGATGGAGTGTTCCTCCATAGCTGAAATAAAGCTGAAATATGCAAGTGATCCCAAACATTTGAGCAGTAGTGTATTTACTCATTACATTCTGAAATGAACTCCGACAAAGCAGGTTTACAGTCAGTACAGAGCTGAGAGAGAGAGAGAGAGAGAGAGAGGAAGAGAGAGGAAGAGAGAGAGAGAAGGACAGAAATAAAGAGAGAGAATAAGATTTTCTCACCACAAGCTGCTGGAACCTGATGTTGGAGTTCAGTAGAAAATGTGAGATGATCACAGGAGGAGATCTTCATACAGAAATCTTTATCTGTAGAAGAACTGGCTGGTCTCTCACTCTCCTGTCTCAGACACTCGCCTCTTTATAACACTGCTGTCACGTACACTTGTCACGTGTTGCAGTTGGGTTGAAGATGAAACTAACCCCTTATAGACACGTCATCACTGCCCAGTCTTTCAGCCAACCAAGTGAATGCGTTTATACCACACGTTGCATCTACAAAGTTATCAGCATGGTGGACGACCCCCATGCAGCCCTCACCCCTCACACCAACTCTTCACCATCATGCTGTCTGGAAAATGGTCTCGAAGCAATCGGGCCTCACAGTAACAACTTCTTCCCCCAAGCCATCAGACATGGTGGTTATTTTAGTTAGTGTAATTCCACTTCACTTCACCTGCGTCACCCTGCCCTGTTGTGGATTATTTTCCTGTTCCTGTTCACTCAGATAAATGTTAGAGACACAAAACTCTTCACTACAACTAAAGGAGCAGAATCATCAACGTAACCTGGAATAATCTATTGCTAAAGGTCACTGCTAATTAATTGTGTAGAAATGTTCTAAAAGTTTGAATGTTTTTCACCACCAGCTCACTTTACACCTCCAGACCTAAACAAGCATCATGCAACAGTTTAACAGCTTCACAAAGACACTGGTGTGAATATTCACTGATCTGTGGTTTTAACACACAACATACTGACAACAAAACATCAAATATAGCAGTTTGATGACTCGATATGGCGAGGAGACAAAAACAGTTTAGTTTTATTACAGATCAAGATTTAAGTCTTTTATTTGTCACATACACATTTATACAGCTCTGGGTTGTTGACTGGAGAATCAGAGATAAAGTCCCTGCACTGCTAAGCTGCTGTTGGGCCCCTGAGCAAGGCCCTTAACCCTCCAGGGTGCTGTATCATGGCTGGTCCTGTGCTTTGACCCCAACTTCCAAAGTTGGGACGTGCAAAGAAAGAATTTCACTGTGCAATAATGTATGTGACAAATAAAGGCTTCTTCTTCTTCTCTGTTACTTCTCAGAAGAACAGTGACAACAGCTTGAATGGCTTTTCCTATTAACATTTTCACTTTTAGCAATTTTCAGATAATTCAGAAAACCTGTCCTTTTGAGAGTTTATACAATGACCTCCAGCTTCAAATTATCTAACTGATTTATTTTCCTCTTCTTTCTTGGATACAAGCAATGTGATGAAACGCGATCCCCAGACTTGCAATGATTAGGGCTGGACATCGATCACTGTCCAATAACATCAATTATTATTTCTTTTAATTCCCAATACATGTTTTTTTTCCCAACACATACACACAGAATACTCTCTCTCACCTGCTGGACTATTCATACACTACTACTAATAATGGCTGTGTACAGAAAGTGTAACTGTTCAGTGTGATGAAATGACGAGGTGACAAAATTCATCACGTTTACACCAAACAGTGAAGTTTCATTAAAGATGTGCAAGAGAATTAACAGAGGCAAATATACTTCAATTTTTACCAACATTTGCAGATTGTTCAAGAGTAGCTTTACTTTCAAGAGTAGCAAACTAACCAGGGCTTCATTATTGTTTTGCACAAAAAGAGTGTACATGTGTTAAAGACATAAAGTCACCTTTATAACACTGCTGTCATGTACACTTGTCACATGTTGCAGTGGGGTTGAAGATGAAACTAACATCTTATTCACACGTCATCACTGCCCAGTCTCTTAGCCAACCAAGTGAATGCATTTACATCACACATTGCATCGGCATAGTTATCAGCATGGTGGATGACCCCTGTGCAGCCCTCACCCCTCACACCAACTCTTCATCCTCGTGCATTAACAGCTTCTTCCCCCAAGCCATCAGACTCAGTATCCAGAGGCTAGACTGACACCAACACACACACACACACACACACACACACACACACACACACACAAAACCGGTTATGCTGGAGCTGTTGTAAGGTATCACAGACATTCCACAATGTTAAATGTGATTATAAACAGATGAAGTGTATGATGTGTCATTCAACTGTGTTGTCCTTCATCTGCTCCCTTTTTGGGGACACCACAGTAGACCAGCACACCAGTGCACCAAGCAAGGTCCATACAGACATGGATGAGCGAGTTTGGTGTGGAGGAACTTGCCTGGCCTGCACAGAGTCCTGACCTGAACCCGATAGAACACCTGGCTCACCTGACTCACAGTCTCTGCTCTAATTCATGTCGGGTTGAGGTCAGGACTCTGTGAAGTTCTTCCACACCAAACTCATTTAGTAAGGGGCCATCCCAAACTGTTTCCACAAAGCTGTGATGTGTGGAAGGTGATGTTGTCTTGTTGTTTGTGATTGCCTGTATGCACTGCCACATGTGCCAGGAGTCTCCGCTATTCTGAAAGTGGCCGTGGATTCTCTGGGTGTGTGTGCATTTTGCATCTTTGATGGCTTGGGACAGTTTGACCTTGCTGTTTTTAAGGCCATCTTGTCCCCTGCTGCATCTAATGGTATGCATCTAAGAACTTTGCACAAAGCTGAGAGGCTGTACTCAATGAAAGAGAATGAGTGTTTGGGAGTGATTTTGGCTTTGTAACATTTTAGACCTTACATTGAGGGTTTTCATGTAACCATTTATACAGACCACAGCAACTTGAGGTGGTTGATGAATCGTCCCAACCCTTCTGGACGACATTCTACCAGTGCATGCAGTCATAGGTGGTTTCGATCTATGCAGTCTCTCCTCAATCACAATCACTGACAGAGAGCATTTGAGGCAGTTACAAAAAGATAACCCAGTGGTCGGAAATCTCATTCAAAATCTTGAAGGGGGTGGTACAGATGAGGAGCATGTTAAAACTCTGGCCAGGCTGAGGCAAAGGTTCTTTTGGCCAAAACTGTCAGCGGGCACACACAAGTTACGTTATTTCATGCCCTGTGTGCCAGTTAACTAAACTGAGCCAAAGAAAACCTGCAGGCGTATTGGTTCTGACCAAACCACTAAAGCCATATTAATACACAGGAGTGGATTTTGTAGGTCCACTTCCACATACCCAGAATGGCAATTAATATTTGATTGTCTTTGCTGACTACTTAATTTGGTGGAAGGGAGTGCAGTGCGGTCAGCAACAGCTCAGGTGGCTGCAAGTAAATTCCTTAGTGAGATCTTTGCTCGCCATTGCACATCCACTTTTCTTATTTCAGATCGGGGCACACCATTTGTGAGCAAACTCTTCGAACATGTGATTGCGACACTTGAACCCCGTTTGACAATGGCGTACCACCCACAAACTAATGCAACCGAGATAGTGAACTGCACATTGAAGTCTGCTATCCGTGCATATGTTGGGGACAAGCAAACTTCATGGAACAAGTATCTTCCACAGTTGTGCTCTTTGTACTGCACCCCATGAGAACTGGTCACTCTCCAGCGGTATTGTTATATGGCCATGAGTTGGATACGCCACTTGATTTGATAAAACAACCAAGTGTTACGGGAGAGGACATTCCTAACATACTGTACCCTGAGAGTTTGAGAACTTCCCTGAAAGTTGCTCACAATCATGCAAGAGCCACTCTGGAGATGAGCCATACAAAAATGAAACATTACTATGACCAGAAGTGCTGCATACTTTCCTATGCTGTGGGTGACTTGGTCAGGGTTAAGACCCACCCCATATCTGATGCTGACGCAAACTTTACAGCCAAACTGGCCCCAGTATATGCTGGGCTATTTGTCATCGCTAAAAAACTGTCAAGTGTCAATTACAGACTTTCAAATGTAGACACTGGGGTAGATGCTTGCGTGTTTCATGTGGTGAATCTACAGCCATTTCATTTGCGGCACATGACCATGACAAACAAATTTCTTTGATGTTGAGATGTCATTACCTTTGAATGAGGACATTACCTCCCAGACAGATGAAGAAAGATGTTGATGTTGACCAGAGGCTTAGAGCTGACTACTCAAACAGACTTTCAGTTGGACCTTCGGATGGTAGTGTTCCAGAACGTATGATTGAACATTTACTTGACAGTATTGACATGGAGGTTGTCTCTAATTCATGTGACATGACACCTGATGTGAATGATACTGCACCCCTGTCCACTGCTTCAAACCAGGGTCTGGGTTACGCACTGAGACAAAAAAGAGTCCCTAGAATTACATGTGACTGGACAGTAAATAGGTGGACTAACCCCTACACAAAGGCTTGACTTGTATTAAGGACGAAAGACGAAAGTTTCAATGTTAATTGTTTGGGTTGCATGTTCTTTTTACAAGTTCATTGTTTGCATCTGAAAAATTTGTGCATTACTATTTTGTATCTCTGTCACACTTTCATTTGTTTCCAAACTAATGTGCATTGTACTAACATGTATGCTTGTACTGTTTGCGCATTATCTATAAGTTTTGCTTTTGCTGTGTATGGCTGAGTGCAGCCTTTTTTTTTGGCCGGGGGAAATCTGTAACAAGTGAAATAAGATGTGGCTCCTTCAAGAGCAGCGCGCCATTTTTTGTGAACAGTCTGCAGTCGCATGTGCCGTGAGTCCCGATGTGTGCGGGTCCAATGTTTTTCATTTCTTTTCTGTTGCTCATTTTAAGTTGTTTTCTTTAAATAAATAATGCTGTTGCCAGAAGAATAAAGCTATACATGTGGAATGTGTGTATGAGCTTCGACTGATTATTGCTGCAACTTCTGTTATGCGAGCTATCCCTTACGTTAATCCTAACTCAGTGCATTACAATTGCTTATATTCAGATGAAGTTAGCACTAACTCCCCTGCAGTCTTCTTTTCAGTCCTAACGACCCAAATGAGAGAGAGAGAGAGAGAGAGAGAGAGAGAGAGACAGAGACAGAGAGAGAGAGATGTTAAAAATGAACATATATTGAACCAAAATAAAATATATATATATTTGATGTGATCTATAATTATATTTTTAAATAATATAAAATGTCCTTATGCATAAACATATACACATTTGTTAAATAAATTTCAAACAAATATGTATTAAAAGTAATATATATATATTAAATATCTGTCTATGTATAGTTTGTCTAAATAAATAAAGTAGTTTTTTGTCCTAATAAATTTTATTATTATTATTATTATTATTATTATTATTATTATTATTATTAGTATTACAGCTGTACAGCAAGCATACACACACACACACACACACACACAGAGAGAGAGAGAGAGAGAGAGAGAGAGAGAGAGAGAGAGAGAGATAAACACTCTCTCTGTACACAGTAGTGAAATGTCGCCGCCTGCCGGACATTTTCAGACATTACTACTAATAATTCCTGTGCAGAGAAAGTGTCACTGTTCAGTGTGATGAAATGACGAGGCGACAAAAATTATTTTCACGGCAAACTGTGAAGTTTTATTAAAGATCTGCATGAGAATAAACAGAGATAAATGTACAAAATGTTTAAAAATACAATATTATCACATTGTTTAAAAGTAGTTTTTACTGCAAGAATAGTAAACTGAACAGGGGTTGAGGAAAAAGATTTTACACAAAAAGAGTGTACAAGCGTTAAAGAAAAATGAAGCTCAACAAAGTCATACATTTTTTGCTGCTTCAACACACTGACTGGACCACACTTTTTGTGATGATGGAGAAAACAACAACACACCAACACACGCCGTAACCATAGCAACGCTTTTGGAGTGATAGCTGGTAAAGACTAAAAGCCAACTAACTAGTCCAGCTTGCTCTCTAGAACAGATCAGTTATTGTTAGTAATCCAGCCGAGTGTGAAATTTGCTGTAAATAAAAGCCTGGATTTAGTACAAATAAAAATATGCACATTTTTTAAAATCTAAAATAATAAATTTTCATGTTTCTTGCTGCAGAAGTTTTAATCAGCATTATTTCAACAACACTATTTGTCATGCTATTTTAATTTTAATCCTGGAAACACCTCGAAAGATGCGTTATTATTATTTATCTTTTTATACAGGTCAGTCAGTTGTTCATTCAGCCCGTCAATGCTGAGATGTTCGAGTTTAAAGTTCTCCTGCTCAGCTAAGTAGGTCTTCACTATGAGTTTCGTAGATTCATTAATATTACTGCAACAGTAAGCACTCCAAAAATGACTGGGAATATTAATTCCATTTTGAATTACTTTTCCATTTCTTGTTATGGATAGCCATAACTCCCCTGGGACGACCCCGGTCACAATGTACGCCAGGTGATTTTGGTCGAGTCTGCAGCTTTGTTTTATTTCATTAAGCATCGGTTCCTCAACTCGTTTGGCCCATTGTTTGTTGCTGTATTCTTTTTGAGGTGCTATGTTGGTTAAAGTGAAGGTGGAATCTGCTTGATCCTGATCAGCAGCAAACTGACGTGGAAACACATGACCTCTAGTATACCCTGTACCTGTATAATCAGAGTTAACAGCCTGGTTAAATATACTTCCTGGTGTTCTTGGGGAATTAATCATCTCTTTTTTCTTAGTGATATCTTCCAGCTGTTATGGAGGAGAAATGAAACAGAAGTGAATTAAACACAAACACATTAATCATCTCACTCAACACACTGTTCATGATAAATCAAACACATCTAAACCAGTGAGACACATTTAACTGTCATATTTACTTGCTGCTCTCTGTGTACCACTGTGTTTTACTGCACAAACAGTGTCTAGTGTTTAGTAGAGGATTTAAATGTTACATGTGCTAATGAATCAGTAATGAAATATTTAACCACTCTGACTGACCTGAAGTTCAATTTTCCATACATTGCGACGTTTAGTCTCCCCTGCCTGTAAAAGTGTGTAGGCCGAGTAAACAGGGATCCTCCTCACAGTGTCGTACACGGTGGCAAACCTGTATTTGTTTTTCCAGCGCTGACAAATCATCTTATACTGACGTCCACTGAAGATAGTGGGGATGATGATGTCACTTTCATTCCGGATGAAGAAGTCACCACATGCTTTCTCAAAAGACATGACGTCAGGAACAACCTCCATCAGGGTCAGTGAGGAGAAAGAGGAGAGCAGGAGCACCAGAGGGAGGAGCTTCATCCTGACACCGTGGATGAGTGTGTGATGAGGAGTGTGTCAGGTGTGTGTAAGGAGGGTGTGTGGAGTGTGTGAGTAGATGGTCTCTGGAGAGCAGAAATCTACATGGGACAAGAAAAAAGAAGAGTTCTCAGATACAGATGCAGTGCTTGGACCCATAATCAATCTGTCAATCTGTCTGCCTGTCTGTCTGTCTATCTATCTATCTATCTATCTATCTATCTATCTATCTATCTATCTATCTATCTAGTCTGTCTGTCTGTCTGTCTGTCTGTCTGTCTGTCTGTCTGATTGACTTTTATACATTCACTAATCACTGCTGAAGGAATATCAACTAGTAAATCAAAATGAATTAATATTACTATTATTTTAAAAATAATAATCAATTGTTTTCTAGAAAGACCCTCCACAGAAACATGTAACATAGACTTTCATAATTTCATATATATTGGGACACCAATATCCATCACATAATAAACATATTTTAATATACTGCACATGTATTAGACCCAGGGTGTTCAGAGTTCAGCCCCAGGACCAAAAGCAGCCCACAAACAGATGAGAATTAGAACATGATAGGTGTAATGTTGTTTTTCCTTTGTTGCCTTCTTTTCTTTTTTTTTAAGTTAACAGTGAGAAGGAGTGATTTCAAAATAGGTGGAAAGAAGAAAACCGGACTTTGGGTTATGTTTCTTATTTTGTATGTTTGTTACTCAGTCTTTTTAAGCACTGTGTTTTCAGTAAAATTTTAAACACAGTTTCTGAACATTGCTAAGCTGTGTGATTATGTATGTGATTTTCCAGTTTTTGATATTTGTTTTTTTTGGATTTTGTGTAGTTTTTGCCTGCTGTTAGTTGGATGATTGCTGCACAGTTTGTATTCCTGCTTTGTTCATCTCTTCTGATACATTCAGTATTCCTGTTTTTGTGACATATATTGTGATATATATATTTATGACTTTCTCCACTCTTTTTGCAAGCACCTACGATTTGTGACTGTTCGGTTTTTATCACTCCATATCACCCATTGATGTTAAATATTTCCTGCATTTGCCTCTAACCCCGAGAGTCTGTTTCGTGACAGCTAGACATATTTACTAGACTGTGTGTGTATAGTGCTGTATACTGATGAGTGGCCCATTGGTGTTTTGATGCTGCTTTACTTTGAAAAAAAACTGTTGAAGATGATTTAATAACTTGACACAACATTCATGCTTTTTGTACTTGTACTGATTTACACTAATGGCCTGTAAAAATCCTGCATGAAGCATTTAAAGTCAATGCAGAATATTCCTGCTTTTCATAAAATGTTTATTCTCAAATGGTCATGTAAATATAACTGATGGTAGATCATGCCTTAAATAACTAAACAACAAATTCTGAATAACACCACCAACTTTTCTACTACAGACTGGAATCCAACTAAACTGCATGAGCTCATCACACTTACTGATTTAATCAAACAGATCACACAGTGATTTTAACATACAGTACCACTCAAAAGTTTGGGATCACTCAAAATGTTATTGTTTTCCAAGGAAACAGTCTGAATAGAAAATATAGCAAAAGAACAGGACATGCTGACATGTCAGAGATAGAAATCATGATTTTGATGAAAATGATAAATGTTTTCTTCAACTTTTGCCTTCATAAAAAAAAGAAACACCTTTTGCATCAATTACAGCCTGGGCATATTCTAGCTGTCAATTTTTCAAGATAATCTGATGAGATTTCACCCCATGCTTCCTGGAGCATCTCCCACATGTTGGATTGGCTGATGGAGTGTTCCTCCATAGCTGAAATAAAGCTGAAATATGCAAGTGATCCCAAACATTTGAGCAGTAGTGTATTTACTCATTACATTCTGAAATGAACTCAGACAAAGCAGGTTTACAGTCAGTACAGAGCTGAGAGAGAGAGAGAGAGAGAGAGAGAGAGAGAGAGAGAGAGAGAGAGAGAGAGAGAGAGAAGGACAGAAATAAAGAGAGAGAATAAGATTTTCTCACCACAAGCTGCTGGAACCTGATGTTGGAGTTCAGTAGAAGATATGAGATGATCACAGGAGGAGATCTTCATACAGAAATCTTTATCTGTAGAAGAACCGGCTGGTCTCTCACTCTCCTGACACTCGCCTCTTTATAACACTGCTGTCACGTGTTGCAGTTGGGTTGAAGATGAAACTAACACCTTATACACACGCCATTACTGCCCAGTCTCTCAGCCAACCAAGTGAATGCGTTTATACCACACATTGCATCTGCAAAGTTATCAGCATGGTGGACGACCCCCATGCAGCCCTCACCCCTCACACCAACTCTTCACCATCATGCTGTCTGGAAAATGGTCTCAAAGCAATTGGGCCTCACAGTAACAACTTCTTCCCCCAAGCCATCAGACATGGTGGTTATTTTAGTTAGTGTAATTCCACTTCACTTCACCTGCGTCACCCTGCCCTGTTGTGGATTATTTTCCTGTTCCTGTTCACTCAGATAAATGTTAGAGACACAAAACTCTTCACTACAACTAAAGGAGCAGAATCATCAACGTAACCTGGAATAATCTATTGCTAAAGGTCACTGCTAATTAATTGTGTAGAAATGTTCTAAAAGTTTGAATGTTTTTCACCACCAGCTCACTTTACACCTCCAGACCTAAACAAGCATCATGCAACAGTTTAACAGCTTCACAAAGCCACTGGTGTGAATATTCACTGATCTGTGGTTTTAACACACAACATACTGACAACAAAACATCAAATATAACAGTTTGATGACTCGATATGGCGAGGAGACAAAAACAGTTTAGTTTTATTAAAGATCAAGATTTAAGTCTTTTATTTGTCACATACACATTTATACAGCTCTGGGTTGTTGACTGGAGAATCACAGTTAAAGTCCCTGCACTGCTAAGCTGCTGTTGGGCCCCTGAGCAAGGCCCTTAACCCTCCAGGGTGCTGTATCATGGCTGGTCCTGTGCTTTGACCCCAACTTCCAAAGTTGGGACGTGCAAAGAAAGAATTTCACTGTGCAATAATGTATGTGACAAATAAAGGCTTCTTCTTCTTCTCTGTTACTTCTCAGAAGAACAGTGACAACAGCTTGAATGGCTTTTCCTATTAACATTTTCACTTTTAACAATTTTCAGAAAATTCAGAAAACCTGTCCTTTTGAGAGTTTATACAATGACCTCCAGCTTCAAATTATCTAACTGATTTATTTTCCTCTTCTTTCTTGGATACAAGCAATGTGATGAAACACGATCCCCAGACTTGCAATGATTAGGGCTGGACATCGATCACTGTCCAATAACATCAATTCTTCTTCTTCTTCTTTCGGCTTTTCCCTTCAGGGGTCGCTACAGCGAATCATCTCTCTCCAGCTATCCCTATCTTCTGTATCCTCAACACTTGCACCCACTAGCTTCATATCCTCATTAATTCCATCCATATACCTCCTCTTTGGCCTTCCTCTTTGCCTCCTGCCTGGCAGCTCCATGTCCTACATTCTCCTACCAATATACTCACTCTCCCTCCTCTGAACATGTCCAAACCATCTTAATCTGGCCTCCCTAACATTGTCCCCCAAACGTCCAACATGAGCTGTCCCTCTGATGTACTCGTTCCTAATTTTGTCCAATCTTGTCACACCCAAAGAAAACCTCAACATCTTCAGCTCTGCTACTTCTAGCTCTGACTCCTGTCTCTTCCTCAGTGACACTGTCTCTAAACCATACAGCATGGCCGGTCTCACCACTGTCCTGTACACCTTCCCCTTGATTCTCGGTGATATTTTCCTCTCACACAGAACTCCCGACACCTTTCTCCACCCATTCCAACCTGCCTGCACTCGCTTCTTTACCTCTTTCCCACACTCTCCATTACTCTGGACTGTTGACCCCAAGTACTTAAACTCCTGTACCTTCACCTCTTCACCCTGTAACCTTACTGTTCCACTTCCCTCTCTTTCATTCACGCACGTGTACTCAGTCTTACTATGACTGACTTTCATTCCTCTTCTCTCCAGCGCAAACCTCCACCTCTCCAGGGTTTCCTCCACCTGCTCCCTGCTCTCACTACAGATCACAATGTCATCTGCAAACATCATTGTCCAAGGAGACTCCTGTCTGACCTCCTCTGACAACTGGTACATCACTATAGCAAAGAGGAAGGGGCTCAGAGCCGATCCCTGATGCAGTCCCACCTCCACTTTGAACTCCTCTGTCTGACCTACAGCACACCTCACCATTGTCCTGCTCATCTCATACATGTCCTGCACCACTCTGACATACTTCTCTGCTACTCCTGACTTCCTCATACAGTACCACAGCTCTTCTCTTGACACCCTGTCATACGCTTTCTCCAAGTCTACAAACACACAGTGCAACTCCATCTGACCATCCATATACTTCTCCATCAAAATTCTCAGAGCAAAAATTGCATCTGTTGTGCTTTTTCTGGGCATGAAGCCATACTACTGCTCACAAATTTCCACTACCTTCCTTAACCTAGCTTCCACTACTCTTTCCCATAGCTTCATTGTATGGCTCATCAACTTTATCCCCCTATAGTTGCTGCAACTCTGCACGTCACCCTTATTCTTAAAGATCGGCACTAACACACTTCTTCTCCATTCCTCAGGCATCCTCTTACTCTCTAAAACCCTGTTGAACAAACTAGTTAAAAATTCCACTGCTGCCTCTCCCAGACACTTCCAGACCTCCACCGGGATGTCGTCAGGACCAACTGCCTTTCCACTTTTCATCCTCTTCAAAGCCTTCCTGACTTCATCCTTTCTAATCTTATCTACTTCCTGTTCCACAGAGTTCACCCCTTCTACTCTTTTTTCCCTCTCATTTTCCTCATTCATCAGCTCCTCAAAGTATTCCTTCCATCTCCTCTGTACACTCTCCTCACTTGTGAGCACCCTTCCATCTCTATCCTTAATAACTCTAACTTGCTGCACATCCTTCCCATCTCGATCCCTCTGCCTAGCTAACCTGTACAAGTCCTTCTCTCCTTCTCTAGTGTCTAACCTAGTGTACAACTCGTCATATGCCTTCTGCTTGTCCTTAGACACCTCCCTCTTCACTCTGTGCTGTAACTCCTTGTATTCCTGTCTATTCTCTTCAGTCCTGTCCATGTCCCACTTCTTCTTGGCTAACCTCTTCCTCTGGATACTATCCTGAACTTCCTCATTCCACCACCAAGTTTCCTTATCTTCTTTCCTCCTTCCAGATGACACACCCAGCACCTTTCTCCCTGTCTCCCTGATCACTTCTGCTGTAGTTTCCCAGTCATCTGGCAGCACTACCTGACCACCCAGAGCCTGCCTCAACTTCTGTCTAAATTCCTCACAACATTCCTCCATACCACCATCCTATGCTGTCTGGCTACATTCTCTGCCACTACCACTTTACAGTCACTAATCTCTTTCAGATTGCCTCTTCTACATAGGATGTCGTCTACCTGTGTTCTCCTACCTCCACTCTTGTAAGTCACTCTATGCTCCTCCCTCTTCTGAAAATAAGTGTTAACCACAGCCATGTCCATCCTCTTAGCAAAGTCCACTACCATCTGTCCTTCTAGGTTCCTTTACTTAACTCCAAACTTGCCCATCACCTCCTCATCACCTGTGTTCCCCTCACCAACATGTCCATTAAAATCCGCTCCTATCACCACTCTCTCACCCTTGGGAATACTCTCCATCACCTCATCTAATTCACTCCAGAATCTCTCTTTCTCCTGTAACTCACAACCTACCTGTGGGGCATAACCACTAACGACATTCAACATCACCCCTTCAATCTCTAACTTCAGACTCATCACCCTGTCTGACACTCTCTTCACCTCCAGAACATTCCTCACAAACTCCTCCTTCAGGACCACACCTACCCCATTTCTCTTACTATCCACACCATAATAAAACAGCTTGAATCCTGCTCCTATATTACGAGTATTTCTACCCTTCCACCTGGTCTCCTGTATACACAGTATATCCACCTTCCTTCTCTCCATCATATCAGCCAGCTCTCTACCTTTCCCTGTCATAGTACCAACATTCAGAGTTCCTATTCTCACTCCTACACTCTTACCTTTCCTCTTCTCTCTCTGTCTGTGCAGTCTCCTCCCTCCTCTACTTCTTCCACAAACAGCAGACCAATTTTCACCGGCACCCTGTAGGTCAACGGCGCCGATGGCGGTTGTTGTTAACCCGGGCCTCGACTGATCCAGTATGAAATTCAGAGTACTGATGATTTGCATGGTTAAATTTGGCAATGTTTTACGCCGGATGCCCTTCCTGATGCAACCCTCTCTATTTATCCGTGCTTGGGACCGGCACAGAAGTCACTGGACTGTGACCCCTATGGCTAGATTTATTGTTTATATGATGATGTTAAAAGATTTAATACTCAAGTGTAGGTGAGGCTAATTAGATTGTAACTGACATAGTGTCATCATTGGACCGTTTGAATTTGAGGGGAGGGGACAACACTGAGGGGTTTTTTTGGACATGAATGTAATATAGAGTTTTCCCGCCCTTTGCAGTTATAACAGCTTCAACTCTTTTGGGAAGGCTTTTCACAAGGTTTAGGAGTGTGTTTATGGGAATTTTTGACCATTTCTCATGTAGCGCATTTGTGAGGTCAGGCACTGATATTGGACATGAAGGCTGGACTCAAAGTCTCTGCTCTAATTCATCTCAAAGATGTTATATCGGGTTGAGGTCAGGACTCTGTGAAGTTCCACCAAACTCACTCATCCATGTCTTTATGGACTTTTGTGCACTGGTGTGCAGTCATGTTGGAACAGAAAGGGCTCAGCAACTGTTCCCACAACGTTGGGAGCATGAAATTGTCCAAAATGTCTTGGTGTGCTAAAGCATTAAGAGTTCCATTCACTGGGAAGGGGCCGAACCCAACCCCTGAAAAACAACACCTGAATTTAATGATTTTGAGAGGTGTCCCAAAACGTTTGGCAAGATAGTGTATATGATTTGGCACAGGTTTTACACCAGATGCCCTTCCTGACGGAACCCTGCAGCACTGGGATTTAACCCCTCAGTTAGTTCTCCATCCGGGAATTGAACTCAGGCCACAGTGGTTAGAGTTGTTCTGGTATAAGAGGGATAAAACACTTGGAGTTGTGCTGTTATGAGAAATAATCAGAGTAATTCGCCTGCGTCACACCGCCCTGTTGTGGATTATTTTCCTGTAATAACACAGTAAATGTTAGTTCACTGAGACTTAAAGCTTCTCTTCTTTAAACCTAAAGCAGCAGGAACATCTACCTGGAATAAATTATTGCTGAAGATTATTGCGTATTAATCGTGTACACATATTCTGGGAGGCATTGGTGGCTCAGTGGTAGGTTGCTCGCCTATCATGCGGAAGGCCCGGGTTCAATTCCCAGCCAATGCCTCAACCCCAGCCACTGGTTGCAGTGCCGATCCCAAGCCCGGAAAAATGGGAGGGTTGCGGCAGGAAGGGCATCCGGCGTAAAACCTGTGCCAAGTTGTTGTGCGGACCAGTTGATACGCTGTGGCGACCCCGAACAGGGAGCAGCCAAAAGCAACTTCTTCTAATTGTGTACACATATTCTAAAAGCTTGCAGGTCTTCCACCACCAGCTCACGTCACACCTCCAGAACTCAACAAGCATCATGCAACAGTTTAACAGCTTCACAAAGCCACTGGTGTGAATTTCCACTGGTCTGTGTTTTTAATACACAAAATACTGATAACACATCAAACATAGCAGTTTGATGACTCAATGGGGCGAGGTGACAAAAACAGTGTCACAAGTTTTATTAAAGGTCAAGATTTAAGTGTTTTATTTGTTACATACACAGTTACACTGATCAGGCATAACATTATGACCACCTGCCTAATATTGTTTGTCCCCCTTTTGCTGCCAAAACAGCCCTGACTCGTTGAGACATGGACTCCATTAGATCAGGGGTGTAAATAATACAGTAATTCTGTCTTCTGATAGCAAGCTTTAATGCTGACCTTTAACGCAGGTCAACACTCATGAAGCTGTTAGTGGTAAGTGGTTTCTCGATACTACAGCATGGACCTGTGTGTACAAATAGTATCATTTCAACACAAGGAAGAAAATCCAGACTTTGTGTTTCAGCTCTAATTTAAAGAACATCACATATTTTCCGTAGCTACTCATATTACCAAGAAACTACACCAGGTTACGTATGCAACCCGGTTCCCTGAGAAGGGAAAAAGATGCTGTGTCATGGCTGAAGCTATGGGAATGCGTCATTGAGAAAGTCATATCTGAAGCTCTGTGTGCACATGCACCATTCAATAGCTGGATAGAATATGTGATGAAGGGAATATAGGCCAACAAGTCCATATAAGGGCATCTACATCACATTATTCCAGCTTCTACTTGTCTGAAGGAAGCGAGAGTGGACATCCAGGGTGTGACAGGTGATGAAGTGATACGTAACCTGGTGTAGTGCTGCTTGGAAACCAGATTGCCCTTGTTTTGGCTCCCAAAGAAGACAAACAGGGAGGAGGACTTACACCACAAGCTTGAGCGGTGGACATAAGTTCTTAGTGCCCTTAAAGGGCAAAGCAAATGCAGCCTCTCCTGTTCTGCTGACTCATGGACCCATTCCAACATCTGTACCAGAGCATTCAGGCCCAGAGGGGCCAGATGAGAAAGGGAATACCACAGCAGACAGTGGGTCGACTCTTTAGCAGCAAAGAGATCCACTGCCGTCCAGCCAAAAACCTGCCAAATTCACTCCACCACCTGTGGGTGGAGACGCCACTCCCTGGGCCAGAGCAGAATCTGCTGCGCCAACCTTAACAGAGGGTGTGAACGCAGACTGCCCTGATGATTGATATAGGAAACTACTGTAGTGCTGTCTGTGCGCATATGATAGCCCCTGAGGTGTGGGAGAAAGTATTTTAATACTAGAAACATGGCCCTCATCTCCAGGCAATTTATGTGCCATGATAGATAAGGGCCCTCCCAGAGACCCTAGGTGGGGCAGCCATCCAAGAACACTCCCCAGCCTAAAAGTGAGGCATCTGTCCTGCGACGAAGTTGTGCCCCCAGTGTGGGACCCATGGTCCCGCAGCACATAATCCTTATGACCCTGAGGGGATGCCTGTGGTGATGAAAACCCGCACATCTGAGCTAGAGCTGGATACTGTTTGCTGCTGCTGCCATGAGGCCGAGCACTCTCTGCATCTTAGCAACAGAGAGGCTTTGGCCTAGCTGAATAGCTTTCACTGCTGACAGGATGGAAGAGCAGGAGATGAAGTGAGAGATGTTCGTCTTCGAGGAACGTGGTTTAATGTTCACCAACAACAGTGGGCAACACACCTACATCTACAGTATCTAGGACTCACTGACACACACCTAGCCGAAGTTGCCAGGCAGCCAGATTGTCTGAAGTGAGCTGGCAGGTGCAGACCTGAGGGAAAGATTTGTGCAGGGAAAGGGAGCTACGGTAGGCCCCCAAAACACCAGAGGTGGCTGGGCAGGAGATAGGGGAAATTGCCCCAGAGAGGACACTCCTAGGAACCCTAGACCCTCCCTAGACTTTGACACTAGCCCTTCTTTCTGATCTGAGTGAGCCGGGGGACTGAGTGCGGTTGAAAGACAGCCCAGGCTGCTCACTTTGGCAAGGGATAAATTCCCTGAATGCTGTCGACTGGTGCCTCTGAGCTAGTCTCACCACAAAATTGTAATAGTCTTGTAAATTTTCCCCTTCACTCTTGCAGACACCCTTCTATCACAAATTTTTCCTGCCACTCTTCTCCACCCATTCCACCCTGACTGTACTCTCATATTCACTTATCTACCACACTCTCCATTACCCTGAACAGTTGACCCCAAGTATTTAAACTCATCCACCTTCCTCACCTGTACTCCTTGCAACTGCACCATTCCACTGCCCTTCCTCTCATTCACCTGCATGTATTCTGTCCCGTCCTTACTGACTTTCATTCCCCTCCTCTCTAGTGCAGACCTCCACCTCTCCAGGCTTATCTCAACCTCTTCTCTACTCTCACTACAGATCACAATGTTATCTGGGAACATCATAGTCCATGGGGGCTCCTGTCTGATCTCATCCGTCAACCTGTCCATCAGAATTGCAAACAAGAAAGGGCTAAGAGCTTATCCTTGGTGCAATCCTACTTCCACTTTGAACCAGTCTGTCATTCCTACTGCACACTTTACTGCAGTTACACTGTCCTCATATATATCCTGCACCACCCTAACATACTTTTCGGCAACTCTTGACTTCCTTATACAATACCACATCTCCTCCCTCAGCTCCCGGTCGTACACTTTCTCCAAATCTACATACACACAATGTACCTCTTTCTGACCTTCTCTATATTTCACCATCAATATTCTAAAAGCAAACATAGCATCTATAGTGCTCTTCCTCGGCATGAAACCATATTGCTGCTCACAGATCACCTCTCCTCTTAGCCTAGCCTCCACTATTCTTTCCCATATCTTCACAATCAAAGATGGTCACTACTCTGGAACAACTTAAAGCCCTTCCCTAACACCCTAAAAACCCCTCAACAACCTAAAACCTTTACATAAAACCCTAAAACCTTTCCTTAACACATTAACCCCCCCAACAACTTAAAACCTTTCCCTAACACCCTAAACCCTTTCCCTAACATTCTAAAACCCTTCCATAACACCCTAAAACCCCCTCAACATCCTAAAAGCTTTACCTAACACCTTCTGACCCCCTTAGCACCCTAAAACCTTTCATAACACTCTAAAGCCCCCTCAACAACTTAAAACCTTTCCATAAATCCCTAATACCTATCTTTAATGCCCTAAACCCTTCAACAACTTAAAATCTTTCTGTAACACCCTAAAACCTTTCCCTAACATCTTAAAGCCCTTCCCTAACACCCTAAAAACCCCTCAACAACCTAAAACTTTCCAGTAAAGCCCTAAAACCTTTCCTTAACACCTTAAACCCACCCTTGATGTTGAGTCATCCCACCCTTTGTCTCTGCCAGTCTTTTTCTGTTGTCAGCCTTCGGCTGGATTTTGGACTGTTTTCTGTTTGACACTCCAAGTCTGGGCCCTAGATGGCTACGTCCTGCACCAAGCAAATTGAAGCACCAAGCCCTTATGTGTTGTCACAGAGCTTCATCAGGAATGCCTATCTTTCTTAGTTATCCTGTCACCTTCCATTTCCCATGGCACCGGAAGCACAACCCCATATCGACAGGACCAGCAGGCAAGTGCTCGCCTATTGTCTCAGCCCCGCAACTCCGGTTCTGGCTCCTGCATTTGACAAGCCTCTTCCGGACATCAACTCCATCCTCACTGACTACTATAATCTGGGTGTGGTCTTCAGTAAGACTAGAGTCTCCTCGCTGCCTCTGCACCGGCCTTATTCAATTTTCAATTCAATTTAATTTATTTGTATAGCACCTTTTACAATGGACATTGTCTCAAAGCAGCTTTACATAAATAGAGAAACAGAAAGGAGAGAGGAAAAAAAGAATCATTAATGTATTAAACTATTTTATCCCTATTTATCCCTATTTATCCCTAATGAGCAAGCCTGTGGCAACAGTGGCACAGAAAAACTCCCAGAGATGATATGAGGAAGAAACCTTGAGAGGAACCAGACTCAGAAGGGAACCCATCCTCATCTGAGTGACACTGGACTGTAAATAATGTAAATGTAAATAGTGTCATTTCTACAACAGCAACCAAGAGCCCATGAGGAACTATTAGGTCAATGTAGTTTCTGAGTTAATTATAGGCACTAATTCCTTGCTGTCAAAAGCTGACAGATGTAATAGCAGATCGGTGATGGTGTTATAGTCCCCAAGTGGCTCTGTCCACAGCTGTCTCCTAGTCACAGGCTGTCTCCTGGTCACAGTCTGACCGCACAGATCCATCCACAACATCAGTGAGCACCACCAAGCGACAAGACTCCAACCAGGGGTAGAGCTCGTGGTCACACGGGAAACTCAGAACACTGGGAGCTCGGGAGTGGGACGTATAGCTCGACAGAGAAAGTCAGATAGAGAGAGAGAGAGAGAGAGAGAGAGAGAGAGAGAGAGAGAGAGAGAGAGATATTAAGTATGCTTATCATGTGATGTTTAAAGACAATGTAGATTATGTGTAAAGTGCAGGCAGGGACTCCGTCAGAACTAGCTATGACAGCATAACCAAAAGGGAGAGCCAGAAGGTGACAGACATGAAGGCTTCCTGGGACATAAAGCGTCCAACCACTTCACAGTCAGCAAATCTGAGCGACTTGTGAGAGTGGTAAGGCGACAGCATCCAAACATCCAAGTACACCAAACACTCTATGCCCATGAACCTTCTAGATCTGTTCCTTTACCTAAATAAAACTATACATTGAAAGCTTGACTAAACAAATGTGTCTTCAGCCTAGACTTAAACACAGAGACTGTTTCTGAGTCCCAAACACTAATTGGAAGGCTATTCCATAACTGTGGGGCTTTGTAAGAAAAAGCTCTGCCCCCTGCTGTAGCCTTTGCTACTTGTGGTACTACCAAATAACCTGCACCCTTTGATTGGAGTAGGCGTGGCGGATCACAAATAACCAAAAGATCGCTCAGGTAGTGTGGCACGAGACCATTTAGTGCTTTATAGGTTAGTAACAGTATTTTGTAATCAATGCGGAATTTGACTGGGAGCCAGTGTAGTGTGGCTAAGATAGGAGTGATGAGCTAATATCTTCTTGTTCTAGTTAGGACTCTAGCTGCTGCGTTCTGGACTAACTGGAGCTTGCTTATGCTCGTACTGGAACATCCAGACAATAAGGCATTACAATAATCCAACCTAGAGGTAACAAAAGCATGAACTAATTTTTCTGCATCATGAAGTGACATACATAAGAGTCAATAATCACACCAAGATCTTTTACTGCTGGACAAGATGAAACAGAAAAACCATCCACAGTTATTCTGTAATCAGAAAGCTTACTTATAGCTGCATGTGGTCCTAGTACAAGCACCTCTGTCTTGTCAGAGTTAAGCAGGAGGAAGTTAGTAAGCATCCACTGTCTAATGTCCTTTACACATTCTTCAATCTTAATAAGCTGGTGTCTCTCATCTGACTTAGCTGTGTGTCATCCACGTAACAGTGGAAGCTAATACCATGTTTACGAATAATTGCACCAAGGGGTAGCATATATAAGGAGAAAAGCAGTGGGCCTAAGACAGAACCTTGTGGAACAGCGAACATAACCAGGCAAAAAAAAGACTGTGCCATCAATCTTTGATCAAATTCAAATGTTTATCATATTTCATATTTCTTCAAGTGAGCTCTGCCTTATTATTACTACAAGTGTTAGTATAATTTATTAATATTAGTTATTAGTTACTAATAGTATCAGGAATTTATTTATTATTATTATATCCCATACACTTCTATAGTTGTATTGTGAGGATCATTATTGGGTTAGTTTAACCCCCCTGAAACGGGGGGGGGGGGGGGGGGGGGGGGGGTTTTTTTATTTTCCTCGGGGACTTTTAAGGGGAGGAGCTACCTTTATTTCACTTAGGACTTGGGAAATTTTTCTTTCCTTATGCTATCTATCTTTTGAACAGTTGAATGTTCCCAGCATTGGGCAATAATAAAAATAAAAATAAAAGTGCAATAACCTCATATTTATTACCACACCCACATCCCTACATCTCAACTCATTCTATTCTATTCTGTATATACAAATACTTTATTTTCTTATTTAAATATGTGTATTTTTTATTTTTTATTTCTCGTTCTATTTTCTGTTGTTATTTGTACTGTTATTGTTATCTCTGTGCACTGGAGCCTGTTACACTAAAACAAATTCCTTGTATGTGCAAACATACTTGGCAATAAAGCTCTTTCTGATTCTGATTCTGATTCTGATTCTGATTCTGATTGTAGTTATCTGACAGTTTAGTTATTTTCTCTGACTCTTAAGGGAGGATGCTACCTTTATTTTCTTACTTACTTGTGACTTAGTTGTTTAAATTTATTTGCTTTCCTTATTGCTATGCTATGGCTTTCTCATGCACACTAGCCTGTTCTTTTCTGTCAGTTTACCTTAACTTACCTAACTTATGTTTTTACTTCATGCACTATCACGTATCAGGCCCTAGTTTCACCACATCTGTTCTTGACTGTCATTCACTATCTTTATACAGTAAATACAGTATTTTGCCATTTTCCTCACTTGTTTTAGTTATTATCAGCCACTAGAATGGTTCTTTTTTTATACACAGCCACCTTACGGGCCTACATACGTGAGCATCATACCTCAGATGCTTATGTAGAGGATCTGTAAGAGGCATCATACCTCTTCAGCTTCTCATAACTCTGTGATGTCTGTCTATACCATACTATCTGTGGGCTGTTATGGCCTTCTTCTCTCCTATGCTCGAGGCACACTAGACTTCCTAGCTCCCTATCTAGTTAGTGAGGACATATACGCAGGCAGTGTTGACCGACCTTTCTGACCTGCTGTTACAGCCGGTAGTGTCCGGCTGGATATAACAGACCCAACGCGAAGCTTAACATGAAAATGGGGTTTATTAAACATAAAACACGAGACAGGAACATAAAACAGAAACCGCGACACCACATCAGCCTACACACAAACGAGGACTAGTAAACTAATGAAGACAAAGACAGGACTATAAATAGAGAACATAATCAGGAAACATTGGGAACAGGTGATCAATCAAGACACAATAGGAAAGGGCGGGGCTTAACTACACACATGGCCGAAACATAAACATAAACAGACATGACATGACAAACCCCTACTGGGATCCCCCTAGTGGTTCAACCCCAGCCCTGCTGCCCGTAACATCTCCCCCCTCTCAAAGGCGCGGCTCCTGATGCGCCAAACCTTAGCCCTCCCCAAAAAGTCCGGTCCAGCGATGGGTCCTGAGGAGGAGCTAGGAACATAGAGAGGCCGGTGGGGGGAGCGAGAAGCAGGGCGAGGCACTGGGGGGGGAGCGAGAAGCAAAAGCAAGGCGAGTGGGGGGAAGCGAGGACCAAGGCGAGGCAAGTGGGGGGAACGAGGGTCAAGGCGAGGCATGTGGGGGGAGCGAGAAGCAGGAGCGAGACAAGTGGGGGGAGCAAAGGACCTGACGGCAAGGCCAAAGGGTCCAATGCAACGTCCACAGCCAAGCGGAGCCGCCGAGCGACGTCCACCGCCGAGCAGCAGCGCCGAGCGACGTCCACCGCCGAGCAGCAGCACCGAGCGACGTCCACCGACGAACGATGGCTCCGGGGCGACGATGTCCGTCTCGCTGGGGTCTGGATCTCCCCAAGTGCAAGGTGCTGCCGGAACTCTCCTCCGCTGGCGACAGGCGGGGCAGCGCCCCCCACGGAAGCTACATCGTGGGGCGACGCCCCCCTCAGGAACATGGGTGGAGCGAGATTTGGAGCAAACAAACAACAAAAAGTTCAAGGTCCGGGGCCCTGGCCGGAACTCTCCTCTGCTGGCGAACACCGGAACCTAGGCAGAGCGAGAGCCGGAAACAAAACCTTGAAACTCCGGCCCTTGGCTGGAACTCTCCTCCACTGGCGACAGGCGGGGCGGCGCCCCCCACGGAAGCTACATTGTGAGGCGACGCCCCCCATGGGAACATGAACGGAGCGAGAAAAATCAAAATTTCCTCCAAAATCTAAATTTTCTGCCGGGACCCGAGGGGCGGAGTCAACAAACCCAGCCCCCGACCCCCCCCCCCCAAAAAAAAAAAACACTCCGACCCGGAGCACAAACTAAAAACAAGCAAAACAATAAAACCCGGAAACGAAAAACTAACCTCCTCGCTGAAGCTTCGCGCTGGATCTGTTAGGTTTGGGCTAGTCCTTCTGTTATGGCCGGTGGTGTCCGGCTGGATATAACAGACCCAACGCGAAGCTTAACGTGAAAATGGGGTTTATTAAACATAAAGCACGAGACATGAACATGAAACAAAAACCGCGACACTACATCGGCCAACACACGAACGAGGACTAGCAAACTAATGAAGACAAAGACAGGACTATAAATAGAGAACATAATCAGGAAACATTGGGAACAGGTGATCAATCAAGACACAATAGGAAAGGGCGGGGCTTAACTACACACATGACCGAAACATAAACATAAACAGACATGACATGACAAACCCCTACTGGGATCCCCCTAGTGGTTCAACCCCAGCCCTGCTGCCCGTAACACCTGCTTTCCTTTCTTGAATTTGCTAGAAACATGGACATTAGATGTGGTCATTATATATACTATTTTAAGCTACTTCTTGTTACATGGTTAACTTTTGCCTCACTCACAATTATATTGCTTAAGCACAGATTAAGATAAGTGAGATTAATATATGTAAGTAAAATAAGTAAAGATTAAAATTAACTCTGGATTTTGGATTAGATTTGATTTATCTTAACTGAGTAAAGAATTAAAAGTGATCTTTTGATTTAATGATTAAAGAATTAGAATTAGATTTATGAAAATGAGTACAATTTTCAGAAAAATTTAAACAATGCTTATGATCTGGGTGTGGGAGCCATCCTGTCACAGAAGCCCCAAGGACAACAAGCTTCATCCCGTGCTTTCTACTTATGATGCCTCAGCCCCTCCGAGCAGAACTATGCCATCAGAAAGCGTGAACTATGACCTTGAACTAAGATCTTTTTCAGCCAGTTCAACTTGACCTTGTCTTACTGCCCAGGCTCCAAGAATGGCAAACCAGATGCCCTATCCTGTCAGTTCAACCCTGGCGAGGAGGAACCAGTTGTGGAGCATATGCTCCCATCCTCCATCATGGTCAGAGCTCTCTGCCTTGACATTGAGAGGAGGGTCCAGCAAGCTACCTCCAACCTTCCAGTTCCTGTTTGCTGTCCGGGGGGAAAGCTGTTCGTGCCCAAATACCTCCAGTCCCATGTCCTCTAGTGGTGCCATAGTTCTCACCTATTCTGCCATCCCGGCATTTCCCGCACCTGGTCCATCCTTCAAAGATGTTTTTTGCGGCCCTTTGTCAGAAGGGACATCTGGGACTTCATGGCTGCTTGTCCCACCTGCACCCAGCATAAATCTTCTAAGGCCCCTCCAGCCGGGTTCCTCTGTACTCTCCCTGTTCCCCGGCAACCGTGGTCGCACATCTCCATGGACTTTGTCACTGGCCTCCCTCCATCCACCGGTCACACCACCATTCTCTCAGTTGTCGACTGATTTGCCCAAGTTTTCGATAAGCTATGCTTGGTGGGCCAACCGTAAGCAACATCCAACACCTCCACCAGAGGGTCTGGCTGTCAACCAGAGACCTGCCACTGAAGGTCACCTGCCCGAAGCTTGCACCATGTTTCTTTGGACCGTTGCCCATTTCCAAGGTGCTCAACCCTGTGGCTGTATGGCTCAAGCTCACCAGGGTCTTGTGCATTCATCCTACTTTCCATGACTCTAGACTTAAGCTCATACAAGCCTGTTCTTTGATTCCCACCACCAGACATCCTCCACCCACACTGAACTTTTGCCATCTGACCGGCGTTACAGAGCACCAAATATTAGGACAGCCAGGCACAAGAACAGTTTCTTCCCAAAACAATCTACCTTATGAACAGTTAAATATCCCCCCATTTTGCAATAAAAATATGTTCAATAACCTCGTATTTATTTGTTACCACGTTACATCCATACATCTCATCTTATTCTATTCTGTACATACAATTAATTTTATTTTTCTACTTAAATATGTGTATTTTTATTTCTCATCCTATTTTTTTATTTTTATTGTCTATGAATTGTTGTTGTTGTCTCTGTTGCACTGGAGCTTGTGACTCTAAAACAAATTCCTTGTATGAGAAAACATACTTGGCAATAAAGATCTATCTGATTCTGATTCTGATTAATCAACGGAGGACCTGCTTACATGGCCTTCTTCGCTTAATTAATATATTAATTAATATGAACCTGCTGTGGTAGAAAATTAATCAATGCCTTCTAACAAAACACAATCCAGAAGCCTTGTGGCATGTTATGCTCTATTAATTTTATTTTAAAAACAGTACAGCAAATCAAATCAAGATGTTTTATACCTGCTAAGAGATGCACAAGAATTATTCACTATTCAAATCAGTAAAGTATATAAAAAAAACCATGAAAAAATAACATAAAAAAAATATTTAATAAAAATAGAGAGTATAAAGATCATATTATATCAAAATTCATTATTTCATGCCTTATATTTTAAATAGAAATCAAAACATGAAGAAAAAAAGCTCTGAAGATACGTTAAGGTGAGTTGACATTATCCTCATGTGGATCATCAATCCTTTACCTAGGGCTGTAGAAAAATAAAATGGTTTACTTTACTGTAGATGGTTTACAATGTGCTTCCATAATAATAATAATAATAATAATAATAATAATAATAATAATAATAATAATAATAATAATGATTCTGATGGCTATACCACTGGATCAGAGCATCTCCAAAACTGCAGCTCTTGTGGGGTGTTCCCGGTCTGCAGTGGTCAGTATCTATCAAAAGTGGTCCAAAGAAGGAACAGTGATGAAACGACAACAAGGATATGGATGGCCAAGTCTCATTAATGCACATGGGGAGCAAAGGCTGGCCTCTGTGGTCTGATCCAACAGACGAGCTACTGTCGCTCAACTTGCTCAAGAATTTAATGCTGGTTCTGATAGAAAGGTGTCAGAATGCACAGTGCATGATGGGTCAGCTCTGTTTTGGCAGCAAAACACAATATCAGGCAGGTTATTAAAGCCTTGAAGGTGTAGATGGTCATGTCTACCCACCACAAAGGAAGTACGATGATCCACGGCAGCAACTGACAGAGAACCAGCACTGAGAAACTGATGAAAGGAAAAATTATTGAGTGTTGTTTCAACATAACAGGGTGAAAATATTAAAGCAAGACAAAGAGAACTTACGCAAAGAGATCCCCAGTACACGGCCCCGGAGTGGACACTCAAAAGGCCAGAATTTCTTAATACAATCCCAAAAAAAAGAATCATGGTTCCGTTCATTATCTGGACAATCTGCAGAGACATAAAGAAAAAAACAGGTTCTTAACACCATCTATTCTATCAATGCAGCTTAGAAAATAAGCAGGAAAAAGAAAAGAAGTTACCCCGAGTGATTTGAGGTCTGTTTTCAGAGAAGGTAGAGGCATTTTCACTGAGAGACGCTGAGATCCAGTAAACCTGGGAAAGATAAGATGCCAAACAGAAATGCAGCATTCAGCCTGCATATTTATTCACCATGTGATAAATTCAGATATTTTACATTCCTTTCTAGTTTATTGCTATTTTTAAAATTACTAATTATTCATAGGTACAGTGGTGTGAAAAAGTGTTGGCTCCCTTCCTGATTTCTTATTTTTTTGCATGTTTGTCACACTTTAATGTTTCAGATAATCAAACACATTTAAATATTAGTCAAAGATAACACAAGTAAACACATCATGCAGTTTTTAAATGAAGGTTTTTATTATTAAGGGAAAACAAAATCCAAAACTACATGGCCCTGTGTGAAAAAGTATTTGCCCCCTAAGCCTAATAACTGGTTGGGCCACCCTTAGCAGCAACAACTGCAATCAAGTGTTTTCCATAACTTGCAGTTATGTAACTTGCATTACATAACTTGTAATGAACATTCACTATATTCTTTTCTTTGTTTTATAATTTTCAAATTTCCTTAATAAATATATTTCCTTAATAAATATATACCTTAATGATATACAGAATTAAATTTTATACACACACACACACACACACACACACACACACACACACACACACACACACACACAGACACATAATTTAATCTATATTGTTCCTGACATGTGTTTCTGGTTTATTTAGCCAGGAGATACAAGATCTCTTCTTGCAAAGACATGGAAATGGCAATGAAAACAGAACAAAAAAGAAATAACACTTAACAAAAACAAATTCATTACATAAAAGCAACACAGAAGATAGCAAAAAATGGGAAAAGCCATTCCAGTGATATTGATAAGATATTTCAACTTTTCTTTTGTCTCTCTTGAAGCTAGTAAGAGAAACCTTCGATAAAAATCTGCTTCTTCTTCTTCTTCTTCTTCTTCTTCTTCTTCTTCTTCTTCTTCTTCTTCTACTACGTCTTCTTTTGGCTTTTCCCTTCAGGGGTCTCCACAGTGAATCATCTCTCTCCACCTATCCCTATCTTCTGCATCCTCAACACTTGCACCCACTAGCTTCATATCCTCATTAATTCCATCCATATACCTCCTCTTTGGCCTTCCTCTTTGCCTCCTGCCTGGCAGCTCCATGTCCAACATTCTCCTACCAATATACTCACTCTCCCTCCTCTGAACATGTCCAAACCATCTTAATCTGGCCTCCCTAACTTTGTCCCCCAAACGTCCAACATGAGCTGTCCAACATGAGCTGTCCCTCTGATGTACTTGTTTCTAATCCTGTCCAACCTTGTCACTCCCAAAGAGAACCTCAACATTGTTCCACTTCCCTCCCTTTCATTCACACAAATGTACTCAGTATTACTACGACTGACATTCATTCTTCTTCTCTCCAGCTCTCTTGGCCTTAGACACCTCCCTCTTCACTCTGCACTGTAACTCCTTGTATTCCTGTCTATTCTCTTCAGTCCTGTCCATGTCCCACTTCTTCTTGGCTAACCTCTTCCTCTGGATACTATCCTGAACTTCCTCATTCCACCACCAAGTCTCCTTATCTTCTTTCCTCCTTCCAGATGACACACCAGCACCTTTCTCCCTGTCTCCCTGATCACTTCTTCTGTAGTTTCCCAGTCATCTGGCAGCACTACCTGACCACACAGAGCCTGCCTCAACTTCTGCATAAATTCCTCACAACATTCCTCCTTTTTCAGCTTCCACCACTTGGTTTTCTTCTCTATCTCTATCTTTGACCTCTTCTTCTTACAGACCATCAAAGTCATCCTACACACCACCATCCTATGCTGTCTGGCTACACTCTCTCCCACTACCACTTTACAGTCACTAATCTCTTTCAGATTGCCTCTTCTACATAGGATGTAGTCTACCTGTGTTCTCCTACCTCCACTCTTGTAAGTCACTCTATGCTCCTCCCTCTTCTGAAAATAAGTGTTAACCACAGCCATGTCCATCCTCTTAGCAAAGTCCACTACCATCTGTCCTTCGAGGTAACATTCCTTAACTCCAAACTTGCCCATCACCTCCTCATCACCTCTGTTCCCCTCACCAACATGTCCATTAAAATACGCTCCTATCACCACTCTCTCACCCGTGGGAATACTCTCCATCACCTCATCTAATTCAGTCTCTTTCTCCTCTAACTCACAACCTACCTGTGGGGCATAACCACTAACAACATTCAACATCACCCCTTCAATCTCTAACTTCAGACTCATCACCCTGTCTGACACTCTCTTCACCTCCAGAACATTCCTCACAAACTCCTCCTTCAGGACCACACCTACCCCATTTCTCTTACTATCCACACCATAATAAAACAGCTTGAATCCTGCTCCTATACTACGAGCCTTGCTACCCTTCCACCTGGTCTCCTGTACACACAGTATATCCACCTTCCTTCTCTCCATCATATCAGCCAGCTCTCTACCTTTCCCTGTCATAGTACCAACATTCAGAGTTCCTATTCTCAGTCCTACACTCTTACCTTTCCTCTTCTCTCTCTGCCTGTGCACTCTCCTCCCTCCTCTACTTCTTCTACCAACAGTAGCCCAATTTCCACTGGCGCCCTGTAGGCCACCGGTGCTGATGGTGGTCGTTGTTAACCCGGGCCTTGACCGATCTGGTATGAAATTCAGAGTACTGATGATTCCCACGGTTAAATTTGGCAATGTTTTACGCTGGATGCCCTTCCTGACGCAACCATCTCTATTTATCCGGGCTTGGGACCGGCACAGAAGTCACTGGACTGTGACCCCCATGGCTAGATTCCATATCACCCATTGATGTTAATAAATATTTCCTGCATTTGCCTCTAACCCCGAGAGTCTGTTTCGTGACAGCTAGACATATTTACTAGACTGTGTGTGTATAGTGCTGTATACTGATGAGTGGCCCTTTGGTGTTTTGATGCTGCTTTACTTTGAAAAAAAACTGTTGAAGATGATTTAATAACTTGACACAACATTCATGCTTTTTGTACTTGTACTGATTTACACTAATGGCCTGTAAAAATCCTGCATGAAGCATTTAAAGTCAATGCAGAATATTCCTGCTTTTCATAAAATGTTTATTCTCAAATGGTCATGTAAATATAACTGATGGTAGATCATGCCTTAAATAACTAAACAACAAATTCTGAATAACACCACCAACTTTTCTACTACAGACTGGAATCCAACTAAACTGCATGAGCTCATCACACTTACTGATTTAATCAAACAGATCACACAATGATTTTAACATATTTACTCATTACATTCGGAAATTAACTCTGAAAAGCAGGTTTATAGTCAGTACAGAGCTGAGAGAGAGAGAGAGCGAGAGAGAGAGAGAGAGAGAGAGAGAAAGAGAGAGAGAGAGAAAGAGAGAGAGAGAGAGAGAAACTGCTGGAACCTGATGTTGGAGTTCACTAGAAGATGTGAGATGATTACAGGAGGAGATCTTTGTATAGAGCTCTTTACCTATAGAAGAACCATCTGGTCTCTCACTCTCCTGTCTTAGATACTCACCTTTTTAGAACACTGCTGGGTTCAAAATGAAACTAACAACGTATACACAAATCAGCACTGCCCATACACCCTTACACACGTTGCATCTGCAAAGATATCAGCATGGTGGACAACCTCCATGCATCCCTCACACCAACTCTTCACCATCATGCTGTCTGGAAAATGGTCTCAAGGCAATCGGGCCACACACACAGCTGGTTATGCTGTAGCTGCTGTAAGGTATCACAGACATTCCACAAGGTTAAATGTGTTTATAAACAGATGAAGTGTATGATGTGTCATTCAACTGTGTTGTCGTTCAGCTGCTCCCTTTTTGCGGTCACTACAGCTGACCATCTGATCCACATATATGCTTTGACACAGGTTTTACACCAGATGCCCCTCCTGACACAACCCTCCCATTTTATCTAGGATTGGGACCAGCACTGGGAGTTAACATCTCATTGGCTGCCCTGGAATTGAACCCCAGTCACAGCAGTTAGAGCACCCTGTCACTGGACCACTATGGGACATATGATGGGTCATTCAGTAACTGTTTAAAAACTGTAAACAATGGTGAGTTGTCCTGTTGTGGATTAATTTCCTGCAATAACACAATTATTATACAATAACTAACAGTAACTAACAGTTATAACTAACACAATAACTAACAGTAACACATGTTAGTTCACTGAGACACAAAGTTTCTCTTCTCTACACCTAAAGCAGCAGGAACATCAACCTGGAGTAAACCATTGCTAAAGGTCACTGCTTATTAATTGTGTACAAATGTTCTAAATGTTCAAATGTTTTTTAAAACCAGCTCACTTCACACCTCCAGACCTCAACAAGAATCATGCAATTTAACAGCTTCACAAAGACACTGGTGTGAATTTCCACTGGTCTGCGGTTTGAACACATAACATACTGAGAAAACATTTCGCTAAATAGAAGAACACAATTTTAAACAGCGCAGCACTTTTCTAAAAAAGCTGAAACCTCAGCAGTTCAATGACTCGATGGGGCATGGTGACAAAATCCTCCATGTTCACAGCAAATAGTTAAGTTTTATTAAAGATCAAGCTTTAAGTGTTTTATTTGTAGGTTTGTCACTGTACAGTTATACAGTGTACAGATTTGGGCAGTGGTAGCTCAGCAATCTTGCATTGTATCATTGGTCGAAGATCAGTATTGTTCCTCTGTGCTTGTCCTATCTTATTCACAGAATATGACTCGCATGACTCTCTATTGGGTCATGAAGTGAAATTATTGCCATACACAGTCAAATCTTGAGCTTCTATGGCCTGCAGGATCGCTTCGATACAGTCTGACAGCAGTTCCTCTGTAAAGTGTTCAATCCTTGTTTCTACATTCAGTGGCATCCTAGATAAGCTATCCGCATCAATGTTTTCTTTGCTTGGATGATGCATTATTGTAAAGGGTGAGTTTAGTTACCCACTTACAACCAGTTGCGTTGAGCTCAGCACTTGTTAATATATAAGTGAGAGAGATGTTATCATTGTAAAGAGAGAACATAGGGGTTTAGTATAGGTCTGTACCGCCTCAAGTGCTGTAGTGCTCAAATGAGCCTTCTGGCATCATTTACATGGTTTTGAAAGGATTTGAACACCAGTGTGTTGCTGAGCTAAGGGACACAACGATCATCTCAGAGATCCTCTAGACACTCTTCCATACAATGTTGCAAGAATATGATGAATTTGACTTTTGTGTCCATCACTGAGTAATTAAGTCATGCAGGTAGTCCTTCATCTCTATATACAGTGGTTTCAGTACTGACTGATAAGTAGGGGTGACGGGGTAGTATCTGTCAGCGAGATGGATAGTTGAAGTCCTTTTATGGAGCCAATGTTGTCATCAGACCTCTAGAATGACGCTGCTTCTTCTCTGAATGACATTCATTCATTGTCTGCCGCTTATCCGAACTACACTCGGGTCACGGGGAGCCTGTGCCTATCTCAGGCGTCATAGGGCATCAAGGCAGGATACACCCTGGACGGAGTGCCAACCCATCGCAGGGCACACACACACTCTCATTCACTCACGCAATCACACACTACGGACAATTTAGAGATGCCAATCAACCTACCATGCATGTCTTTGGACTGGGGGAGGAAACCCCCGAGGCACGGGGAGAACATGCAAACTCCACACACACATGGCGGAGGCGGGAATCGAACCCCCAACCCTGGAGGTGTGAGGCAAACGTGCTAACCACTAAGCGACCGTGCCCCCCTTCTTCTCTGAATGTTTGTTGTGCAATTAGTCTTTCAGACTCACTGAGGTCACTCAGATCCAAGGGTGGGTCCTTTGAGGTTGGGAGGCAGGTTGTTTTTAGTAACAACCTGGCTTACTTCCGTGTACTTGGATTCAGACCCACCCAGAGCAGCAGATAGGTAGACAGCTTGGGCAGGATGTGCTGTGCCACTGACTATTTCACCGTCTAGTGCTATATCATGGCCAGTGGGGTTTTGCACACTGATTATTACATGTGGTGGGGTCTGTCGCTGCAGCTTAACAAGCATTTTTGCAAAATTCTAGCCACTCTACCCAGGTTTTAAAATAAGCACTTTCTTTTCTGTTGGTGGGGACGTTAGGATTTTACATTCAACCTGAACTGAAGTACGTTTAGGCACATTAACACTCTCTCTCATTGTTTTGACTGAAAATTCACACCAATTCTTTGCATTGACTAGTTCAATGAGTGCTTGTGTCCACCTCACTCCTGCAGTAGACAACATTATTATCTCTGTACCATTGGTGTTTGCCTGAGTCAACTTATCCTCATCCAATATCTGCTCAATGATATTATATTCAATAATACAATGACATAAATGTCGGCCTTTCATCACTAGCATGGGTGTGATGGGTTCCTTTTCTTTCCTTCTTCTTGACGCTAGTAAGAAAGTGACTTTGATCCATCCCATGTAGAGTATCTTCTGACCGTTTGCTGCCACTAGACAAAGATCTTTTGGCACATCTCTTACTTCAGAAATGTCGCTCAATCCTACAAGTGGCAAGTGATCATCTTTCCATAATTCATCTGCTATGCACACCTGGGATCCCATCTCCCGTAACTCATCTTCCAAAAAACCTTGAAGGTAACACTATATAAGGCACTGTTTTCCCACCAGCACAGCACATGTGGGTTTACTTGCCCCTTACCACCCCTGTGGCCACTTGATTGTTTGATTGTGTTGAATTGACTCTTTTATTTGATTAACTTCTGTGCTGAGATCTTTCAGTAGATAATCTGTTAATCAGTAGTAGCATCTGTTGTGCTCTTTCTGGGCATGAAGCCATACTGCTGCTCACAAATTTCCACTACCTTCCTTAACCTAGTTTCCACTACTCTTTCCCATAGCTTCATCTTAAAGATCGGCACTAATGCACTTCTTCTCCATTCCTCAGGCATCCTCTCACTCTCTAGAACCCTGTTGAACAAACTAGTTAAAAATTCCACTGCTGCCTCTCCCAGACACTTCCAGACCTCCACCGGGATGTCGTCAGGACCAACTGCCTTTCCACTTTTCATCCTCTTCAAAGCCTTCCTGACTTCATCCTTTCTAATCTTATCTACTTTCTGTTCCACAGAGTTCACCCCTTCTACTCTTTTTTCCCTCTCATTTTCCTCATTCATCAGCTCCTCAAAGTACTCCTTCCATCTCCTCTGTACACTCTCCTCACTTGTGAGCACTCTTCCATCACACCCAGCACCTTTCTTCCTGTCACCCTGATCACATCTGCTGTACATTCCCAGTCCTCTGGCAGCACTACTGGACCAGGCAGAGCCTGCCTCAACTTTTTTCTAAATTCCTGACAACATTCCTCCTTTTTCAGCTTCCACCACTTGGTTTTCTTCTCCACTCTCTCACCCGTGGGAATACTCTCTATCACCTCATCTAATTCTAATTAAACGTTCAAATGTTTTTTAAAACCAGCTCACTTCACACCTCCAGACCTCAACAAGAATCATGCAATTTAACAGCTTCACAAAGACACTGGTGTGAATTTCCACTGGTCTGCGGTTTGAACACATAACATACTGAGAAAACATTTCACTAAATAGAAGAACACAATTTTAAACAGCGCAGCACTTTTCTAAAAAAGCTGAAACCTCAGCAGTTCAATGACTCGATGGGGCATGGTGACAAAATCCTCCATGTTCACAGCAAATAGTTAAGTTTTATTAAAGATCAAGCTTTAAGTGTTTTATTTGTAGGTTTGTCATTGTACAGTTATACAGTGTACAGATTTGGGCAGTGGTAGCTCAGCAATCTTGCATTGTATCATTGGTCGAAGATCAGTATTGTTCCTCTGTGCTTGTCCTATCTTATTCACAGAATATGACTCGCATGACTCTCTATTGGGTCATGAAGTGAAATTATTGCCATACACAGTCAAATCTTGAGCTTCTATGGCCTGCAGGATCGCTTCGATACAGTCTGACAGCAGTTCCTCTGTAAAGTGTTCAATCCTTGTTTCTACATTCAGGGGCATACTAGATAAGCTATCCGCATCAATGTTTTCTTTGCTTGGATGATGCATTATCGTAAAGGGTGAGTTTAGTTACCCACTTACAACCAGTTGCGTTGAGCTCAGCACTTGTTAATATATAAGTGAGAGAGATGTTATCATTGTAAAGAGAGAACATAGGGGTTTAGTATAGGTCTGTACCGCCTCAAGTGCTGTAGTGCTCAAATGAGCCTTCTGGCATCATTTACATGGTTTTGAAAGGATTTGAACACCAGTGTGTTGCTGAGCTAAGGGACACAACGATCATCTCAGAGATCCTCTAGACACTCTTCCATACAATGTTGCAAGAATATGATGAATTTGACTTTTGTGTCCATCACTGAGCAATTAAGTCATGCAGGTAGTCCTTCATCTCTATATACAGTGGTTTCAGTACTGACTGATAAGTACGGGTGACGGGGTAGTATCTGTCAGCGAGATGGATAGTTGAAGTCCTTTTATGGAGCCAATGTTGTCATCAGACCTCTAGAATGATGCTGCTCCTTCTCTGAATGTTTGTTGTGCAATTAGTCTTTCAGACTCACTGAGGTCACTCAGATCCAAGGGTGGGTCCTTTGAGGTTGGGAGGCAGGTTGTTTTTAGTAACAACCTGGCTTACTTCCGTGTACTTGGACTCAGACCCACCCAGAGCAGCAGATAGGTAGACAGCTTGGGCAGGATGTGCTGTGCCACTGACTATTTCACCGTCTAGTGCTATATCATGGCCAGTGGGGTTTTGCACACTGATTATTACATGTGGTGGGGTCTGTCACTGCAGCTTAACAAGCATTTTTGAAAAATTCTAGCCACTCTACCCAGGTTTTAAAATAAGCACTTTCTTTTCTGATTGGTGGGGACGTTAGGATTTTACATTCAACCTGAACTGAAGTACGTTTAGGCACATTAACACTCTCTCTCATTGTTTTGACTGAAAATTCACACCAATTCTTTGCATTGACTAGTTCAATGAGTGCTTGTGTCCACCTCACTCCTGCAGTAGACAACATTATTATCTCTGTACCATTGGTGTTTGCCTGAGTCAACTTATCCTCATCCAATATCTGCTCAATGATATTATATTCAATAATACAATGACATAAATGTCGGCCTTTCATCACTAGCATGGGTGTGATGGGTTCCTTTTCTTTCCTTCTTCTTGACGCTAGTAAGAAAGTGACTTTGATCCATCCCATGTAGAGTATCTTCTGACCGTTTGCTGCCACTAGACAAAGATCTTTTGGCACATCTCTTACTTCAGAAATGTCGCTCAATCCTACAAGTGGCAAGTGATCATCTTTCCATAATTCATCTGCTATGCACACCTGGGATCCCATCTCCCGTAACTCATCTTCCAAAAAACCTTGAAGGTAACACTATATAAGGCACTGTTTTCCCACCAGCACAGCACATGTGGGTTTACTTGCCCCTTACCACCCCTGTGGCCACTTGATTGTTTGATTGTGTTGAATTGACTCTTTTATTTGATTAACTTCTGTGCTGAGATCTTTCAGTAGATAAATTCTTGAAAGTGTTACCTTTAATTCACACAAGACGTCGAGTTCATCCTTTCCCTGGTGTTGTTGGCCCTGTGCCATTCCTTTTTTATCCACAGTAGTGTTGTTTAACTGTTCTGAGTGTGTCTTGGCTGCATATGGTCGAGCGACAAGTTTATCCTGGTTTTACGCTGTGTTGGTTTTGACTTTGTTGATGAGTAGTATATCACTTACATGATTTTGTGTCAGGTAAGGTCATAGGTCACCCCTAATGCTGTCATTTTGCAAGCCAGTCAGAATAGTTTGGAGAAACATGCTCTAGACTAGGTTTGGTTCATACTTCAAACTGGACCCTGCTTCCTGTGATGCAAATAGGATTTTCTGTCTCAATTTTTTTGCTTTTGGTCTTTTTGCTACTCTGTACTACTGATGTGAGTTGTTTATACAATTCAGTTGCCCCCTTTTCTTTGAAATGAGCCATTCATCTTAGTGTTGGCAAGGTAATGTTTGTCTTTCCCTCCAGGTAACTATGAAGTTGAATGCCTGGTGCAATCGATCGTATTACAGCATCAACAATTTAAAACTCTGAAAAAACTCTGATGGACTAAACTAAAGAAGGTGAACTTATCCTTTTTATATTTAAACAACAAAAGCTCTAATTCCTCACTCTCAAGAAGTCTCAGAAGAACAGTGACAACAGTTGAATGGCTTTTCCTATTAACATTTTCCCTTTTAGCAATCTTCAGAAATTCATAAAGAGTTTTACCAAAGTTTATTTTTGACAGTTTATATAATGATGGTATAACCTTTAGCTTCAAATTCTTTAACTGATCCATTTTTCTCTTATGTCTTGGATAGAAGCAATGTGAAGAAAAGTGATCCCCAGACATGCGATGATCAGGGCTGGACATCGAAAAATGGATCATTGTGCAGTAACAACAATTATTATTTTCTTTCTAAATCCAAACCCAACCACTACACACACAGAACACTCTCTCTTACCTGCTGGTCTATTCAGACACTACTACTAATAATTCCTCTATACAGAAAGTGTCACTGTTCAGTGTGATGAAATGACGAGCCGACAAAATTTAGCACTTTCACAGCAAACAGTCAAGTTTTATTAAAGATCTGCAGGAGAATTAACAGAGACAAATGTACTTACATTTTTAACATTATATTTGCATATTGTTAAAGAGCGGCTTTAATTATAAAAGTAGCAAACTAACCAGGGATTGATTATTTGTGAGTATTTTTTGCACAAAAAGAGTGTACACGTTCTAAAGAAAAAATAAGTTCAACAAAGTGATAACTTTATGCTGATTTGACACGTTTCTGAAAGGAAAGTTGCTGACTTGAGCTCCTTTTGTGCTGATGGAGAAAAAAACAACACGCAACCACACACACACACACACACACACACACACAAAACACACACACACACACACAACTCAGAAAGCTTCCTTGAAAGTTATCTGTAAGCTGGCCGAGTGTGAAAGCAGCCCTAAATAAAACTGATGTGATGAAGAGTGTTTGATGAGAATTTGTGTGATGAGTGTGATGAAGAGTGTGTGATGAGTGTGATGAAGAGTGTGTGGAGTGTGTGAGGTTTGTCAGAGTTGATAAAGAGCAGAAATCTTCCTTAGGACCTGAAGGAGAACCACAAGACACATGTTAGTTAGTTTTGCACACACACTGTGTTTGTAACTTTAGACACACTAAAGTTATTTTTTTGGAAGTATCAGTTTCTTACATATTGATTTTTTTCCTCATGAATGTCAGGTTATACAGTTCATGCTGCATGTAAACAAAAACATGAATGAATCTACTGCATGTACTATTAGCATAAGTTGTGCACTTGCTCATTTATTCAGTGTGATGAGTAAAGTGAAGTAATGTAATAAAATGTAATAAATGTCATGAACGCAAACTGTTTATGAAAATCACATAAATTCAAGCTGCTGCTTCTTACTGCACTAAAGTCTAATTAGTGCTCTAATTTAGGAAACTGCTCAGTCCGCTAGTGCTCTGCTCCGGGATTATGCAGAGGATTATCTCTACAGGAGCACTAAGGCAGCATCTCTTGACTTCCACAGATGCTAATTGCAGAATGTTAATATTTTTGCACTATTAGAATAACCGGACGGTGAAATTCTTTCTTCGTATATCCCATCCTTGGCGGATTGGGGTCAGAGCACAGGGTCAGCCATGATGCAGAACCCCTGGAGCATGCGCAGATTGGGTGCCTTGCTCAAGGGCCCAATGGTTGCTGTTTGGCACTGCTGGGGCTTGAACCCCAATCTTCCAATAACCAACCCAGATTTTTTTTTAAAATTGCCTTCAGCAGCAAGAATGCCGCTGACTGTTTTTAGGAAGCAATTCAGTGGCAGACCGCTGATCATCAAGCTCCTCAGAGTCTGATGCAAACAATAATAATTCATTGTTTGTGACAGGAGAAATCACAAAGTGAGCTCCTGGAGCCAGAGCGGAGGCATTTGAGTCAGCAGAGAGAAGACTCATTCACTCACTCAGAAGAGCAATCACTTGCAATGCACCATGATAAAGAAAAAAAGACCCTAGTCTTAAGATATCTTCTTTTGCCCTAATCTCAGACAATAGGACAGATAATTGACACCAACACATGCACCTACACAGAGTGCTTCCGGAAGATAAAGAAGCTGGAGTAATGTGACATAGATGCCCTTTTATCATCTTGCTGGCACACTTCGCTTCATCACATAACGTCCTTAACCAATTGATTGGCGTGATTTCACAAAGAGCTTTAGACACTGCTTCCACAAGGAGTGTCCCTATAGCATCAGCCATGATGGATCGCGTTTTCTCGAAACAGAGCTGATGAACACGTCCTGTACTTGAATCAGAATCAAAGAGGGTTTATTAAAAAAGGTTTTTAGTGATGTTTAACTCATGAACTGAACACATACTGAATTGTGAAGCAGGAAATGAGATGAAATAATGGAATGATTATCTCAATTGAGTGACTCATTCAAAAACACCTGAATCATTTGTGAACAAATTGTGTGTAATGATTGGTTGGAGTTTTTTATGGACCGTCAAACCTTCTCAGTAGCACAAGCATGTACAATGCTTCACTTACCTGAGGTTCATTTTTCCACTCTTCGTTCCTAACCAGGTCCGAATTTTGAGGCTGAGTAGATGGGAATCCTCTGCTTCATATCATACAGTGTGGCAAATGTGTATTTGTTGTTCCAGTGCTGACAAATCTGCTTATACTGGTAGCCCTTGAAAACAGTCGGGGTGATGACAAGCTTTCTCTTTGGGCTTCGGATGAAGAAGATCTTGCAATATCCTTAATAACCTCTGTCAGGGTCAGTGAGGAGAAAGTGAAGAGCAGGAGCACCAGAGCAAAAAGATTCATCTTGACTCATGGTGAAGGAGTGTGTGATAAGAGGTGTGTGAGGTTTGTAGGTGGTGATGGAAGGGAACGAGATGCTGCGTTATGGCTGATGCTATGGAAACGCTTCTATGCGGAAGTTGTGTCTGAAGCTCTGTGTGAAATCACGGCAATTTATCGACTCAGGTAGGTCATGTGATGAAGCGGCGTGCACCAGCAAGTCTATAAAAGGGCATCCATGTCAAATTAGCAGTCTAAGCAGGGATGCCCAGACTCCTCTCTCCCTAGACACTTCCTCCAGCTCTTCCGGAGGGATCCCGAGGTGTTCCCAGGTCATCTGAGAGACAGTCTCTCCAGCGTGTCCTGGGTCTTCCCCGGGGTCTCTTCCCGGTGGGGCATGCCCTGAACACCTCCCCAGGGAGACGTCCAGGAGGCATCCAAAACAGATGCCCGAGAAATCTCAACTGTCCCTTTTCGATGTGGAGGAGCAGTGGCTCTACTCCGAGCTCCTCCCAGGTGACAGAGCTCATTACCCTATCTCTAACGGAGCGCCCCGCCACCCTATGGAGGAAGCTCATTTCGGCCACTTGTATCCGGGATCTTATCCTTATCGAGAGCTTTGCCTTGCGGCTCAGCTCCTTCTTCACCACAACAGACTGGTCGCTGTGGCGACCCCGAACAGGGAGCAGCCGAAAGCAACTTCTTCCAGAGTTGATTTTTACTTTAATCTTTACATATGAGGGGGGCATGGTGGCTTATTGGTTAGCACGTTTGCCTCACACCTCCAGGGTTGGGGATTCGATTCTCGCCTCTGCCGTGTGTGTGTGTGGAGTTTGAATGTTCTCCCCGTGCCTCAGGGGTTTTCTCCGGGTACTCCGGTTTCCTCCCCCAGTCCAAAGACATGCATGGTAGGTTGATTGGCATCTCTAAATTGTCCGTAGTGCGTGTGATTGTGTGAGTGAATGAGAGTGTGTGTGTGCCCTGCGATGGGTTGGCACTCCGTCCAGGGTGTATCCTGCCTTGATGCCCTATGACGCCTGAGATAGGCACAGGCTCCCCGTGACCCGAGTGTAGGTCGGATAAGCGGCAGACAATGAATGAATCTTTACATATGTTTGATTGCATATTAATCACACTTATCTTAATCTATGCCTAAAAAAATATAATCATCAGTTAGTAGCTAAGTCAAAATTAATCCCATACCTGGGTAGTGTAGAATCGTATATAAGAGAAAATAATCAAAATATAATAACAAAAGTTTATTTCGTAAATCGCAGTAGATTCACTACAGAGAAAAACACAGAGAGGAGCAATTAGTCATTAGGGAGCTTGAGCATTGTTTAGGGAGCTTGGAGAAGGTGGGGGATCCAAAGAAGATCAGTAGGGTGGCACAGTGAGAACAATGACTTCATAGATATCAGGCTCAGTTTGAGTAGAAGCCTCAGTAGTTGCAGGAGAGCTATCCACAACCAGCCAGAAAGTTGAGTTCTGTGGCCATAAGCCTCAGAGGGTAACTGCTCAGCAAACAAATGTCATCTCAGGGGTCCAAGGAAAGGCCTTTGGCCGCATCTCCGGACCATGGTTCTAGCGAAAGGAAAAAAACAGAGTCAGCAAGGCTTGAACGTATGTCCCTGCTAGATAAATAAACAAGCAGACTGCTAAAATACAAAATGTACGTAACCTTGATCACAGGAGCAAAGAGACTCAACAACATAACAACCCCTAGATATGACAAACTATGCATGGGGGGGCCCAACCCCCGAATGTAAAATTAGAAATAGGAACAAAGATTCATATATACTATACGAACATTGTGCATCACAGAGAGAGCACAGAAAAGAGAGAGTACAACCCTAACAAGAGAAAAAGTATGTTACCTTGATAGAAGAGTTGGTATTGGGGAGTAAGGATCCTGGGGCAGGCCTGGTTCAAATACAGAAGTTGAGCTTGAGCAGGTGAGGAAAAAAAATACAGATCCTCGAGGGGCAGCTGTGTTTATAAAACGAGGCGGGTCGATGAGCAAAAAGAAGTCAAATCAAAATGAGAATCAAACTATTCTAGTGGCTGGTAATAACTAAAACAAAAATACCTTAGCGAATGGCAGTCAGACATGGATACAGCGAGATCTCTAGGCAAAAGAGACAAAGACTCGTGAGAGTGCATAAAGTACGGGCTTATGCTAAAATCAAGATGTTTGCAAAGCAAATAAGTTAAAACCCCTAAGCAACCCTTAAAATTAAGTAAATAAACAAGAGCAGTATCCTTCCCTAAAAGTTGAGGAAGTTAATTAGTTAGTTGAATGTCAGGGAACCACAGTGATACTCACAAAACAAATACAAAACACATAAGGAGCAGGAGCATGGGTGGTCATGGGTGAACCCCGAAGCACCGAAGGTGGCAGGGTAGGCAGCATTGGAAATGGCCCTAAGGGGGCATCCCTAAATACTCTAACCCTCAGGCATTAGGATTCCTATCTGGCCTACATGGTGGAGATGGTTGTCTGGGGTGCTGCCCTCTTACAGTTAGCCAGAGAAAAATGCTACTTTAACAGTCATTGTCTACCACTTATCCAATCTATTCTGTACCTATCTCAGGCGTCATTGGGCATCAAGGCAAGATACACCCTGGACGGAGTGCCAACCCATTGCAGGGCACACATACACTCTCATTCATGCACACAATCACACACTATGGACAATTTAGAGATGCCAATCAACCTACGATGCATGTCTTCGGACCAGGGGAGGAGACCAGAGCAAATCCCCTGCGGGGAGAACATGCAAACACACACACACACACACACACACACACACACACACACACACACACACACACACACACACACACACACACACACACACACAGTGGAGGTGGGAATCAACCCCCAAACCTGGAGGTGTGAGGCAAACATGCTAACCACTAAGCCACCGTGCCCCCCAGACATGAGTCAGCTAAAGCTAAATAAATGTCAGTTTTGCTTGAGTGAACTTACCTTCCTGGGATACAGAAGGTATTTCCCCTGACCCAAAAAAGGTGGAAGAAGTCACTGAGATCAAAGCACCAACAGACCTGAAACAGGAGAGGGGATTTCTAGGACTCACAGGCTATTATAGATTCATTCCTAATTATGCATGAAAAGCTGAGCCACTTTTTAAACTCACCAGGAAGGAAACCCCATTCAACTGGGATGACAGTTGTCAGGCTTCAATGGATTACTTGAAGAAGTGCCTTACATCCGAACCTATTCTGTGCCTCCCAGGTTACAAGTACCCATTCTTCATCTACACTGGTATTTGATTGTCTTTGTTAACTACTTCTCAAAGTGGATGGAAGTGAGTCCAGTGCAGTCAGCAACAGCTCAGGTAGCTGCAAGTAAATTCCTTAGCGGGATCTTTGCTCGCCATGGCACACCCACTTTTCTTATTTCAGATTGGGGCACACCATTTGTGAGCAAGCTCTTCAAACATGTGATTGTGGCCCTTGGTACTGAACACTGGTTGACAACGGTGTACCACCCACAAACTAATGCAACCGAGAGAGTGAACCGCACATGGAAGACTGCCATCCATGCATATGTGGGGTACAAGCACACTTCATGGGACAAGTATATTCCAAAAATCTGTTTGCTCTGTATAATGTGCACTGTACTAACATGTATGCTTGTACTGTTCATGCATTATCTACTCCTCTGCCCTTTTAGCTTTTCAACTCAGTCATGTATTTTCTAAACATTTCTGAAAAAAATTTCAATCAAAGCAAATGAACTTCAATCATTAAACCAAATCTAATTTAAAGTTAATGGCTAATCTGTAAAGTTACTCAGTTAAGCTAAATCAAATCTATAACTAGTTTACTCCATAATCCAGAGGGTTGTTAAGTGAAACTGTTACTTTTGCTGTCGACGGCTGAGGGCAGTTTTGTTTTGGCTGGGGGTAATCTGTAACGAGAGAAACAAGTCTGCAGTTGTATGTGTCGTGAGTACCCCTGTGTGCGGGTCTGATGTTTATCTTTTCTTTTCTGTTGCTCATTTTAAGTTGTCTTCTTCAAATAAATAATGCTGTTGCAAGAAGAATGAAGCTTGAGATGTGGAATGTGACCTGTGTGATCTTCGACTGATTACTGCTGTAACTTCAGTTATGTGAGCTGTCTCTCACGTTAGTCCTAACTCAGCGTGTTACAGTTGTTTATATTCAGATGAAGTTAGCGCTAACTCTCCTGCAGCCTTCCTTTCAGTCTGTCACGATTCCGGTGTAGAGAGCATGATCAATCAGACCCAGCGTGAGGATAGACAGCAGACAGGGGTTTATTCAAATAATAAACACTGTGTCGTCCTACATTTACTTCTGTGAGGACAGCATCATTCCAACATGCACCAGGGTGAGTTAACAATGACAATGACAAACCCTGGTTCACAGCCAAACTCAGACGGCTCAGGTCAGAGAAAGAGGCCGCATTCAGAAATGGGGACAAAGGAAAATACAAGGAGGCTAAGTACAGATTTAGTGAGGAGGTGAGAAGAGCTAAAACAGAGCATGGTGAGAGAATGAAACAGCAATTCCAAACCAACGACTCTGCCTCTGTCTGGAAAGGGCTTAAAGCGATCACTAATTACAAGCCTAGAGCCCCCCACTCTGTGAACGACCTGAGACTGGCCAACAGCCTGAATGAGTACTACTGCCACTTTCAAAGACAATGGAACAGTCCTGAACCCCCCCCAATCCTCCCCCACCAGCTATTGATTAGCAGTAGCTCCTCCTCCTACACTTTCATACCTGTATCACCCACACAGCTCCACACCTTAACAACACCCCCCCCCCACCCCTCACACCTCTCACCATCAAAGAGGAAGAGGTGAATAGACTGTTTAAACGTCTGAACACACGCAAAGCTACAGGCCCGGACTCTGTCTCCCCCTCCCTCCTGAAGCACTGTGCCAATCAGCTGTCCCCAGTGTTCACAGACATTTTTAATACCTCACTGGAGACCTGCCATGTGCCAGCCTGCTTCAAGACCTCAGCCATTGTCCCAGTCCCCAAAAAGACAAAGATCACAGGACTTAATGACTACAGACCCGTCGCCCTGACTTCTGTGGTCATGAAGTCTTTTGAGCGCCTCGTGTTGTCCTACCTCAAGGACATTGCAGACCCTCTCCTGGATCCACTACAGTTTGCTTACAGAGCCAACAGATCTGTAGACGATGCTGTAAACATGGCCCTCCACTTCACCCTTCAGCATCTGGATTCCCCAGGATCCTATGTCAGGATACTGTTTGTGGACTTTAGTTCTGCTTTTAATACAATCGTCCCAGCTCTGCTCAGAGACAAGCTCTTCCAGCTGAATGTGCCTGACTCCATGTGCAGTTGGATCACAGACTTCCTGTCAGACAGACGGCAGTTCGTGAGGCTGGGAACGCATGTCTTTAACCTCCAGCACATCAGCACTGGATCCCCCCAAGGCTGTGTCCTTTCTCCTCTGCTATTCTCCCTTTATACCAACGACTGCACATCTGGTCACCAGTCTGTCAAACTCCTGAAGTTTGCTGACGACACCACCTTCATCGGCCTCATCTCTGATAGGGACGAGTCGGCCTTCAGGGGTGAGATGGATCATCTGGTGTCATGGTGCAGCACAAACAACCTGGAGCTCAACTCCCTAAAGACAGTGGAGATGATAGTGAACCAGATGATACTGAAGGACCCCCCCCCCCCCCCACATCCTGTCATCCTCTGTGACTCTCCGGTGACATCTGTCAAGTCCTTCCATTTCCTAGGCCCCACCATCACCAAGGAGCTCAAGTGGGAGCAGAACATCAGGTCTCAGCAAGAAGGCTCAGCAGAGGATGTATTTCCTGCGGTAGCTGAAGAAGTTTCTCCTCCCTGTGAAGATGTTGGTTAACTTCTACACTGCCATCATTGAATCTATCCTCACATCCTCTATCACAGTCTGGTTTGCTGCAGCTACAGCCAGGGACAAGGCCAAACTGCAGCGTGTCATCCACTCAGCTGAGAAGGTGATTGGCTGCAGTCTCCCATCTCTCCAAGAGCTGTATGTCTCCTGGTCCCGGAGACGTGCAGCCAAGATCGCAGCCAACCCCTCTCATCCCGGAAATGAACTCTTTCGGTCCCTCCACTCTGGAAAGAGGCTCCAGATGACTTTCTTCCCCCCCCCCCCCCCCCCCCCCAAGAACTTACAGACAACCATGACATTTTCACATTCTAAATTGCACTACATCTTCTGCAAACTCAAACTTCTGTATACAATATTTATTTCATTCTCGATTGTACATACTGGATATACATATTTGGACAGTCACTTTCACTCAAACTTTACATTCTAAATTGCTCTTCTTTTCACGCACATTCAAACTTCTGTTTACATATTTATTATCATTCTTGATTGTGTACATACTTTATCTGTATATATGTTTGGACAGTCTCCTTCAATTTCACTTACACTTTTACATTGTAAATTGCAACATGTAAGTCACTTGCTGTTAACAGCTTTATTATAGTTTTAATTTATTATAGTTTATTTTATTATCTTAAAATTTTATGTGTATATGTTTGCACCTGACACCAAGACAAATTCCTAGTACTGTAAAGTGCTCTCTGCGAACCCTTTGCTGTACCTGGCAATAAAAACTTTTCTGAAACTCTCTTAGATGGTATGAGGAAGAAACCTTGAGAGGAACCAGACTCAAAACCCATCCTCATTTGGGTGACACAGACACTTCTTCTTCTTCTTCTTTCGGCTTTTCCCTTCAGGGGTCAACACCGAATCATCTCTCTCCATCTATCCCTATCTTCTGCATCCTCATGTCACGACTCGTGCTAGAGGTGACCGCGAGAGGGAGCCATCGCCCGTGTTTTGAGTTTACTTCCGGGTGCGCGCCGGCTTTAAAAACGCTGCGCACTTCCTGGTCGGCGCGAAGTATCTTTGTCTATGGAGATTACTGAGCGTTTCGTTGTTGGATTGATTTTCGTGCATGACCTGGATTGTTTATTGATTTCTCTTTTGGATTACCTGTGTGGATTACTTACTGTTACTGAACTGGACTGTTTAACATTTTCTCTTTTGGATTACCTGTGTGGATTACTTGCTATTGCTGAACTGGACTGTTTAAAGTTTATTCTATTGGATTATCCCTGTTATATCTATTGCTGGCGTTTTGATCTTGGACTGTTTAAGGACTTTCGTTTCTCTATCTTCCTGTTTGTTTGTACTTTCTTCTTTAATACACCATTACCGAACTTTGAGCCTGTTTTCGACTCTGTCTTTGCTCGCCCCCTATCGCCAGTTTGGCGAATGGATCCAAACACTTCCGCCTTCGGCGGAGCTCCGTTACACCTCAACACTTGCACCCACTAGCTTCATATCCTCATTAATTACATCCATATACCTCCTCTTTGGCCTTCCTCTTTGCCTCCTGCCTGGCAGCTCCATGTCCAACATTCTCCTACCAATATACTCACTCTCCCTCCTCTGATGAGTGAGTATACAAGTCCAATCTTGTCACTCCCAAAGAGAACCTCAACATCTTCAGCTCTGCTTCCTCTAGCTCTGACTCCTGTCTCTTCCTCAGGGACATTGTCTCTAAACCATACAGCATGGCCGGTCTCACCACTGTCCTGTACACCTTCCCCTTGATTCTCGCTGATATTTTCTGATCACACAGAACTCCCGACACCTTTCTCCACCCATTCCAACCTGCCTGCACTTGCTTCTTTACCTCTTTGCCACACTCTCCATTACTCTGGACTGTTGACCCCAAGTACTTAAACTCCTGTACCTTCTTCACCTCTTCACCCTGTAACCTTACTGTTCCACTTCCCTCCCTTTCATTCACACACATGTACTCAGTCTTACTACCACTGACTTTCATTCCTCTTCTCTCCAGCGCAAACCTCCACCTCTCCAGGTTTTCCTCCACCTGCTCCCTGCTCTCGCTACAGATCACAATGTCATCTGCAAACATCATTGTCCAAGGAGACTCCTGTCTGACCTCCTCTGACAACTGGTCCATCACTATAGCAAACAGGAAGGGGCTCAGAGCCGATCCCTGATGCAGTCCCACCTCCACATTGAACTCCTCTGTCTGACCTACAGCACACCTCACCATTGTCCTGCTCCTCTCATACATGTCCTGCACCACTCTGACATACTTCTCTGCTACTCCTGACTTCCTCATACAGTACCACAGCTCTTCTCTTGGCACCCTGTCATACACTTTCTCCAAGTCTACAAACACACAGTGCAACTCCCTCTGACCATCCCTATACTTCTCCATCAAAATTCTCAGAGCAAAAATTGCATCTGTTGTGCTCTTTCTGGGCATGAAGCCATACTGCTGCTCACAAATTTCCACTACCTTCCTTAACCTAGCTTCCACTACTCTTTCCCATAGCTTCATTGTATGGCTCATCAACTTTATCCCCCTATAGTTACTGCAACTCTGCACGTCACCCTTATTCTTAAAGATCGGCACTAACACACTTCTTCTCCATTCCTCAGGCATCCTCTCACTCTCTAAAACCCTGTTGAACAAACTAGTTAAAAATTCCACTGCTGCCTCTCCCAGACACTTCCAGTCCTCCACCGGGATGTCATCAGGACCAACTGCCTTCCCACTTTTCATCCTCTTCAAAGCCTTCCTGACTTCATCCTTTCTAATCTTATCTACTTTCTGTTCCACAGAGTTCACCCCTTCTACTCTTTTTTCCCTCTCATTTTCCTCATTCATCAGCTCCTCAAAGTATTCCTTCCATCTCCTCTGTACACTCTCCTCACTTGTGAGCACCCTTCCCTCTCTATCCTTAATAACTCTAACTTGCTGCACATCCTTCCCATCTCGATCCCTCTACCTAGCTAACCTGTACAAGTCCTTCTCTCCTTCTCTAGTGTCTAACCTAGTGTACAACTCGTCATATGCCTTCTGCTTGGCCTTAGACACCTCCCTCTTCACTCTGTGCTGTAACTCCTTGTATTCCTGTCTATTCTCTTCAGTCCTGTCCATGTCCCACTTCTTCTTGGCTAACCTCTTCCTCTGGATACTATCCTGAACTTCCTCATTCCACCACCAAGTCTCCTTATCTTCTTTCCTCCTTCCAGATGACACACCCAGCACCTTTCTCCCTGTCTCCCTGATCACTTCGGCTGTAGTTTCCCAGTCATCTGGCAGCAATACCTGACCACCCAGAGCCTGCCTCAACTTCTGTCTAAATTCCTCAAAACATTCCTCCTTTTTCAGCTTCCACCACTTGGTTTTCTTCTCTATCTCTATCTTTGACCTCTTCGTCTTACAGACCATCAAAGTCATCCTACACACCACCTTCCTATGCTGTCTGACTGCACTCTTTCCCACTACCACTTTACAGTCACTAATCTCTTTCAGATTGCCTCTTCTACATAGGATGTAGTCTACCTGTGTTCTCCTACCTCCACCCTTGTAAGTCACTCTATGCTCCTCCCTGTTCTGAAAATAAGTGTTAACCACACCCATGTCCATACTCTTAGCAAAGTCCACTACCATCTGTCCTTCAAGGTTCCTTTCCTTAACTCCAAACTTGCCCATCACCTCCTCATCACCTGTGTTCCCCTCACCAACATGTCCATTAAATTCTGCTCCTATCACCACTCTCTCACCCGTGGGAATACTCTCCATCACCAGAATCTCTCTTTCTCCTCTAACTCACAACCTACCTGTGGGGCATAACCACTAACAACATTCAACATCACCCCTTCAATCTCTACCTTCAGACTCATCACCCTGTCTGACACTCTCTTCACCTCCAGGACATTCCTCACAAACCCCTCCTTCAGGACCACACCTACCCCATTTCTCTTACTATCCACACCATAATAAAACAGCTTGAATCCTGCTCCTATACTACGAGCCTTCCACCTGGTCTCCTGTACACACAGTATATCCACCTTCCTTCTCTCCATCATATCAGCCAGCTCTCTACCTTTCCCTGTCATAGTACCAACATTCAGAGTTCCTATTCTCAGTCCTACACTCTTACCTTTCCTCTTCTCTCTCTGTCTGTGCACTCTCCTCCCTCCTCTACTTCTTCGATCAACAGTAGCCCAATTTCCACCGGCGCCCTGTAGGTCAACGGCGCCGATGGCGGTCATTGTTTAACCCGGGCCTCGACCGATCCAGTATGAAATTCGTACTGACGATTTGCATGGTTAAATTTGGCAATGTTTTACGCCGGATGCCCTTCCTGACGCAACCCTCTCTATTTATCTGGGCTTGGGACCGGCACAGAAGTCACTGGACTGTGACCCCCATGGCTAGATTGGGTGACACAGACACTATGTATAGTTTATGTCTAAATAAATGAAGTAGTTTTTTGACCTAATAAATTTTATTATCATTATTATTATTATTATTATTATTATTATTATTATTATTAATAATAATAATAATAATAATAATAATAATAATAATAATAGTAATAGTAATAGCAGTATTACATCTGATATAATTCTATTTAGGTAGACAGATAGACAGAGGCAGAGAGAGATAGAGAGAGAGACAGAGAGAAAGTGAGAGTGAGATAAACATTCTCTCTGTACACAGTAGTGAAATGTCACCGCCTGCCGGACATTTTTAGACATTACTACTAATAATTCCTGGAGGCATTGGTGGCTCAGTGGTAGGTTACTCACCTATCATGCCGGCAGGCCCGGGTTCGATTCCCAGCCACTGGATGCAGTGCCGGTCCCAAGCCCGGAAAAATGGGACGGTTGCGTCAGGAAGGGCATCCGGCGTAAAACATTTGCCAAGTTGATGTGCGGACCAGTTGGTCCGCTGTGGCGACCCCGAACAAGGAGCAGCCGAAAGCAACTTCTACTAATAATAATTCCTGTGCAGAGAAAGTGTCACTGTTCAGTGTGATGAAATGACGAGGCGAAAAATAAATCTTTATTAAAGATCTGCAGGTGAATAAACAGAGATAAATGTACAAAATGTTTAAAAATACAATATTTCCACTTGTTTCAAATTAGCTTTTACTGCAAGAAAAGTAAACTGAACAGGGGTTGAGGAAAAAGATTTTACACAAAAAGAGTGTACAAGCGTTAAAGAAAAATGAAGCTCAACAAAATCATACATTTTCTTCTGCTTTAACACACTGAGAGGACCACACTTTAACAACACACCAACAATGCACACCGTAACCATAACAACACACACTGTAACCATAACAAAGCTCTTGGAGTGATAGCTGGTAAAGACTAAAAGCTAACTAACTTGCTCTCTAGAACAGATCAGTTATTCAGTAATCCAGCCTAATTTGAAATCAGCTGTGTGTCAGAGCCTGGATTTAGTACAAATAGAAAAAAAATGTAAGAACTTTTAATCAGCATTAATTAGCATTATTTCAACAGAACTATTTGTCATGCCTTTTAAGTTTAATCCTGGAAACACACTGAAAGGCTCCATATTATTATTTATCTCATTATACAGTTTAGTGAGTTGTCTATTCAGCCTGCCAATGCTGGGACGTCTGAGTTTAAAGTTCTCCTGCTCACCTAAGTAGGTCTTCACTATGAGTTTCTTAGAATTGTTAATATTACTGCAACAGTAAGCACTCCAAAAATGACTGGGAATATTAATTCCTTTTTTATAATCTGCTCTGTTTCTTGTTATGGATATCCAGTTCTCCCCTGGGACGGCCCCGGTCACAATGTATGCCAGGTGATTTTGGTTGAGTTTGCAGATCTCGTTTATTTCTTTAAGCATTGGTTCTTCCACTTCTGTGGCCCAATTTTGGTTGCTGTCTCCTTTTTGAGGTGCTATGTTGGTTAAAGTGAAGGTGGAATCTGACTGATCCTGATCAGCAGCAAACTGACGTGGAAACAAGTGACCTCTAGTAAACCCTGTGTCTTTATAATCAGAGTCCACAGCCTGGTTAAATATTTTTCCTGCTTTTCTCGGGGTATCAATCATCTCTCTCAAGCCTTTATATTTAGTGATATCTTCCAGCTGTTATGGAGGAGAAATGAAACAGCAGTGAATTAAACACATACACATTAATCATCTCACTCAACACACTGTTCATGATAAATCAAACACATCTAAACCAATGAGACACATTTAACTGTCATATTTACTTGCTGCTCTCTGTGTACCACTGTGTTTTACTGCACAAACAGTGTCTAGTGTTTAGTAGAGGATTTAAATGTTACATGTGTTAATGAATCAGTAATGAAATATTTAACCACTCTGACTGACCTGAGGTTCAATTTTCCAATTATGGCTGCGTATAGTCTGTTCTTTCCCTGAGAGTGTGTAGGCCGAGTAAACAGGGATCCTCCTCACAGTGTCGTACACGGTGGCAAACCTGTATTTGTTTTTCCAGCGCTGACAAATCATCTTATACTGATGTCCACTGAAGATAGTGGGGATGATGATGTCACTTGGTTTTTCCGGCTTCCGGATGAAGAAGTTAGGACAGGATTGTTTAAAAGACTTGACAACCTCCGTCAAGGCCAGTGAGGAGAAAGAGGAGAGCAGGAGAACCAGAGCAAAGAGTTTCATCCTGGCAAACGGTTGAGGAGTGTGTGTGATGAGTGTGATGAAGAGTGTGTGAGGAGTGTGTGATGAGTGTGATGGGAGTGTAAGGTTTGTCAGAGGTAATAAAGAGCAGAAATCTACCTGATGACCTGAAGGAAAACACAAGAACCATAAGACACATGTTTATTTTCTGCACACACACTGTGTTTGTTACTTTAGATGCACAGGGTTTTTATTTTTTAAAGTATATAATTTTCTTACATGTTGATTTCTTTCCTAATGAAAATCAGGATATACAGTTCATGCTGCATGTAAACAAAAACATGAATGAATCTACTGCATGTACTATTAGCATAAGTTGTGCACTTGTTCATGTAGTCGGTGTGATGAGTAAAGTGAAGTAATGTAATATAATGTAAAGTGAATATTGTGAATGTCATGAACGCAGACCGTTGAACTGCAAGCTGCTGCTTCTCACTGCACTAAAGTCAGTTTCATATCTACTCTGGTGTTTGTGGTCAGTGTTAAACAGACCTGCTCTAATTTATGAAACTGCTCAGTCTGCTAGTTGTGGTAAAACTTGATTTTACATTCCGATGATCAGAATTCTTTGTGAGTGTAAAAAAGTTAACACATGAAAGTTATTCAAAACAAGACAGCTTGAATGTAATTTTTCCGCAAAATAATTGACTTTTTTGAAATCTGCGATTTTTCTGGAGAGCTGTATTCGTCTACACAGGAATGCTAAAGAAGCATTATCTTGACTTCCACAGATGCTCATTACACGACATTCATATTTTTGCACTATTACAATAATGGAACGGCCCGAACGTCTAAAAACCACCTTTTACACACCTGTGTCACATATCAAACTCCAATCAAACTTGAACTGCAGATTTATTAGACCTTGACATGACCTTCATGCTTTTGTGTGAGGCAAATTTTGCATGAGGAAACTCACTGAGGTCATTAATACTGGTACTGTAATTAGAGAGAGAGAGAGAGAGAGAGAGAGAGAGAGAGAGAGACAGAGAGACAGAGAGACAGAGAGAATAATATTTTCTTACCACAAGCCGCTGAAACTTGATGTTGAAGTTCAGTAGAAGATGTGAGAGGATCGCAGGAGGAGATCTTCATTCAGAGATCTTTATCTGTCTTTTGTTCTCCTGTGACACTCTCACCTTTTTATAACACATCTGTCACACAGACTTGTGGTCATGATGTTTTGGCAGTCTGATTTCTGTAGAAGTTGTGGTTAACTCTAGAGAAGGTGAAACCACCACCCTTCCTGTTACAGCTATCTTCTTTATCTTCATCTTTTCAGACTATTTTTATTATTGTGATTATTATGATTAGAATCCTGAAAGCACCTGGAACTTCAGTACTGGGAAACAGGACATTTGAAGGACTGTTGAGCTGCAAGCTGCTGCTTCTCACTGCACTAAAGTCAGTTTCATGTTCAGACAGTCAGGTGTTTGTGGTGTTTTATGAACGTTTTCTAATTTAGGAAACTCCTCAGTCTGCCCAGTCTCTCAGCTAACCAAGTGCATGCATTTACATCACACATTGCATCGGCAAAGTTATCAGCATGGTGGACGACACCCACGCATCCCTCACCCCTCACACCAACTCTTTATCATCGTCCTGTTAGGAAAATGGTCTCGAAGTAATCGGGCCCTTTGCAGTTGTAGTTTCTTCCCCAAGCCATCGGACTCAGTATCCAGAGACTGGACTGACACCACACACACACACACACACACACACACACACACACACACACACAAACAAACACAAAAAAGCTCTCTCTATACACAGTAGTAAAATGTCTCTACTTTTAAACACTACTACTAATAATTCCTGTGTACAGAAAGTGTCATTGTTCAGTGTGATGAAATGACGAGGCGACAAAATCCATCACTTTCACAGAAAACAGAAAAGTTTTATTAAACGAGAATTAACAAAGAGAAATGTAATAATGTTACAGGAGTTTGGTATCTGTCTTTGTCCTTCTAATTCTACCACACAACTCATTTCAAAAAGTCAGTGTAACTACAACGGGATTAAAAGTATGAGTCTTTCTTTAACGCATAGAAGTGTAACTTGCTGTAGGATAAGAGGAATAAAACACTTGGTGACGTGCTGTTACAGGAAAATAATCAGTATCAGTGTGTAGCAGTAACTCTGTCTCATCACACCACCCCTGACCTGTCGTTGATTATTTTACTACATCACCAGCACACACGCTGTGTTTATAAAAGCTTTTTCATCCCTAAAGCATAAAGCATGTTAAAAATATTTCTGAAAGCATAGTATGAACGCATGATTCATTATAAAAGTTTTTTGGAGAAGTGAGTGGATGAAACAGTTTTAGTCCAAACCAGAGAATCAGATGGAACGAGCTCGGACTGCACTTAAGTCAAACACAAATCACCAAATACTTTGAATTCTTGTTTATACAGACTGCTGAAGCATATTAACACTCATGTAACTTGTTTCATAAGATTTTATGTCTGGTTCATTTTGCCGAACTAGGTAGGCTTTTGAAATTCTTGTGGACTGATTGGAGTAACAACCATGAGAAACCAGGGTTTGTCCACATAAGAAGAGTATAAAGCTTGTGATGCATAACCCTTGTGACCCTGAAACGGGTGTCTGTGGGGGTGAAAACCCCTGCTCCTGAGTTGAAACAGTCTCATGTGTAGTAGTCTCAAAGAAATAGGGCGGTCTGTGTTTGTGCCCTCTGTTTAGGTTGGTGCACCAGATCTGGCCCTAGGTAGAAACCAGATTTCTCTTGCTGAGAGCTTTTTACACTCCAGAGCACATGATCAGCAAGCAGGCTTCCTGCTAAGGCAAGGTCTGAGGCCCGGAAATGGCATTTCCACCCATAGGTGGTGGAATGCCTATGACAGTTTTTGGCCAGGCAGAAGTGGTTATGTTCACCTCTGAGGAGTCAACCCACTGTGCCCTGTGCCTTTCTCTTTTCCCTCTTGGATAGTGCTCCTTGGGAGTTTCCTGTGAAGAGGAGCCTCGTCTCTCAGGTGCATGGGGTGATTCTCCACCCCCGTCCAGAGATTTAGAACCTCTGGTCTGGCCCCTGAGGAGGATCAGCTCCCAACCGAGGTCGTGCAGACTATTTCGAACTTTCACCTCTGGTGTATTTGGTGTCGTCAGGATCTAGATCTATACATGGCAGCAATTGCTGCAAGTCACGTGCTTGTGCTCTGGTCTCTCACATCCTGTGCAGTGCCAGGCAGCTGAGGCTTTCCTGTAGAACGTATCTCTACCTCTAAGTGCTCTTTAAGGAGCCCTGCTCCTGGCTCGTTTGTTCTCTTTCAGGACCTCCGGCGTCCGATGTTCCCATAGCGTTAGAAGGGAACGAGACGCTGTGTCGCTAGCCACACCCCAGGCATCCACTCGTGCTTGCTTCAGACAAGTAGAAGTTGGAGTAATGTAACGTAGATGCCCTTTTATGGTCTTGCTGGCGCATTCCGCTTCTTCACATGACCTACCCGAGCCGATAAATCAGCGTGATTTCACACAGAGCTTCAGACACATCTTCCACATAGAAGCATTCCCATAGTGTCAGACATGGCGCAGTGTCTCCTTCCCTTCTCAGAGAACTGGGTTACATACGCAACCTGGTGTATTTTTTTTTTTTTTAAGTATATCAGTTTCTTATATGTTGATTGTTTCCCTAATGAAAATCAGGATATACAGTTCATGCTGCATGTAAACAAAAACATGAATGAATCTACTGCATGTACTATTAGCATAAGTTGTGCACTTGTTCATGTAGTCGGTGTGATGAGTAAAGTGAAGTAATGTAATATAATGTAAAGTGAATATTGTGAATGTCATGAACGCAGACCATTGAGCTGCAAGCTGCTGCTTCTCACTGCACTAAAGTCAGTTTCATATCTACTCTGGTGTTTGTGGTCAGTGTTAAACAGACCTGCTCTAATTTATGAAACTGCTCAGTCTGCTAGTTGTGGTAAAACTTGATTTTACATTCCGATGATCAGAATTCTTTGTGAGTGTAAAAAAGTTAACACATGAAAGTTATTCAAAACAAGACAGCTTGAATGTAATTTTTCCGCAAAATAATTGACTTTTTTGAAATCTGCGATTTTTCTGGAGAGCTGTGTTCATCTACACAGGAACACTAAAGAAGCATTATCTTGACTTCCACAGATGCTCATTACACGACATTCATATTTTTGCACTATTACAATAATGGAAAGGCCCAAACGTCTAAAAACCACCTTTTACACACCTGTGTCACATATCAAACTCCAATCAAACTTGAACTGCAGATTTATTAGACTGTTAAAAAAAAAAAAAAAAACTTGACATGACCTTCATGCTTTAGTATGAAGCAAATTTTGCATGAGGAAACTCACTGAGGTCAATAGGGAATATTTTGCTTTATCTGAAGCATTCTTGCCTACATGCAGGATCTTGAATGTTAGTGTAATACTGACTGACAAAAGATCATACCTTAAATCACTAAACAACAAATTCTGAACGCATCATGATTACTGATTTAATCCTACAGATCATGCAGTGATTTTATTTAGCGTATTTACTCTTCACATCCTGAAATGAACTCGAACAAATCAGTAATACTGGTACTGTAATTAGAGAGAGAAAGAGAGAGAGAGAGAGAGAGAGAGAGAGAGAGATTTCCTAACCACAAGCTGCTGAAACTTGATGTTGAAGTTCAGTAGAAGATGTGAGATGATCACAGGAGGAGATCTTCATTCAGAGATCTTTATCTGTCTTTTGTTCTCCTGTGACACACTTTGCATCAATTAATCAACATGCAATGTCAATGTCATGGTGACAAGGAGAAGAAAAGGTAAAAACTAGGTGAGAGGTTGAGATGATCTGCAAAGATAGCTTGAAAAACTAGGTGAGAGGTGTAGATGTTCTGTAGAGATAGCTGAAGAGGGCCACAGATATGTATGTATGTAAATTAGGAAAGAAGGGGCCCAAAGGAGGGGGGTGAAATGTTAAAACTGAACAAGAATGAACGTGTATGTTTTTCAGACCAGCTGCTCTCTTCAGGAATGCATTGTGACTGATGTGCATCATTGAATAAACCTGTCTTGCATGTTCAGGTGACGGATTGCATTTTATCTCGCGCTACAGAAGCCTGCTGTCTGTCCTTTAGAGTGCATCCCGAAAGTGCAGAACGGTATGTACTGCATGTACACTTTGCCGATATAAATGTTATAACACTTTAGCAAAACTAATCTTTTATTAATTTGTTTTATTTAAGGGGGCGCAAAGGCTGAGTGTTACGCATGCCTGGGTGCTCCGCGTTCTACATCCGTGTTCTACATGAGGTACATGAGAGCAGGACAGTGAGAAACCAGCCAGTTCTTATACAGATAAAGTTCTCTGTAAAAGATCTCCTCCTGTGTGCATTTCACATCATCTACTGAACTTCAACATCAATTTCCAGCAGCTTGTGGTGAGAACTTCTCTCTCTATTAACACATTTAACACATAACAGCACTTCTGATAATCTTTTAACAATCTTTAATCCACCTTTACAGATAGATGAACAGATTCAGATGATGAATTGGAGTGTTCATTTGTGTTTATGTTCCTCTTGTCCTCTAACAGATTTCTGATATCCATCATCTGACACTCTCATCACACACTCCTCACACTATCATCACACACTAATTTCACACTCCTCTACCGTATGCCAGGATGAAGCTCCTCACTCTGGTTCTCCTGCTCTCCTCTTTCTCCTCACTCACCCTGACAGAGGTTGTTAATTCATTTAAACAATCCTGTCCTAACTTCTTCATCCGGAACCCGGAAAAACCAAGCGACATCATCATCCCCACTATCTTCAGTGGACATCAGTATAAGATGATTTGTCAGCGCTGGAAAAACAAATACAGGTTTGCCACCGTGTACGACACTGTGAGGAGGATCCCTGTTTACTCGGCCTACACACTTTTACAGGCAGGGGAGACTAACCGTGATGAATGGAAAATTGAACCTCAGGTCAGTCAGAGTGGTTAAATATTTCATTACTGATTCATTAACACATGTAACATTTAAATCCTCTACTAAACACTAGACACTGTTTGTGCAGTAAAACACAGTGGTACACAGAGAGCAGCAAGTAAATATGACAGTTAAATGTGTCTCACTGGTTTAGATGTGTTTGATTTATCATGAACAGTGTGTTGAGTGAGATGATTAATGTGTTTGTGTTTAATTCACTGCTGTTTCATTTCTCCTCCATAACAGCTGGAAGATATCGAGGAATATAAAGACTTGAAAAATATGATGGATTCCCCAAGTGAAGCAGAAAGTATATTTAACCAGGCTGTGGACTCTGATTATAAAGACACAGGGTATACTAGAGGTCATGTGTTTCCACGTCAGTTTGCTGCTAATCAGTATCAGTCAGATTCCACCTTTACGTTAACCAACGTAGCACCTCAAACAAAGAAACGCAACCAAAATTGGGCGACAGAAGTGGAGGAGCCGATGCTTGAAGAAATAAAACAGAGCTGCAGACTCGACCAAAATCACCTGGCATACATTGTGACCGGGGCCGTCCCAGGGGAGGGTTGGATATCCATAACAAGAAATGGAAAAGTAATTGAAAAAGGAATTAACATTCCCACTCATGCTTGGAGCGCTTACTGTTGCACCAGTAAAAAAGATTTTAAGAAACTCATAGTGAAGACCTACTTAGCTGAGCTAGATAAATTTGATCTCAGGCGCCCCGACATTAACAAACTGAATAAACGACTTACTGATCTGTATAAAAAAAGGATACCTTTTAATGTATTCCCAGGATTAGACATAGACATAGAACCAGATGGAGTACTCAACAGAAATGAAACTGACTTATAACCTGGGTTATGTCATGAATCTACACAAAATATCACATAATAGCAAAACAGGGTGGTGGTAGCATCAGTTCAGCCTCTTCGTTGCCTCTGTCTCTCTTTTTTTTCTCTCACTCTCTCATCCAGGGTGTATCCTGCCTTGATGCCCAATGATGCCTGAGATCAAGGCAGGATACACCCTGGACGGAGTGCCAACCCATCACAGGGCACACACACACTCTCATTCACTCACACAATACAGACAATTTAGAGATGTCAATCAACCTACAATGCATGTCTTTGGACCGGGGGAGGAAACCGGAGTACCTGGAGGAAACCCCCGAGGCATGGGGAGAACATGCAAACTCCACACACATGGTGGCGGCGGGAATCAAACCCTCAAACCTGGAGGTGTGAGGCAAACATGCTAACCACTAAGCCACCGTGCCCCCAACTATTATTATTATTATTAATAATAATAATAATAATAATAATAATAATAATAATAATAATAATAATAATAATAAAGTACACACACACACACACACACACACGCACACAGAACGCTCTCTCTGAACACAGTAATGAAATGTCTCCACCTGCTGGACAACTCAGACACTACTACTAATAATCATTCCTGTGTACAGAAAGTGTCACTGGTCAGTGTGATAAAAAGACGAGGCAAAAATATCCATCACTTTCACAGCAAACAGAAACGTTTTATTAAAGATCTGCAGGAGAATCAACAAAGAGAAGTGTACTTCAATTTTTTAACATAATATTTAGTTGAAATTCACATGAAAGCTTCGATTACAGTAATCTGTGAGGTGGCTGAGTGTGAAAGCAACCCTAAATAAAACTGATGTGATGAGGGTTTGAAGAGTGTGATGATGAGTGTGAGGAGTGTGAGGTTTGTCAGAGGTGATAAACAGATCTGAAGAAGTACACAAGAACCACATGACACATGTTAGTTAGTTTTGCACACACACTGTGTTTGTAACTTTAGACACACTAAAGTTATTTTCTTGGAAGTATCAGTTTCTTACATGTTGATTTTTTTCCTAATGAACGTCAGGATATACAGTTCATGCTGCATGTAAACAAAAACATGAATGAATCTACTGCATGTACTATTAGCATAAGTTGTGCACTTGTTCATGTAGTCGGTGTGATGAGTAAAGTGAAGTAATGTAATATAATGTAAAGTGAATATTGTGAATGTCATGAACGCAGACCATTGACCTGCAAGCTGCTGCTTCTCACTGCACTAAAGTCAGTTTCATATCTACTCTGGTGTTTGTGATCAGTGTTAAACAGACCTGCTCTAATTTATGAAACTGCTCAGTCTGCTAGTGCTCTGCTCCGGGATTATCCAGAGGGCTGTACTTATCTCCACAGGAGCACTAAGCAGCATCTCTTGACTTCCACAGATGCTAATTGCACAACGTTCATATTTTTGCACTATTAGAATAACGGGACGGCCCGAACTTCTAAAAACCACCTTTTACACACCCCTGCAGCCTTTTTTTTTTTGTCACACATACATTACTGGACAGTGAAATTCTTTCTTCATATATCCCATCCTTGGAGGGTTGGGGTCAGAGCACAGGGTCAGCCATGATGCAGCACCCCTGGAGCAGGCGCAGATTGGGTGCCTTGCTCAAGGGCCCAATGGTAGCCGTTTGGTACTGCTGGGGCTTGAGCCCCAATCTTCCAATAAACAACCCAGATTTTTTTTTAAATTGCCTTCAGCAGCAAGAATGCCACTGACTGTTTGTAGGAAGCAATTCAGTGGCAGACCACTGATCATCAAGCTCCCCAGAGTCTGATGCAAACAATAATAATTCCTTGTTTGTGACAGGAGAAATCACAAAGTGAGCTCCTGGAGCCAGAGCGGAGGCATTTGAGTCAGCAGAGAGAAGACTCATTCACTCACTCAGAAGAGCAATCACTTGCAATGCACCATGATAAAGAAAAAAAGACCCTAGTCTTAAGATATCTTCTTTTGCCCTAATCTCAGACAATTGGACAGATAATTGACACCAACATACACAGAGTGCTTCCGAAAGATAAAGAAGCTGGAATAATGTGACATAGATACCCTTTTATCGTCTTGCTGGCACACTTCGCTTCATCACATGACATCCTTAACCAATTGATTGGCATGATTTCACAAAGAGCTTTAGACACTGCTTCCACAAGGACTGTCCCTATAGCATCAGCCATGACCGATCGCGTTTTCTTGAAACAGAGCTCATGAACACATCCTGTACTTGAATCAGAATCAAAGAGGGTTTATTAAAAAGGTTTTTAGTGATGTTTAACTCATGAACTGAACACATACTGAATTGTGAAGCAGGAAATGAGAGGAAATAATGGAATGATTATCTCAATTGAGTGACTCATTCAAAAACACCGGAATCGTTTGTGAACAAATTGTGTGTAATGATTGGTTGGAGTTTTTTTTGGACCGTCAAACCTTCTCAGTAGCACAAGCATGTACAATGCTTCACTTACCTGAGGTTCATTTTTCCACTCTTCGTTCCTAACCAGGTCCGAATTTTGAGGCTGAGTTTTGAGTAGATGGGAATCCTCTGCTTCATATCATACAGTGTGGCAAATGTGTATTTGTTGTTCCAGTGCTGACAAATCTGCTTATACTGGTAGCCCATGAAAACAGTCGGAGTGATGACAAGTTTTCTCTTTGGGCTTCGGATGAAGAAGATCTTGCAATATCCCTAACAACCTCTGTCAGGGTCAGTGAGGAGAAAGTGAAGAGCAGGAGCACCAGAGCAAAAAGCTTCATCCTGACTCATGGTGAAGGAGTGTGTGATGAGGAGTGTGCGAGGTTTGTAGGTGTTGATGGAAGGGAATGAGATGCTGCGTTATGGCTGATGCTATAGAAACGCTTCTATGTGGAAGTTGTGTCTGAAGCTCTGTGTGAAATCACGGCAATTTATCGGCTCAGGTAGGTCATGTGATGAAGCGACGTGCACCAGCAAGTCTATAATAGGGCATCCGTGTCAAATTACTCCAGCTTCTACTTGTCTGATGGAAGTGCAAGTGGATGGCCGAGGTGTGGCTAGCGATGCAGCGTCTTACTCCCTTCTCAGGGAACTGGGTTACATACATAAGACCTGGTGTAGTACCCTTTCAAGGGAACTCAATGCTCCCTCGAAGTCCCAAGAATGTGAACTGAGCACAGCAGGTGCATTCTCTCTTGCTCTGCTAACTTGTGGGGTGGAGGGCAGAAGACCTGCAATTAGGACAACCTGCTTATAGCCGAGCTATTTCCATGGTCAGAAACTCCTCACAAGCTGCCTCAATTGGCTCTAAGGAGGCATGGAGAAGCCCCTCCAGGACCATTGAGAGGTCCCAGGAGGGAAGATGCGGTCTACAGGAAAGCCTCAGCCACCTGGCACTGCATGGAGGTGAGAGACCAGAGAACAGGCAAAACATGCACCTAAGAGAAGTGGCTCCTCCTGATGGAATCTCCCAAGGAGCACGGTGTTCTGGAGTGTTAAAAATCTGGTCTCTACCTAGGGCCAGATGTGGTGCAACAACCTGAACAGAGGGTGCAAACACAGGCTGTCCTAATGATTGTTGAAGGGCACCTCCAAAGGTAGGCCCTGAGTTTCAGGAGAAAGTGTTTCAGAACTAGAAACATAGCCCCCCATTTTCAGGCAATCTGTGTGCCATGAGAGACAGGAGCCCTCCTAAATTCCATGGGCAGGGCAGCTGTCTAGTGCTGCTCCCTAGCCTGAAAGGAGGGTTTCCATTGAAAGAGTCACACGACAAGGACATGCCCTACAAGTGGGACCCAAGGTGAGAAACCAGGGTCTGTCCAACTAATAAGGGTATGAAGCTCATGACACTGTTGAAAATTTTCTGAAAATGTACTCAATTTTGTAAATCAAAGCCAATCAACTTCAATCATTAAATCAAATCTAATTTACCTCATCTTTAAATCTTTAAACTAAAGAAAAAGTTAATGGTTAATCTGTGTCAGGGCAGGGGTGCAAACTCTGGTCTCCAGTGTGAGAGGCTAACTCTCTATCACTGAGCTACAGGACAACTTGAGATGCACTTGTGAGAGTTTTTGATCATCATCATCATTATCATCATCACGGTCTTCCGCTTATCCGGAGCCGTGTCGCGGGGGCAGCAGTCTAAGCAGGGATGCCCAGACTCCCCTCTCCCTAGACACTTCCTCCAGCTCTTCCGGAGGGATCCCGCGGCGTTCCCAGGTCAGCTGAGAGACATGGTCTCTTCAGCGTGTCCTGTATCTTCCCCGGGGTCTCTTCCCGGTGGTGCATGTTGTCCAGAGACGTCCAGGAGGCATCCAAAACAGATGCCCGAGAAATATCAACTGTCCCCTTTCGATGTGGAGGAGCAGCGGCTCTACTCCGAGGTACTCCCAGGTGACAGAGCTCCTTACCCTATCTCTAACGGAGCGCCCCGCCACCCTACGGAGGAAGCTCATTTCGGCCGCTTGTATCCGGGATCTTATCCTTTCGGTCATGACCCAGAGCTCATGACCATAGGTGAGAGTACGAACGTAGATTGACTGGTAAATCAAGAGCTTCGCCTTCCGGCTCAGCTCCTTCTTCACCACAACAGACCGGTACATAGAACGCATTAATGCTGCCGCTGCACCGATCCGTCTGTCAATCTCACGATCCATCCTTCCCTCAGTCATAAAAAAGACCCCAAGATACTTAAACTCCTCCACTTGAGGAAGGAACTCCCCTCCAACCTGGGTGCAAGGCAACTTTTTCTGGTCGAGAACCATGACCTCAGATTTGGAGGTGCTGATCCTCATCCCAGCCGCTTCACACTCAGCTGCAAAATGCCCCAGTGCACACTATAAGTCCTGGCTTGAAGGAGCCAACAACAACATCGTCTGCAAAAATCAACAATGAAATCCTGTGGTCCCCAAACTGGACTCCCTCCAGCCCCTGGCTGCGCCTAGAAATTCTGTCCATAAAAACAATGAATAGAACCAATGACAAAGGACAGCCCTGCCGGAGTCCGACATGCACTGGGAACATATCTGACTTACAGCTGGCAATGCGAACCAAGCTCCTGCTCTGGTCATACAGAGACCAAACAGCCCTTATCAGCGTGCCACAGACCCCATACTCCCAAAGCACCTCCCACAGAATGCCACGAGGGACACGGTCAAATGCCTTCTCCAAGTCCACAAAACACATGTGGACTGGTTGGGCAAACTCCCACAAACCCTCGAGCACCCTGTGGAGAGTATAGAGCTGGTCCAGTGTTCCACGACTAGGACGAAAACCGCATTGTTCCTCCTGTATCCGAGGTTCCTCCCAATCACGGCCCTCCAGGTATCACTGTCGTTGCCCACATGGGCATTGAAGTCGCCCAATAAAACTATGGAGTCCCCAGTTGGAGCACCCTCCAGCACCCCTTGCAGGGTCTCCAAGAAGGTTGGGTACGACGGGAAAGTTGGGCCTACGGGAAGGTGGGCATATGTCATTCCTTTGGGCTGTGACCCAAACCTGTGAACGGTCCTTGATGTTACTTTCATAAGGGTTTTGAACCACTCTTTGTCTGACCCATCATCTAGAACCCGTTTGCCTTGGGAGACCCTACTAGAAGCAGTAGGCCCCCAACAACATGGCTCCTAGCTTCATTCGGGGGCTCAAATCCCTCCACCACAGTAAGGTGGCGGTTCAAGGAGGGGAGTTTGAGATGCAGTATGTTTTAATAAAGTTCAAAGAACTAAATCCATAAGGAGAACAAAAAACATAATGGGAACAGAATTAGGGCAGTTCTCAGAAAAGTCCAAGAGAACAAAAATACTTAAGGCAAAAACTTCAGAGGAGAAAAATACACAAAATAAAATAGAGAAAAGGAATATCTAAAGTCTTGAGACAAAAACAGACAAGGAGCTAGAGGCTGGCTTCAGAACAATTAAATACCAAGCAACAAAACTGAGAGATAAGGACACTTAAATACACAGAACAGAATGAGACACATGTGAGAACAATAACACTAATTACACAGTCGAAATCAGAACAGAGGAGCTCCACGAGGACCTCTAGAGGTCAAAACCTGACAGACCAGAGCAAAAATACTGACAAATCTGTGAAGTTACTCAGTTAAGATAAATCAAATCTAAGACTAGTTTAATCCATATTAATCACACTTATGTTAATCTATGCCTAAAAAAATATAATCATCAGTTAGTAGCTAAGTCAAAATTAATCCCATACCTGGGTAGTGTAGAATTGTATATAAGAGAAAATAATCAAAATATAATAACAAAAGTTTATTTCGTAAATTGCAGTAGATTCACTACAGAGAAAAACACAGAGAGGAGCAATTAGTCATTAGCCATGTTTGGGGAGCTTGGAGAAGGTGGTGGAGCCAAAGGAGATCAGTAGGGTGGCACAGTGAGAACAATGACTTCATAGATATCAGGCTCAGTTTGAGTAGAAGCCTCAGCAGTTGCAGGAGAGCTATCCACGAGATCAGCCAGAAAGTTGAGTTCTGTGGCCATAAGCCTCAGAAGGTAACTGCTCAGCAAACCATGTCATCTCAGGGGCCCAAGGAAAGGCCTTTGGCAAGGCTTGAACGTATGTCCCTGCTAGGTAAATAAACATGCAGACTGCTAAAATACAAAATGTACGTAACCTTGATCACAGGAGGAAAGAGAGTCATAACAAGCCCTAGATCGGGCCCAACACCCGAATGTAAAATTAGAAATAGGAACAAAGATTCATATATACTATACGAACATTGTGCATCACAGAGAGAGCACAGAAAAGAGAAAGTACAACCCTAACAAGAGAAAAAGTATGTTACCTTGATAGAAGAGGTGGTATTGGGGAGTAAGAATCCCGGGGCAGGCCTGGTTCAAATACAGAAGTTGAGCTTGAGCAGGTGAGGAAAAAAGGTGCAGATCCTCGAGGGGCAGCTGTGTTTATAAAACGAGGCGGGTCGATGACCAAGACGAAGTCGAATCAAAATGAGAATCAAACTATTCTAGTGGCTGGTAATAACTAAAACAAAAATACCTTAGCGAATGGCAGTCAGACATTAGTACAGCGAGATCTCTAGGCCTAGAGATACAAAGACTCATGAGAGTGCATAAAGTACGGGTTTGTGCTCAAATCAAGATGTTTGCAGAGCAAATAAGTTCAAACCCCTAAGCAACCCTTAAAATTAAGTAAATAAACAAGAGCAGTATCCTTCCCTAAGAGTTGAGGAAATTAATTAGTTAGTTGAATGTCAGGGAACCACAATGATACTCACAAAACAAATACACAACACATAAGGAGCAGGAGCATGGGTGGTCATGGCTGAACCCCAAAGCACCGAAGGTGACAGGGTAGGCAGCATTGGAAATGGCCCTAAGGGGGCATCCCTGAAAACCCTAAACCTCAGGCATTAGGATTCCTATCTGGCCTACATGGTGGAGATGGTTGTTTCTCGCCTGGGAGACCTGCCTCTAAGCGCTGGCCATTATTTAGTCATAGTATTCCTCTGTTAGTCATAATATAATTTATTTAAAAAAACAAAACAAAACTGTATTTCGCTCATTTGTGTGTGTATGTTTGTGTGTGTGTGTGTGTGTGTGTGTGTGTGTGTGTGTCTGTGTGTGTGTGTGTGTGTGTGTGTGTGTGTTTAATGATTACCTTCATTACTTCATTACTGATAATAAACCCACATTGAACTCAAATTCACTGATTCTGAGTAAATTTATTGCATGTTTCAACAGTTTTTGAATATTTTATATCAGCAGTAATGATACTTAATCACCTGATAAATGCTTATTTACAGTCCTGCATTACTAACAGTTTGATTTTAAGTTAGGGTTTTTACGTAAGCGCTAACTCTCCTGCAGAGAATTTAACAATATATACATATATTTTATATGATGTATAATTATATTTTTTAAATAATAATTAGAAATATGTCCTTATGCATAAACATATACACATTTGTTAAATAAATTTTAAACAAATATGTATTAAAATGTAAAATATATAATAAATATCTGTATAATATGTTCAATTCAATTCAATTTTATTTGTATAGCGCTTTTAACAATGAACATTGTCTCAAAGCAGCTTTACAGAACATAAGAAACAATAAACATACAAACAGTCCTAGATGTTAGACAAAATTTTCCCAAGTGATCAAGCCTGAGGTGACTCAGGTGACTGTGGCAAGGAAAACTCCCTTAGATGCTATTAGGAAGAAACCTTGAGAGGAACCAGACTCAAAATGAAACCCATCCTCATCTGGGTGACACAGACACTATGTATAGTTTATGTCTAAATAAATAAAGTAGTTTTTTGACCTGATAAATTGTATTATTATTATTATTATTATTATTATTATTATTATTATTATTATTATAAGGATAATAATAATAGCAGTATTAAAGCTGATATAATTCTATTTAGGTAGACAGATAGACAGAGGCAGAGAGAAAGGTAGAGAGAGACAGAGAGAGAGAGAGAGAGAGAGAGAGAGAGGGTGAGATAAACACTCTCTCTGTACACAGTAGTGAAATGTCGCCGCCTGCCGGACATTTTTAGACATTACTACTAATAATTCCTGTGCAGAGAAAGTGTCACTGTTCAGTGTGATGAAATGACGAGGCGAAAAAAAAGCTTTATTAAAGATCTCCAGGGGAATAAACAGAGATAAATGTACAAAATGTTTAAAAATACAATATTTCCACTTGTTTCAAATTAGCTTTTACTGCAACAATAGCAAACTGAACAGGGGTTGAGGAAAAAGATTTTACACAAAAAGAGTGTACAAGCGTTAAAGAAAAATGAAGCTTCTGCTTTAACACACTGAGAGGACCACACTTTAACAACACACCAACAATGCACACCGTAACCATAACAACAATGCACACTGTAACCATAACAACAATGCACACCGTAACCATAACAACAATGCACACTGTAACCATAACAACAATGCACACTGTAACCATAACAACGCCCTTGGAGTGATAGCTGGTAAAGACTAAAAGCTAACTAACTAGCAGTGTTGGGAAGGTTACTTTGGAAATGTAATAGGTTACAGATTACAAATGATCCTATTTAAAATGTAGTAAGTAGCGTAACTTTTCAATAACTTTATAAAAGTAAAGTAACTGATTACATTTCATTACTTTTAAGTTTCTAATGGACATTTTTAACTAAATCATTTCCAAACATTTATACCAGGCAGGGTTAACCTTACAGCAGTACTCAACTTTACTGTTGACTGTTAGAATTTCAACATCTTTCATGACTTGAAGTAAGATTATATTAATTTAATTTTAATCACAGCCATCACAAAACCAGACTTCATAACAAAAATTGTTTAATACTGTTTTAGGAATCAAATCTTTGCATAGCTATGACAGGACACACTGGCAAGTAACAATGCCTTGAAAAAAAAAAACATAACCTGAAGAAATAAAGCATACATAAACCCAGATAGGCAATAAAACAGTTATTAAAACAGTTAATAAAAGAAAAACACTGGTGTCTCATAGCCTTCAATGCAATTAGGGAAAGAAATTAATTAAATCTGTGTGTGTGTGTGTGTGTGTGTGTGTGTGTGTGTGTGTGTGTGTGTGTGTGTGTGTGTGTGTATACACTCTTTATTCTCCAAAAATCAAACTGGACAATCCTCGAGAAAAATAGGTTATTTTTTTGGAAATTAAACTGCAGCAGATTGTCTTCATTCAGATTATAAGTCACTTTTCAGTTGAAAATCACGCAGCAGTCTAAAGCACTGATTTTACAAAGGACACTGAAAATGAAAATGGCTTTGGTCAGAGGAGTCTGTTAGTGTCCTGAATTTCACAACTCGATGACTATGTGAGTCATAACGTACGCTACAATGCTAAAATAACTAAGTTATATTAGATCTGACATTACCAACACATTTTCAAGGAGGAAAAATGTGAGCTATATATTTTCTATTAAAGGGTTCATAAAGAGAAGTGTGTCAGGTAAAGGTAGCTGAATGTTTAGAATACAGGTCTTGAATACACTATTGGGTCGATGAACACGCTGGTGCGTTTTGGTGGATTTTTTCCACAAAACAGCTACAGTAACTCGACTGACCACTCCACTGACCACTCCGTCACTTTTTATTGTACAGAAACCAGTAATATATCAAACTAAAGGCTCTGTTTTTATTTCTGTACACTCACAATATTAACAAAAACCATATACGTTTATAAAATAAAGAAAGGCTAGGATACATACCTGCAGATGTTGAGAGCATTTTAACAGCTGGATAACTAATTTTAACTGAACTGTTAGATTTGTCCTTATCGGATTTCAGGATGAAATTATTTTTACATTTCCAGCACTGAAATGCATTTTTATCACTCGCCATGGTGACAGGCTCAGACAGGTTGTAGTAGCCTAAAGCTTTCAGCGGTAATGTGGATTAATGTAATTAGCAGACTTGGTGCCGCAAATTCAAACCAGAGAACCAATCAAAAGCATCAGAATAGCAGCGCTTTAACTAATTCTAGCTACACATTAATATATTCAACATACCCTAGTGTTTTAAAGAAAATATTCAGATGTAACCCTATCTTTAATCTTTAACATTTTCATAAGTAACTGTAATTTAATTACATATTTTTTCTCAGTAGCTGTAACAAATTACTGTTACATTTATTTTGTAATTAAATGATGTAACGCCGTTACATGTCACTAGTTACTCCCCAACACTGCTGGTCAGTGTGATGAAATGACAAGGCAGAAAATATCCATCACTTTCACAGCAAACAGAAAGGTTTTATTAAAGATCTGCAGGAGAATCAACAAAGAGAAATGTACTTCAGTTTTTTAACATAATATTTAGTTTAAGAGTAGCTTTAATTGCAAGAGTAACAAACTAACCAGGGTTTGATGTTAAAGAAAAAAGAAGTTCAACAAAGTCATATATTTTTACGCTGCTTAGACACGTTTCTAACAGGAAAGTCACTGACTCTACCTCCTACACACACACACACACACACACACACACACACACACACACACACACTGTAACCATAACAACGCACTAGCCTAACTTGCTCTCTAGAACATGTTAATGTTCACTTTCTGTACAGTTATCTGTAACGTGTGTGCTGAATGAGTGTGAAAGCAGCCGTAAATAAAAGCCTCGATTTAGTACAATTAAGAATATGCATTTTTTTTTAAATTCTTAATGCGCAAAAAATATGTTTAATACGTATCTTTCTGCAAAACTTAATATGTTTCTTGTTGCAGTAGTTTTAATCAGCATTATTTAAAAGAAACAAATCCTTTTATATGTTTAAGTCTAACCCTGGAAACACATTGAAAGGTATCTTTTTATTATACAGTTTAGTGAGCTCTATATTCAGGTGGTGAATGTTGGGGCGTCTGAGATTAAAGCTCTCCTGCTCAATGATGTAAGTCCTTACTATGTGCATATTAGTTTTATTTCTGCAACAGTAAGCACTCCAAAAATGACTGGGAATGTTAATTCCTTCTTCATATAGTATTCCGTTTCTTGTTATAGATATCCAGTTCTTCCCTGGGACAACACCGGTCACAATGTACACCTGGTGATTTTGGACGAATCTGCAGATCTCGTTTATTTCTTTAAGCATCGGTTCCTCCACTTTTGCGGCCCAATTGTGGTTGCTGTCATTTGTTTGAGGTGCTATGTTGGTTAACGTGAAGGTGGAATCTGACTGATCCTGATCAGCAGCAAACCAAAGTGGAAACAAGTGACCTCTAATATACCCTGTACCTGTATAATCAGAGTTAACAGCCTGGTTAAATATACTTCCTGGTGTTCTTGGGGAATTAATCATCTCTTTTTTCTTAGTGATATCTTCCAGCTGTTATGGAGGAGAAATAAAACAGAAGTGAATTAAACACAAACACATTAATCATCTCACTCAACACACTGTTCATAATAAATCAAACACATCTAAACCAGTGAGACACATTTAACTGTCATATTTACTTGCTGCTCTCTGTGTACCACTGTGTTTTACTGCACAAACAGTGTCTAGTGTTTAGTAGAGGATTTAAATGTTACATGTGTTAATGAATCAGTAATGAAATATTTAACCACTCTGACTGACCTGAGGTTCAATTTTCCAATTATGGCTGTGGATAGTCTGTTCTTTCCCTGAGAGTGTGTAGGCCGAGTAAACAGGGATCCTCCTCACAGTGTCGTACACGGTGGCAAACCTGTATTTGTTTTTCCAGAGCTGACAAATCGTCTTATACTGACATCCTGGAAAGATAGTGGGGATGATGATGCCATTTGGTTTTTCCGGGTTCCGGATGAAGAAGTTAGGACAGGATTGTTTAAATGAATCAACAACCTCCGTCAGGGTGAGTGAGGAGAAAGAGGAGAGCAGGAGCACCAGAGGGAGGAGCTTCATCCTGACACACGATGGGGGAGTGTATGATGAGGAGTGTGAGAAAAGTGTGTGAAGAGTGTGTGAGGAGTGTGTGAGGTTTGTACGAGGTGATGGAGAGCAGAAATCTACCTGAAGACCTGAAAGAGAACAGAAGAACCACAACACAAATTGTATATCAGTTTCTTACATGTTGATGTTTTTCCTCATGAATGACAGGATATACAGTTCATGCTGCATGTAAACAAAAACATGAATGAATCTACTGCATGTACTATTAGCATAAGTTGTGCACTTGTTCATGTAGTCGGTGTGATGAGTAAAGTGAAGTAATGTAATATAATGTAAAGTGAATATTAGGAATGTCATGAACGCAGACCGATGAGCTGCAAGCTGCTGCTTCTCACTGCACTAAAGTCAGTTTCATGTTCAGACAGTCAGGTGTTTGTGGTGTTTTATGAACCTGTTCTAATTTAAGAAACTCCTCAGTCTGCTAATTACTGTAAAACTTGGGTTCAAAAGTGTAAATTAGTTAATGTTATTTAAATAAGATTATCAGATAGAATTAATTTTTTTCTAAAAAAATAATTGATATTTTTTGATATCTGGGATTATCCAGAGAACTGTACTCGTCTCCACAGGAGCACTAAGGCAGCATCTCTTGAGGACTTCCACAGATGCTCATTAAATGACGGTCATATTTTTGCACTATTAGAGTAACTGCACGGCCCGAACATCAACAAACCACCTTTTACACACCCATGTCACATATCAAAATCCAATCAAACTTGAACTGCCGATTTATTAGACTGTTAAAGTTAAAAAAAACCTTGAAATTACCAGAAGATATGGAAATGTAACTGTAATTGAGAGAGAGAGAGAGAGAGAGAGGGAGAGAGAGAGAGAGAGAGAGAGAGTAAGATTTTCTCACCACAAGCTGCTGGAACCTGATGTTGGAGTTCAGTAGAAGATGTGAGATGATCACAAGACAAGATCTTCGTACAGAGATCTTTATCTATAGAAGAACCGAGTGTCTCTCACTCTCCTGTCTCAGATCTCTCTTTTTATAACACTGCTGTCACGTACACTTGTACACACACCACAGCACTGCCCAGTCTCTTAGCCAATCAAGTGAAAGCTAATATTTTTTATTTTCGTGTTAAAATAAATAAAGAAAAAAAAACGAATGTGAAAGACCAGTTGTTTATGTTGGAGGTGTTATAAGGTTTCACAGATATTTCACAATGTTAATGTATTTATGAACAGATGAAGTACATGATGGGTTATTCAGTAACTGCTTAAAAACTGTAAACAATTATAAGTTGTTCTGGTAATAAAACACTTGGGGATGTGTTGTTGTGAGAAATAATCCTCTTCATGGTGTTTTGAGGAATTCCACTTCACCTGTATCACACCTTCCTGTTCTGGATTATTTTCCTGTAGTTTTACAGGAATATGTTCCTGTTATTTTACTGTGGTACAATCACTTTCATAATTAGAGAGTTGGGTGTTTGTTAACAGTGTCAAACAGACCTGATCTAAGGAAAGGCTTAAGTCTGCTAGTTGTGGAAAATCTTGGCTTTGAGCTGTGGGTGTGAAAAAATTAACATGTGTAGTCTGTAAGTTAGGAAACTCTTCAGTCCGTTTGGTCTACAACAAAGAGCAGCTTTAACCTGGTAATTGGCGTGACTCCAACAGCTGGAGCAAATTGAGTGAGATCAGTCAGATGGCTTGTAATGGGATAACTGGCAACCAGACAACCCTTGATGGTGTTATGTTTTGTGTAGGCAGCAATCACTACTGCCTTATTCATTTGAGGGTGCACTTGCTTACTGGGCAAGTTAAATTCCTGTTCAGTTTTATTTTTACTTCCTGTCTTAAGGATCTCAGATGCTCACGGATGCCTTCAGATGTTAAATGGGTGATTGTTAGCCCTTACTATAATTTTATATTGGTTTCATTTGGCTAATTCTTTCATCCAAAACAACTGTTAAAGGCTGAGCAGTTGAGAATTAATGTCATTGTTCAGGAATCCAACAAATTGTGTTGGGATTTGACCTCATGACCTTCCAATCAGTAGCCCAGAGTTGTAATGGCTGAGCTTCCACTGAGTCACCACAGACTGTTAATAATAATGTCATCCATACATACAGGTATATGTGTGTGAAGGTAGAGGAATCTGTTTATAAGCTGTTGAAGCGTGGCCAAGGCACCAAAACAAAGCAAAAGAGAGGGGGACAAACTGGGGTACACTGAAAAGTGAAAAGCAGAGCTTTCTTATGGGCAACACGAGTTTAGAAAATCTGCCAACACCTCCTTTCCAAATAAATGCAAACGCAGGAAGATTTGTATTGGATGAGTGTCAAAGACATCACATTAATATACTCATGTTCTATTTGAAATGACTCATGCTCATGCTGAGTGTTTCTGGAAAAAATATTTTTTACCGAAATAAAGTAAATAAAACATTATAAGTGCCAAAACCAAGATAATATTTTCTTCAGAAATGGGATGGAAACCTACCACATGACTGCATTTTATAGAAAGGTGAGTATCTGAGAGCAGGAGAACAAGAGACCAGCTGGACCTTCTACAGATCTCTGTAAAAGATGTCCTCCTGCGTTTCTGATATCCATCATCTCACTCACTCCTTGAACACTTCTCATCACACACTCCTTACGCTCATCACACACTCTTCCACTGTGTGTCAGGATGAAGCTCCTCATGCTGCCCTCACCTTGTGGATTGAGTGTCTTATTTTTTGCCTCATCTCCACGCTTTGCTTCGGCCTCCTTGATGCCATTGTTGGCTGCAGTGCGATCTTGTGCCAGCTCCTCCCAGGATTTAGAAGATATCCCCAGTGTTTTAAGGGACACCGTCAGACTGTCCTTGAAGTTGCCCACTTGTGCTTCACTTTCCAGGTGATAGTTCACTGTACAGCAGTTGTATTGTGAGTTGTGCATCTAGCATGTGTACGACGTGGCCTGCACAGTGAACCTGTGACCTCTGATAGAGGGAGATAGAGGGAAGTTTGGCCCTACTTTAGGGTCTGGAATCTTGTCTTGCCACTTTATGTTCATAAGCTTTCTGAGGCAAGTCAAGTGAAGATGGTTGAGCTTTTTGGCATGTCTGGCATATGCAGTCCATGTTTCACATGCATACAACAGGGTGATGATGATTGCTGCACTGTATACCTGCAGTTTGGTTGCAAGTCAAATGCTTCTGCACTCCCAGACATTGTGAGTGCTAGACAAGGGGATATACCTAGTGGAGTGAGTCTTAATTCCTAGAGGCAAAGCAACACAGCACACCTTATAGGCCTAGGAGATAGCTACCACTACCCAGAACAAGGTGCTGCTTGGAGACCGATGACACTTGTTAAGAGTCCAATGTGAGGAACCGGGGTCTGTCCACATGAGAAGGGTACGAAGCTTGTGACCTGAAATGGGTGTCTGTGGAGATAAAAAAAACAAAAAACTGAGCCACAGTTGAAATGGTCTCATGTATAGCAGACTAGAAGGAATAGCTCTGGCTGCTACAGCCATGAGCTGAGCACCCTCTGCCCCTGGGCATTACAGAGGCATTGGTCTAGCCAGATGTCCAGCAGAAAGGATCTAATCACCCTGAGTGGGAAACAGACATGCCCACTTTGTGGCTAAATCCAAAACTATCCCCAGGAAGGTGGTTCTCTGAAAGGGAGAAAGCATATATGTCCCTGGGTTGAGCCTGGATTGATCCTGGATAATTGAGTACATGGACGTCCTGGGGTGCAAAGATGCCAGAACAATGTCCATGCACCTGGTGAGAGTGGGTGATAAGACTAGGCCAAAAGGAAGAACTCTGCACTGGTATGCTTCTCCCCTGAAAGCAAACCTGGGGAGTTTCCTGTGCTTTGGCAAGATGCCTATGTGAAGATAGGCATCCTTTAAGATTATCGTCGCAAACCAGAAGAAATCGCAAAGCGAGGTCCCGGAGCTGAAGTGGAGGCATTAGAGTCAGCGGAGGGCACGAGAGAAGGGACTCATCTGTCTGATGGGCCGATGGATAAAGCATCATGGAAAGGTGAGCGTATTGTTTACCAATGTGTGAAAATTTACACTGCTGTTGTAGGTCAGTGCAGATATTGTGTGCGCAAAAGGAGAGATTAAAAACAGATAAAAAATTAAATAAGAGCACACTCTAAACGAGGCGAACAGGACAGCAGTCTGGTCCACTGACCATCTTAGAAAGATCTGCATATAATTCATATATTCATATTATATATATTCATATATAATAATTCTTGACCTACTAATAGTTTATTTATGAATCTATAATAATAATAATAATAATAATAATAATAATAATAATAATAAATTATTATTTATAAAGCACACACACACACAACGCTCTCTCTGTACACAGTAGTGAAATGTCTCCACCTGCTGGACAATTCAGACACTACAACTAATAATTCCTGTGTACAGAAAGTGTCACTGTTCAGTGTGATAAAAAGACGAGGCAAAAATATCCATCACTTTCACAGCAAACAGAAAGGTTTTATTAAAGATCTGCAGGAGAATCAACAAAGAGAAGTGTACTTCAGTTTTTTAACATAATATTTAGTTTAAGAGTAGCTTTAATTGAAAGAGTAACAAACTAACCAGGGTTTGATTATTTGTTCGGAAAAAGAGTGTACATGTGTTAAAGTAAAGAGAAGTTCAACAAAGTGATAGAATTTTTACTTTTATACGCTGCTTTGACACGTTTCTAACAGTGAGGTTTGTCAGAGGTGATAAAGAGCAGAAATCTTCCTTAACACCTGAAGGAGAAAACAAGAACCACAAGACACATGTTAGTTTCTTTCGCACTGTGGAAAATATTTTATATTCTCTAGCTCACTGAAAACTTTACCACTATCCGACTCCAATTCCACATTGACCCGACAGCTCAGTTGAGTGAGACGAATCTTGCAGACTGGATGAAGTGCAGATAAAGGTTTTATTCGCAGTCAGCGCTGATACAAAAATTGAGATGCTCACACAAGAACGTCCCAACAAAACCCTCCTTCAACGCTCCGGGAGCTCTTCTTTGTATGCATTTCTCTTATCAGTTCCCAATGTTGCAAATTAACACTCTTTTGCTGAAAGTCACACCTCTTTTTATTTTGGATTTTTAGGTGCTTTTTGGACACCATTATCTCTTACATTGTTACTTTTCCGAATACCATTATAATTAAATTTCAGAGAGACATTTTATTAAAAAAAGGTGGGCATAATCGCCCTTATCAGTGGGACTTTTCTAGCTTGTTTTTCATCTTTCAACTCATTTTGAATACAGAAGACAGCATGGGTAAGTCTCAGGGTCACTTCTCCTCCTTTTTGTGGCCTATTATTAATTATTACAGTGATTTTCCATTTCATGGTGTATTTAGATGTTTTCTATGCCTATTTTTCTTCCAGCTTTATCTTTTGATACGATTGCTGCTATTCAGCAGGCTGTGCGTAAGATCAGGGCTGAGCTCTTTACCTCACAGGGCACTAATACGCCTTTGGATGGACTGTATGTCCCTATGCACAGCCGTGCCACAGCTGACGCCGCTGTCCAGGTCCCCTCAACTGCTGAGAAGGCCTGCCAGACTGACATTGCTGATTCTGCTAATACTGCTGAAATGGCAGTCCAAAGAGGGTTTACAGGCGCCGCCCTGTTTGCCGTGTCAAGCCCTATGTTGTGAAACGCTTGAAGAGAAGTGCTCAATAAAGCTTTGTTACCTGATACCCAATCATGCTGCATACTTTCATTCTTTCTTCATATATCCCATCCATGGAGGGTTGGGGTCAGAGCACAGGGTCAGCCATGATGCAGCACCCCTGGAGCAGGGGCAGATTGGGTGCCTTGCTCAAGGGCCCAAATGGTGGCAGTTTGGCACTGCTGAGGCTTGAACCCCAATCTTCCAATCAACAATACAGAGCTTTAACCACATGACCTACCTACCACCACACCGGAATAATATTGGAAATGTAATTAGAGAGAGAGAGAGAGAGAGAAAGAGAGAGAGAGAGAGAGAGAGAGACAGAGAGAGAGAGAGATTTAATAATTTAATAATTTTTAAAATGATATTAAAATGTTAAATGTATAATAAATCTAATTCAATACATAGTAATGCATAAAGAAGTATAAAGTATATTTTTGCCTGAAACAATTAGAATTTTATTATTATTATTATTATTATTATTATTATTATTATTATTATTATTATTATTATTATTATTATTATGTGTACAGAAAGTGTCACTGTTCAGTGTGATGAAATGACGAGGCGACAAAATCCATCAGTTTCACAGCAAACAGAAAAGTTTTATTAAAAGAGAATTAACAAAGAGAAATGTAATAATGTTACAGGACTTTGGTATCTGTCTGTCTCCTTCTAATTCTACCACACAACTCATTACAAAAAGTCAATGTAACTACAACAGGATTAAAAGTATGAGTCTTTCTTTAACGCATAAAAGTGTAACTTGCTGTAGGATAAGAGGAATAAAACACTTGGGGATGTGCTGTTACAGGAAAATAATCAGTATCAGTGCGTAGCATTAACTCTGTCTCATCACACCACCCCTGACCTGTCGTTGATTATTTTACTACATCACCAGCACACACGCTGTGTTTATAAAAGCTTTTTCATCCCTAAAGCATAAAGCATGTTAAAAATATTTCTGAAAACATAGTATGAACGCATGATTCATTATAAAAGTTTTTTGGAGAAGTAAGTGGATGAAACAGTTTTAGTCCAAACCAGAGAATCAGATGGAACGAGCTCGGACTGCACTTAAGTCAAACACACATCACCAAATACTTTGAATTTGAATTTTATTTTATAATAACTGCTGAGGCGTTCGTTCAGCATATTAACACTCATGTAACTTGTTTCATAAGATTTTAGCTCTGGATTTTGCCAATATAGGTAGGCTTTTGAAATTCTTGTGTCCTGATTGGAATAACAACAGAATGCAGTCCAGTAATAAATGGGAATGTTAATGCCTTTGGTTATATTTGTATTATTTCGCATTATTTTTATCCACTCAGTCCCTGGAACCACTCCAGTCACTATAAAAGCCGGGTTTGAACGATTTGGATTGCAATTATTCTTTATCTCTTTCTTCATTGGTGTCTCTACCCTTTTTTCCCATTCACCATTGCTTTGTTGTGTTTGTGGTGCAATATTGGTAAAAGTGAAGGTGGAATCTGCCTGATCCTGATCGCCAGCATATTGGTATGGAAACACATGACCTCTAGTATATTTGTTATTAACTATATAGTCTCTGTTCACAGCCTGGTGAAAAAAGTTGTCTATCTCAGCATTGGTGATCTCTCTCATCTCTGGACTGTTCATGTTTTCCAGCTGTTATGAAAGAAGACAAAGGAGTCGATCAGTGAAAACTCATGAATACCTTCTTTTACTGGAGTCACAATCAAAGAGGGTTTGTGAAAAAAGGTTTCCAGTGAAGTTGAACTTATTAACTGAACACACTGCAAAGCAGGAAATGAGATAATGGACTGATTCTTTTTAAGATCTTTTTATGATGGAGTTTTTTTTTCACGGACAGTCAAACTTCTCTGCTTCTCAGTAGCATAAGCATGCACAATGCTTCACTTACCTGAGGTTCATTTTTCCAGTCATTGTTCCGACGAAGGTTCGTATTTTGACCCCAGAACGTGTAGGCTGAGTAGACGGGGATCCTATGCTTCCTGTCATACAGTGTGGCAAACGTGTATTTGTTGTTCCAGCGCTGACAAATCTTCTTATACTGATCGCCCCTGAAAACAGTCGGGGTGATGACATGTTTGCTGTTTGGGATTTGGATGAAGAACATGGAACAAGAAGAACTTTCAAAATCCATAAAATCTTTCAGAACCTCTGTCAGGGTCAGTGAGGAGAAAACAGAGAGCAGGAGCACCAGAGCGAGAAGCTTCATCCTGACACACGATGGGGGAGTGTGTGAAGAGTGTGTGAAGAGTGTGTGAGGTTTGTAGGCAGTGATGGAGAGCAGAAATCTACCTGAAGACCTGAAGGAGAACAGAAGAACCACAACACAAATTGTATATCAGTTTCTTACATGTTGATTTTTTCCTCATGAATGACAGGATATACAGTTCATGCTGCATGTAAACAAAAACATGAATGAATCTACTGCATGTACTATTAGCATAAGTTGTGCACTTGTTCATGTAGTCGGTGTGATGAGTAAAGTGAAGTAATGTAATATAATGTAAAGTGAATATTAGGAATGTCATGAACGCAGACCGATGAGCTGCAAGCTGCTGCTTCTCACTGCACTAAAGTCAGTTTCATGTTCAGACAGTCAGGTGTTTGTGGTGTTTTATGAACCTGTTCTAATTTAAGAAACTCCTCAGTCTGCTAATTACTGTAAAACTTGGGTTCAAAAGTGTAAATTAGTCAATGTTATTTAAACAAGATAATCAGTTAGAATTAGACCTGGCAATGTAACTGTAATTAAGAGAGAGAGAGAGAGAGAGAGAGAGAGAGAGGAGAGAGAGAGAGAATAAGATTTTCTCACCACAAGCTGCTGGAACCTGATGTTGGAGTTCAGTAGAAAATGTGAGATGATCACAGGAAAAAAATCTTCGTACAAAAATCTTTATCTGTAGAAGAACTGGCTGGTCTCTCACTCTCCTGTCTGACACTCGCCTCTTTATAACACTGCTGTCACGTACACTTGTGACGTGTTGTAGTGGGGTTGAAGATGAAACTAACACCTTATAAACACGTCATCACTGCCCAGTCTCTCAGCCAACCAAGTGAATGCATTTACACCTATACACACATTGCATCTGCAAAGTTATCAGCATGGTGGACGAACCCCACACAGCCCTCACCCCTCACACCAACTCTTCACCATCATGCTGTCTGGAAAATGGTCTCGAAGCAATCGGGCCTCACAGTAACAATTTCGTCCCCCATGCTATCGGACTCAATACTGGACTGACACCAACACACACACACACGCACGCACGCACGCACGCACGCACGCACACACACACACACACACACACACACACACACACACACACACACACACACACACACACACACACACACACACACACACACACACACACACGTATGCTGGAGCTGTTGTAAGGTATCACAGACATTCCACAAGGTTAAATGTGATTATAAACAGATGAAGTGTATCGTGTGTCATTCAACTGTGTTGTCCTTCAGCTGCTCCCTTTTTGGGGTCACTACAGCTGACCATCTGATCCACATATATGCTTTGGCACAGGTTTTACACCAGACGCTCTTCCGGACACAACCCTCCTATTTTATTTAGGATTGGGACCAGCACTGGGAGTTAACACCTCATTGGCTGGGTTAGTTATCTGCCCAGGAATCGAACCCCGGTTTTAGGGGTTAGAGCACGAACCCTGCCACTGGACCACCATGGGACATTTGATGAGTCATTCAGTAACTGTTTAAAATCTGTAAACAATGGTAAGTTGTTTTGGTATCAGAGGAATAAAACACTTCACTTCGCCTGCATCACACCACCCTGTAGTGGGTTAATTTCCTGTAAAAACACAATTAATGTTAGTTCACTGAGACTCAAAGTTTCTCTTCTCTACACCTAAAGCACAGGAACATCAACCTAGAATAATCTATTGCTAAAGGTCACTGCTTATTAATTGTGTACAAATGTTCTAAAAGTGTGAATGTCTTCCACCAGCAGCTCACTTCACACCTCCAGACCTCAGCAAGCGTCATGCAACAGTTTAACAGCTTCACAAAGACACTGGTGTGAATTTCCACTGGTCTGTGGTTTGAACACACAACATACTGAGAAAACATTTCACTAAATAGAATAAAATAATGTCAGATGTTAAACAGCTGTGTTTCTAAAAAAAGCAGAAACCTCAGGAGTTTGATGAGTCGATCATGCGAGGTGAAAAATCCTCCATGTTCACAGCAAACAGTAAAGTTTTATTAAAAATAAAGATTTAAGTGTTTTATTTGTCATGTACACAGTTATATACTGTACACAACTCACAGTGGAATAAAAATCATCGACATCAGTTCAGCATTCAACACAATCATTCCTCAGCACCTGATAGAGAAGCTGAGCCTGCTGGGCACCAACACCTCCCTCTGCTACTGGATCCTGGACTTCCTTACTGGGAGATCTCAGTCAGTCCGGATCGAGAACAGCATCTCCAGCACCACCACACTGAACACTGGAGCTCCTCAGGGCTGCTTGCTCAGTCCGCTGCTGTTCACTCTGCTGACTCACGACTGTGCATCAATGCACAACTCCATTCACATCATCATGTTCACCAATGACACGGCTGTGGTGGGTCTCATCAGAAAGAACAACGAGTCAGCATACAGAGAGGAGGTGCAGAGGCTAACAGCCTGGTGTAAAGCCAACAACCTGTCTCTGAATGTAGAGAAAATGAAAGAGATGGTTGTTGACTTCAGGAGAACACAGAGTGATCATTCTCCACTGAACATCAACAGGTCCAACGTGGAGATCATCAAGAGCACCAAATTCCTTGGTGTTCGCCTGGCGGAAGACCTCACCTGGTCACTCAACACCAGCTCCATCACCAAGAAAGCCCAGCAGCGTCTTTACTTCCTGCGAAGGCTGAGGAAGGCTCATCTTCCACCTCTCATCCTGACCACCTTCTACAGAGCATCCTGAGCAGCTGCATCACTGCCTGGTTCAGGAATTGCACCGTCTTGGATCGCAAGACCCTGCAGCGGATAGTGAGGACAGCTGAGAAGATCATCGGAGTCTCTCTTCCCTCTATTACGGACATTTACTCCACATGCTGCATCTGCAAAGCCAACAACATTGTGGATGACCCCACACACACACACACACAAACACACCCCTCATACACACTCTTCACCCTCCTGCCATCTGGAAAGAGGTACCGAAGCATTCAGACCCACACAACCAGACTGTTGAACAGCTTCTTCTCTCAGACAATCAGGTGTCTCAATAAAGAACTGAACTGAGTTGAACATGGACACACACACACACACACACACACACACTTGATCTTGTTTACATGTACACGTCACTTTAAATATTTGAAATATTGAATAACACTTTAACTGTGTATTTGTTTCTCTGCATAACTATTTTTCTGCTGCTAACACTCACTGTCCCTAACCCTGTTTCTTTTTGCACACACACTATATAACACTTTTTTTGCACACAGTCGGAGTTATGTGTTGTTTGTCTGCACTGTTTCGTCATTCTGCTGGAGCAGATTGAGTGAGATCAGTCTGATGGCTAGTGATGTCTGAATAATTAACAGAATATAATGGGATAACAGGCAACCAGTCAGCCCTCGATGGTTTGGGTAGGCAGCAATCACTACTTCCTTATTCATTTGAGGATGTGCTTGCCTACTGGCCCAGTTAAGTTCCTGTTCAGTTTTTTTGGGGTTTGCTGCCTGTCTTAAGGATCTCAGGTGCTCAAGGATGACCTCCAATGTTAAATGGGTGATTGTTAGCCCTTACTATAATTTTACATTGGTTTCAATTGGCTAATTCTTTCATCCAGAACAACTGTTAAAGGCTGAGCAGTTGAGAATTAATGTCATTGTTCAGAAATCCAAGACATTGCAGGGCTGGGATTTGACCTCCTGACCTTCCAATTAGTAGCCCAGAGTCCTAAGGGATGAGTGACCACTGAGTCACCACAGACTGTTAATAATAATGTCATCCATACAGACAGGTATATGTGTGTGAAGGTGGAGGAATCTGTTCATGAGCTGTTGAAGCGTGGCCAAGGCACCAAAACAAAGCAAAAGAGAGGGGGACAAACTGGGGTACACTGAAAAGTGAAAAGCAAAGCTTTCTTATGGGCAACAGGAGAAAATCTGCCAACACCTCCTTTCCAAATAAATGCAAAAGCAGGAAGATTTGTTAAACAAGAATTTATAGCAAATGTAAGAACCAAGATAACGATTTCTTAAGAAATGAGATGGAAACCTACCACGTGACTACATTTTATAAAAAGGTGAGTGTCTGAGAGCAGGACAGTGAGAAACCAGCCAGTTCTTATACAGATAAAGATCTCTGTAAAAGATCTCCTCCTGCGTACATTTCACATCATCTACTGAACTTCAACATCAATTTCCAGCAGCTTGTGGTGAGAACTTCTCTCTATTAACACATTTAACACATAACAGCACTTCTGATAATCTTTTAACAATCTTTAATGCACCTTTACAGATAGATGAACAGATTCAGATGATGAATTTGAGTGTTCATTTGTGTTTATGTTCCTCTTGTCCTCTAACAGATTTCTGATATCCATCATCTCATACACTCATCACACACTCCTCACACTCTCATCACACAGTCCTCACACACTCATCACACACTAATTTCACACTCTACCACCGTATGCCAGGATGAAACTCCTCCCTCTGGTTCTCCTGCTCTCCTCTTTCTCCTCACTCACCCTGACAGAGGTTGTTGATTCATTTAAACAATCCTGTCCTACCTTCTTCATCCGGAACCCGGAAAAACCAAGTGACATCATCATCCCCACTATCTTCAGTGGATGTCAGTATAAGAAGATTTGTCAGCGCTGGAAAAACAAATACAGGTTTGCCACCGTGTACGACACTGTGAGGAGGATCCCTGTTTACTCGGCCTACACACTTTTACATTCAGGGAAGACTAAACGTTGTGATGAATGGAAAATTGAACCTCAGGTCAGTCAGAGTGGTTAAATATTTCATTACTGATTCATTAACACATGTAACATTTAAATCCTCTACTAAACACTAGACACTGTTTGTGCAGTAAAACACAGTGGTACACAGAGAGCAGCAAGTAAATATGACAGTTAAATGTGTCTCACTGGTTTAGATGTGTTTGATTTATCATGAACAGTGTGTTGAGTGAGATGATTAATGTGTTTGTGTTTAATTCACTTCTGTTTCATTTCTCCTCCATAACAGCTGGAAGATATCGAAGAATATAAAACCTTGAAAGAGATGATTGATTCCCCGAGAGAAGCAGGAAAAATATTTAACCAGGCTGTGGACTCTGATTATAAAGACACAGAGTATACTAGAGGTCATTTGTTTCCACATCTGTTTGCTGCTGATCAGGATCAGTCAGATTCCACCTTCACTTTAACCAACATAGCACCTCAAAAAAAGGATAGCAACGAACAATGGGCCAAACTAGTTGAGGAACCGATGGTTAAAGAAATAAAAGACAGCTGCAAACCCGACCAAAATCACCTGGCATACATTGTGACCGGGGCCGTCCCAGGGGAGGGTTGGATATCCATAACAAGAAACGGAATAGTAATTGAAAAAGGAATTAACATTCCCACTCATGCTTGGAGCGCTTACCTTTGCACCCGTAAAGATGATTTTAATAAACTCATAGTGAAGACCTACTTAGCTGAGCTAGATAAATTTAATCTCAGGCACCCCGACATTAACAACCTGAATAAACGACTTACTGATCTGTATAATAAAGGGATACCTTTTAATGTGTTCCCAGGATTAGACGTCAAAGATTCCTATGTGGACCTCATAGAACCAGATGGAGTACTCATCAGAAATGAAACCTACATTTAACTTGGATTATGTCATGAATCTACACAGAATATCACATAATAGTGAAACATGTTGGTGGTAGCATCAGGTCAGTCTCTTGGTTGCCTCTGTCTCTCTCTCTTTCTCTCTCTCTCTCTCTCTCTCTCTCTCTCTCTCTCTCTCTCTCTCAATATATTACTATACAAATAAATATTGTAATGATTGCATATGTATTAACCCCTGTAACTCTTGATTTAGCTTCCACCAGAAGTCATGTAATTATGTATGCAATTTTGCATGTATGTAATTATGATGTAATGATGTCATTGAATGAAGTCATCCTGTATGCAATTGCGACACATGTGAAGGGTCATGTGATATCAAGATAGAAACACCTCTTGCTGTAAGAACCCAGAGTTTGTCAGAGAACATATGAAACATCTACATTTAATAAAGGGGATTTAAAATACAAACATCTTATCTGCTAAGTCTGGTCTCATGGGACTGTTATACTGTGGAGTGAGTTTGCTGAAAGAAGGAGGCATTCAGAAACCACACACACACACACACACCACACACACACACACACACACACACACACACACACACACACACACACACACACTCACACACGCACACACACAAATGTAATAAATAAGATGGGGCAGCTCTGGTAGCAGATGCTGTGTGTGTGAGCAGTCTGGAGTACAGGAGCTACAGCACATGTGTCAAAGTAACATCCACATGGATGGCAGGACCCAAGGTTTCCCAGCAGAACATTGCCCAAAGCATGACACTGCCTCCACCGGCTCACCTTCTTCTCATAGTGCATCCTGGTGCCATGTGTTCCCCAGGGAAGAGACGCACACACACCCGACCATCCACGTGACGTAAAAGAAGCATAATTCATCAGACCAGGCCACCTTCTTCCATTGCTCCGTGGTCCAGTTCTGATGCCCTTATCTAAACCTGATATAATCCTAATCCTGATATAAACTATCAGATAAACTACTAGAATATTTTAGAGATAATCTGTTTCATTCTTAAATGGAGAGAGAAAAACCTTCTACATTTGTCAGTCCAACAAGACATTACAGATGATGTCAACTTTCTCTTCTTTTTTTCAAAGGAAACTATGATTCTTTTATTTCTTATCATCTTGAAAACAGTGGTTTTGATATTTCGAAGTGCCCTGAACTTCAACAACTTTTGCACTCATCTGATTTGTTTGATAAAGCTTTTGATGTGGTTCGTTCTCTGCATATGATTAAAGAACACTGTAAGGCCAAGACGGACTATACAGAACCTGTACACTACACACTGAGAGGCTCTTCAGGGAACAAAATTGGAACCTACTCCTATGTTCCCATCTCTGAAGTTTTAAAAAGAATACTGTTCTCATGAAGATGTCAGGAATCAAATACTATCTGAAAATAATCCCCAAGATGAACAGTTTCTGATGGACTATCAAGATGAGCATCCAGATACTTTAAGACTTCATTTTTACGAGGATGAATTTGAAAAAGTTAACCTTTTAGGACCTAAGAGGATGAAGTTTAAGTTGTGTGCATTTTACCACACTGTTGGAAATGTAGGTGGAAAATATCAATCCCGTCGTAAGCACATTCACATATCTCTGCTGGTTCGTCATTCACATTTGAAACAGTTTGGTATGGATGTCATATTAAAATCATTGATAGATGATCTAAAACAACTTTCAACTAAAGGCTTCACTTTATGTGTCTGTGGAACAGAACACAAAGTTTATGGTGCTTTAGCGACGTTTTCTGCTGACAGTCTGTCATCCCATATGATTGGTTGCATCCACATGTGTTTTAACTTGGGTCGAATTTGTCGTTACTGTATGGCAACACATTCAGAAATTAATAAAAAAATTCCAGGAAGATAATTTTGTTCTGAGAAAGGCTGAAATCCATGAATATCATCTCCAGTGTGTCCAACATAACAAAGAAAATGTTGCTTTGTATGGTGTAAATGGCAAAAGTTCATTTGATGCGCTAGGTTATTTTGAGGTAACTAAGTCTTTGCCCCCAGACATCATGCCTGATATGTTGGAGGTAGTTTTTCCACTGACATTGAAGCATGTTATTTGTGAAGCTCACAAACAAAAGCATATAACAATAACTGAGCTAAATGAAGAGACTGCAGATATAGTCTTGGCAGCTAAATTGAAGAAAGATGATCTAGCATATCTAGAATTACTTGTACATACATTCCTTTTAGAGATGGCAGAAGTATTTGGAAATGTTCATTCATTGTCTGCCGCTTATCCAAACTACACTCGGGTCACGGGGAGCCTGTGCCTATCTCAGGCGTCATAGGGCATCAAGGCAGGATACACCCTGGACGGAGTGCCAACCCATCGCAGGGCACACACACACTCTCATTCACTCACGCAATCACACACTACGGACAATTTAGAGATGCCAATCAACCTACCATGCATGTCTTTGGACCGGAGGAGGAAACCGGAGCACCCGGAGGAAACCCCCAAGGCACGGGGAGAACATGCAGACTCCACACACACATGGCGGAGGCGGGAATCGAACCCCCCAACCCTGGAGGTGTGAGGCAAACGTACTAACCACCAAGCCACCGTGCCCCCCCATTTGGAAATGTTTTAATGCCTAAATGTCACTTTCTTCTACATTATCCCAGATTAATGTTAATGTACTTCTTGTAACTGTCGAAGATTTATAACATAACAATGACACTGAGCAATCATCACCAGTTCAAACAATGTTGGGAACTTTCACCAGTCAGTATTTTGGGTAATTCTGAGAAGGTACCTAGCAGAAGTATCTGCACACCTTTATTGTCTCTACCCATTGATCTTCAGACTGCTCTATGAGAAAGCAACAACTTCAGGGATATAGATTTTGATGGCAAAATAATTCAACGTGTCTCTCAACTGACTGCAGACAGTATCAAGTATACTGTTAGAGATGTGTTGACATTAGACCTTTTACATGTTGAAAAATTTCCTTTGTTTGCGCAGATTAAGTACATTCTTAATATTGATACCACATGGGTGCTCCTTCACCTTCATGTTGTTCCAAACCTGTATGAATCCTTTCTTTAATTAAACCCAGAATTAAATTGTGAAACATGCACTGCCTCTGTGTTTTATATTTAAAATTGGTTAATAAAATGCTTACAAATGTTTCTAAAGGAATTTAAATTTTAATGTAACCAGGACATAAAGGTACAATTTCTATCACTAGGGGTGCATAAATGTTGTTTTAGAGGTACAAACAAGTACCAGTGTTCAGCGGTACATGCCTAATATATCCCACCCACTAACAGGTGCAATGATGAGGAGATCATCAGTGTTATTCACTTCACCTCTCACTGCTCACAATAACAACTTTGAATCTACTTATAGTTTATTTATAAGACTATTATTATTCATTTATTGTCTACGGCTTATCCAATCTATTCTCGGGTCACGGGGAGCCTGTGCCTATCTCAGGCGTCATTGGGCATCAAGGCAGGATACACCCTGGACGGAGTGCCAACCCATCACAGGGCACACACACACTCTCATTCACTCACACAATACAGACAATTTAGAGATGTCAATCAACCTACAATGCATGTCTTTGGACCGGGGGAGGAAACCGGAGTACCTGGAGGAAACCCCCAAAGCATGGGGAGAACATGCAAACTCCACACACATGGCGGCGGCAGGAATCGAACCCTCAAACCTGGAGGTGTGAGGCAAACGTGCTAACCACTAAGCCACCGTGCCCCCAACTATTATTATTATTATTATTATTATTATTATTATTATTAATAATAATAATAATAATAATAATAATAATAATAATAATAATAATAATAATAATAATAATAATAATAATAATAATAATAAAGTACACACACACGCACACAGAACGCTCTCTCTGAACACAGTAATGAAATGTCTCCACCTGCTGGACAACTCAGACACTACTACTAATAATCATTCCTGTGTACAGAAAGTGTCACTGGTCAGTGTGATAAAAAGACGAGGCAAAAATATCCATCACTTTCACAGCAAACAGAAACGTTTTATTAAAGATCTGCAGGGGAATCAACAAAGAGAAGTGTACTTCAATTTTTTAACATAATATTTAGTTGAAATTCACATGAAAGCTTCGATTACAGTAATCTGTAAGGTGGCTGAGTGTGAAAGCAACCCTAAATAAAACTGATGTTGTTACAGACACGCCAGGCTCTGCACGCACCCAGTCACAGCACACTCCCTCCCCTGAGTTCTAATTAGTCTCACCTGAGCTTCATGATCACCTTCACCACCACACTATATATAGCACCACAGCTCACTCTGTCCCTGTCCAGTATCGTTACCACATACCTTAGTGTTATGATTCACGTTACGGACTCTACGGCTAACCTGTTCTCTCGTTCATTAGAGATTTCGGCCCGCATTGTTTCCCGCAGCTCGAGATTCCTCTCTGGGATTTACCTGCACGCTTGATCTGCTGATCTCCTCTCTCTCTGCTCAGATTACTCAATAAACCATATCAAGTGCATCCACGTCTCAGTCCCTGTTCTGTTCGTAACAGAATACCGGACCGAACCGACTGAGCAGCGGAGCATGAGCGCGCCGGATCCCCTCCACGAGCTGGTCGAGGCGCTCCGCCGTGCGCTCGCCAGCATGCCCGGATCCACAGCTCCGGCGAGCTCTTCCGCCTCCGCCGTGGCCTCTCCTTCACCACCGGTGATCGCGAGTCCCGTGGCCATTCCGGCGCTCTACTCTGGCAAGGCGGAGGACTGCAACGGGTTCCTGCTGCAGTGTTCGTCGGCCCTGGAGATGCAGCCGCACTCATACCCTGACGATCGTGCCAAAGTTGCGTTCATTGTCTCCCACCTCGGTGGGAAGGCTCTTCGTTGGGCCAAACCGCTCTGGACCCAGAACAACCCCATCATGTCCTCGCTGCCCCGTTTCATCGAACACTTTAAGGAGGTGTTCGGGCAACCAGAGCGGGACTTGTTGTTAGGTGAGAGACTATGCCGGCTAAAGCAAGGTTCCATGTCTGTCTCCGACTATGCCCTTCAGTTCAGGACTCTTGCCGCAGCCAGTGGATGGAATGAACAGGCGCTAATCACCACGTATCGTCAGGGTCTCGATCCCCGCGTGCGGTTGCATCTCGCTGCATACGAGGATTCCATCGGGCTGGAGAGATTCATCCAGCTCTCCATCCGATTCGCTACGCGCATGCAGCTGTGCCTGGAGGAGCACCAGGGCCAGACAGCTGCTGCCACCCTTGCCCGCCCGCCGGAGACGTTCAACGACCCAGAACCAGTCAGTGAGGCCATGCACCTGGGGCACTCGGGCATGTCGGCTGCGGAACGCCAGCAGGAGCGGCAGAGACGGCTGACCCAGAACCGGTGTTTCTACTGCGGTGGCTCGGGGCATTTCGTGGTGGAATGCCCCCTTCGCCCGGCCAGGCCGATGGTAAGTGCGCTTCTGCCTGATTTGAATGTCCTGAAACCCCTTTCAATTTTGGTCAGTCTTGCTACCTCTGGTTTTTGTGTTGCAGCCACTGCACTCCTCGACTCTGGGTCAGCAGGGAACTTCATCTCCGGAAGTCTCTGCCGTCAGCTCCACCTCCGCACCACCGCCACGCCGAAGGTTTACCAAATCCACGCGGTAACCGGGAGGTCCCTTCGGCAGGTGCGTCGGCTAGCAGGGCCCCTCCGCCTCCAGATCGGGGTCCTGCACACTGAAGAGCTCCACCTGATGGTTCTGGAGGACTCCAAAGCGGACGTGGTGCTCGGCCGCCCCTGGCTGGAACAGCACGACCCCATCCTTTCGTGGAGGACAGGAGAGGTCCTGAGGTGGGGGGAGCACTGTTTTGAGGGATGTTTTCCGGAACGACCAAGCCCAAGGTTCTCACGAGTCCACGAGGTTCAACTGCACGCTACATCAGTAGAAAGCCCTCTCGAGAACCGTTCCGTCGATATCCCCGCGTGCTACTCTCGCTTCTGGGATGTCTTCTGTCCCAGGAAAGCCTCCAAGCTGCCTCCACATCGGCCATGGGATTGTGCTATCGACCACGTCCCAGGTGAGCCAGTGCCCAGAGGGAGGATATACTCCCTCTCCCTCCCAGAAGAGAAGGCCATGGAGGAGTACATCGCGGAAGCCCTAGCCCAGGGCTACATTCGCCCATCCACGTCCCCTGCTGCCTCGAGTTTTTTTTTTGTGGCCAAGAAGGACGGCGGTCTGCGGCCCTGTATCGACTACCGAGCCCTGAATAAGATCACGGTCAAATTCAGGTACCCCCTTCCTCTCGTCCCTGCGGCGCTGGAGCGCCTCCGCGGCGCCACTGTGTTCTCAAAGTTGGACCTCCGTAGCGCCTACAACCTCATCCGGATACGGGAGGGGGACGAATGGAAGACCGCGTTTGTGACCCCTACCGGTCACTATGAGTATTTAGTGATGTCTTATGGCCTAGCCAATGCCCCTTCCGTGTTCCAGGATTTCATGCATGAGGTACTCCGGGACTTTCTGCACAAGTCTGTCTTAGTGTACATAGATGACCCCCGTCAAGCCCGCTGGGCCCTATTCTTCACCCGATTCCACTTCACCTTATCGTACCGCCCAGGATCAAAGAATATCAAGGCCGACGCCCTGTCTCGTCTTCATAGTCCAGACATCGCCACCGAGGATCCTGAACCCATTCTCCCTGAAAGGCTCTTCGCGAACCCCATCTTGTGGTCAGAGGAGACGCTCCCCGAGCCGAACACCTCCACCGATGGCCCACCAGGGTGCCCGCCAGGACTGCAGTTTGTCCCACGGTCCCGCCGCACCAACCTCATTCACTCCACGCACACGTCCCTGGGCACTGGCCACCCCGGAATCACTGGAACCCTCTCGCTCCTTCGACAAAGTTTCTGGTGGCCCCACATGGCAACAGAGGTCAAAAGGTACGTCCAGGGGTGCAGGGAGTGCGCCATGGCTAAGACCCCATGCCACCTCCCCTCCAGAAAGCTACTACCCCTGCCAGTTCCAAATCGTCCATGGTCACACCTAGGGGTAGACTTTATCACCGATCTCCCAGCCTCTGGGGGATGTACGTGTATCCTCGTCATCGTAGACTGGTTCTCCAAAGCATGCCGGCTAATTCCCCTGCCTAGACCACCCACAGCCTTGGACACGGCCGAGTGCCTCTTCAACCATGTCTTCAGGTACTACGGGCTCCCTGAAGACATAGTGTCAGACAGGGGACTACAGTTTACCTCCAGAGTCTGGAGAGCTTTCTGTAAACGTCTAGGTGTGACCATAAGTCTCTCCTTGGGCTATCATCCGCAAACCAATGGACAGACCGAGCGGAAGATCCAGGAGGTAGGCCGTTTCCTACGTACCTTTTGCCACAGCCACCAGGAATCCTGGAATCAGTTCTTGGATTGGGCTGAGTATGCCCAGAACTCCCTACGGCAGTCCACCACAGGCCTCACCCCGTTTCAGTGCGTGCTCGGCTACCAGCCCCCACTGTTCCCCTGGGATGGGGAACCGTCTGACGTCCCAGCGGTGGACTACTGGTTCTGGGAGAGCGAGAGGGTCTGGGGCGAGGCGCATCGACAGCTTCAACGGGCCGTGCGGAGACGCAGGATGACAGCGGACCTTCGACGGTCCCAAGCTCCAGATTACCAGCCGGGGCAGAAGGTCTGGCTGTCAACTCGGGACATCAAACTGCGTCTCCCCTGTAAAAAGCTAAGTCCCAGGTTCATTGGTCCCTTCCCCATAGTCTGTAAGATCAACCCCGTCACTTACCGCCTACAGCTTCCCCCCGAGTACAGAATACACCCAGTTTTCCATGTTTCTTTACTAAAACCTCACCACCCTTCTGTTTCTCCTTCCACAGGGCCTGGCGCAGCAGAGGAACCCCCCCTTCCGCTGCTCATAGACGACGGACCTGCGTATCTGGTGAAGGAAGTGTTGGACTCCCGGCGCCGTGGTGGTCGCCTGGAGTACCTGGTCGACTGGGAGGGATATGGTCCCGAGGAACGGTCTTGGATCCCCAGAGACGACATCCTGGATCCGGGCCTCCTCGCGGACTTCCATGCCAGCCACCCCGACCGGCCGGCTCCTCGGGGCAGAGGTCGACCACCATGACGTCGGGGTCCACGGTCCTCGGGAGCGGACCATGGAGGGGGGGGTAATGTTACAGACATGCCAGGCTCTGCACGCACCCAGTCACAGCGCACTCCCTCCCCTGAGTTCTAATTAGTCTCACCTGAGCTTCATGATCACCTTCACCACCACACTATATATAGCACCACAGCTCACTCTGTCCCTGTCCGGTATCGTTACCACATACCTTAGTGTTATGATTCACGTTACGGACTCTACGGCTAACCTGTTCTCTCGTTCATTAGAGATTTCTGCCCGCATTGTTTCCCGCAGCTCGAGATTCATCTCTGGGATTTACCTGCACGCTTGATCTGCTGATCTCCTCTCTCTCTACTTAGATTACTCAATAAACCATATCAAGTGCATCCACGTCTCAGTCCCTGTTCTGTTCGTAACAGATGTGATGAGTGTTTGAAGCGTGTGATGATGAGTGTGAGGAGTGTGAGGTTTGTCAGAGGTGATAAACAGATCTGAAGAAGTACACAAGAACCACATGACACATGTTAGTTAGTTTTGCACACACACTGTGTTTGTAACTTTAGACACACTAAAGTTATTTTCTTGGAAGTATCAGTTTCTTACATGTTGATTTTTTTCCTAATGAACGTCAGGATATACAGTTCATGCTGCATGTAAACAAAAACATGAATGAATCTACTGCATGTACTATTAGCATAAGTTGTGCACTTGTTCATGTAGTCGGTGTGATGAGTAAAGTGAAGTAATGTAATTTAATGTAAAGTGAATGTTGTGAATGTCATGAACGCAGACCATTGACCTGCAAGCTGCTGCTTCTTACTGCACTAAAGTCAGTTTCATATCTACTCTGGTGTTTGTGATCAGTGTTAAACAGACCTGCTCTAATTTATGAAACTGCTCAGTCTGCTAGTGCTCTGCTCCGGGATTATCCAGAGGGCTGTACTTATCTCCACAGGAGCACTTAGCAGCATCTCTTGACTTCCACAGATGCTAATTGCACAACGTTCATATTTTTGCACTATTAGAATAACGGGACGGCCCGAACTTCTAAAAACCACCTTTTACACACCCCTGCAGCCTTTTTTTTTTTGTCACACATACATTACTGGACAGTGAAATTCTTGCTTCATATATCCCATCCTTGGAGGGTTGGGGTCAGAGCACAGGGTCAGCCATGATGCAGCACCCCTGGAGCAGGCACAGATTGGGTGCCTTGCTCAAGGGCCCAATGGTAGCCGTTTGGTACTGCTGGGGCTTGAGCCCCAATCTTCCAATAAACAACCCAGATTTTTTTTTAAATTGCCTTCAGCAGCAAGAATGCCACTGACTGTTTGTAGGAAGCAATTCAGTGGCAGACCACTGATCATCAAGCTCCCCAGAGTCTGATGCAAACAATAATAATTCCTTGTTTGTGACAGGAGAAATCACAAAGTGAGCTCCTGGAGCCAGAGCGGAGGCATTAGAGTCAGCAGAGAGAAGATTCATTCACTCACTCAGAAGAGCAATCACTTGCAATGCACCATGATAAAGAAAAAAAGACCCTAGTCTTAAGATATCTTCTTTTGCCCTAATCTCAGACAATTGGACAGATAATTGACACCAACATACACAGGGTGCTTACAAAAGATAAAGAAGCTGGAATAATGTGACATAGATACCCTTTTATCGTCTTGCTGGCACACTTCGCTTCATCACATGACATCCTTAACCAATTGATTGGCATGATTTCACAAAGAGCTTTAGACACTGCTTCCACAAGGACTGTCCCTATAGCATCAGCCATGACCGATCGCATTTTCTTGAAACAGAGCTCACGAACACATCCTGTACTTGAGTCAGAATCAAAGAGGGTTTATAAAAAAGGTTTTTAGTGATTTTTCACTCATGAACTGAACACATACTGAATTGTGAAGCAGGAAATGAGATGAAATAATGGAATGATTATCTCAATTGAGTGACTCATTCAAAAACACCGGAATCGTTTGTGAACAAATTGTGTGTAATGATTGGTTGGAGTTTTTTTTGGACTGTCAAACCTTCTCAGTAGCACAAGCATGTACAATGCTTCACTTACCTGAGGTTCATTTTTCCATTCTTTGTTCCTAACCAGGTCCGAATTTTGAGGCTGAGTTTTGAGTAGATGGGAATCCTCTGCTTCATATCATACAGTGTGGCAAATGTGTATTTGTTGTTCCAGTGCTGACAAATCTGCTTATACTGGTAGCCCTTGAAAACAGTCGGGGTGATGACAAGTTTTCTCTTTGGGCTTCGGATGAAGAAGATCTTGCAATATCCCTAACAACGTCTGTCAGGGTCAGTGAGGAGAAAGTGAAGAGCAGGAGCACCAGAGCAAAAAGCTTCATCCTGACTCATGGTGAAGGAGTGTGTGATGAGGAGTGTGCGAGGTTTGTAGGTGTTGATGGAAGGGAATGAGATGCTGCGTTATGGCTGATGCTATAGAAACGCTTCTATGTGGAAGTTGTGTCTGAAGCTCTGTGTGAAATCACGGCAATTTATCGGCTCAGGTAGGTCATGTGATGAAGCGGCGTGCACCAGCAAGTCTATAAAAGGGCATCCGTGTCAAATTACTCCAGCTTCTACTTGTCTGATGGAAGTGCAAGTGGATGGCCGAGGTGTGGCTAGCGATGCAGCGTCTTACTCCCTTCTCAGGGAACCTGGTTACATACATAAGACCTGGTGTAGTACCCTTTCAAGGGAACTCAATGCTCCCTTGAAGTCCCAAGAACGTGAACTGAGCACAGCAGGTGCATTCTCTCTTGCTCCGCTAACTTGTGGGGTGGAGGGCAGAAGACCTGCAATTAGGACAACCTGCTTATAGCCGAGCTATTTCCATGGTCAGAAACGCCTCACAGGCTGCCTCAATTGGCTCTAAGGAGGCATGGAGAAGCCCCTCCAGGACCATTGAGAGGTCCCAGGAGGGAAGATGCGGTTTACAGGAAAGCCTCAGCCACCTGGCACTGCATGGAGGTGAGAGACCAGAGAACAGGCAAAACATGCACCTAAGAGAAGTGGCTCCTCCTGACGGAATCTCCCAAGGAGCACGGTGTTCTGGAGTGTTAAAAATCTGGTCTCTACCTAGGGCCAGATGTGGTGCAACAACCTGAACAGAGGGTGCAAACACAGGCTGTCCTAATGATTTTTGAAGGGCACCTCCAAAGGTCGGCCCTGAGTTTCAGGAGAAAGTGTTTCAGAACTAGAAACATAGCCCCCCATTTTCAGGCAATCTGTGTGCCATGAGAGACAGGAGCCCTCCTAAATTCCATGGGCAGGGCAGCTGTCTAGTGCTGCTCCCTAGCCTGAAAGGAGGGTGTCCATTGAAAGAGTCACACGACAAAGACATGCCCTACAAGTGGGACCCAAGGTGAGAAACCAGGGTCTGTCCAACTAATAAGGGTAGGAAGCTCATGACACTGTTGAAAATTTTCTGATAATGTACTCAATTTTGTAAATCAAAGCCAATCAACTTCAATCATTAAATCAAATCAAATTTACCTCATCTTTAAATCTTTAAATTAAAGAAAAAGTTAATGGTTAATCTGTGTCAGGGCAGGGGCGCAAACTCTGGTTTCCAGTGTGAGAGGCTAACTCTCTATCACTGAGCTACAGGACAACTTGAGATGCACTTGTGAGAGTTTTTGTTCATCATCATCATCATCACAGTCTTCCGCTTATCCGGAGCTGTGTCGCGGGGGCAGCAGTCTAAGCAGGGATGCCCAGACTCCCCTCTCCCTAGACACTTCCTCCAGCTCTTCTGGAGGGATCCCGAGGCATTCCCCGGTCAGCTGAGAGACATAGTCTCTTCAGTGTGTCCTGTATCTTCCCCGGGGTCTCTTCCCGGTGGGGCATGTTGTCCAGAGACGTCCAGGAGGCATCCAAAACAGATGCCCGAGAAATATCAACTGTCCCCTTTCGATGTGGAAGAGCAGCGGCTCTACTCCGAGGTACTCCCAGGTGACAGAGCTCCTTACCCTATCTCTAACGGAGGGCCCCGCCACCCTACAGAGGAAGCTCATTTCGGCCGCTTGTATCCGGGATCTTATCCTTTCGGTCATGACCCAGAGCTCATGACCATAGGTGAGAGTACGAACGTAGATTGACTGGTAAATCGAGAGCTTCGCCTTCCGGCTCAGCTCCTTCTTCACCGCAACAGACCGGTACATAGACCGCATTACTGCTGCCGCTGCACCGATCCGTCTGTCAATCTCACGATCCATCCTTCCCTCAGTCATAAAAAAGACGCCAAGATACATAAACTCCTCCACTTGAGGAAGGAACTCCCCTCCAACCTGGGTGCAAGGCAACTTTTTCTGGTCGAGAACCATGACCTCAGATTTGGAGGTGCTGATCCTCATCCCAGCCGCTTCACACTCAGCTGCAAAATGCCCCAGTGCACGCTATAAGTCCTGGCTTGAAGGAGCCAACACAACAACATCGTCTGCAAAAATCAACAATGAAATCCTGTGGTCCCCAAACTGGACTCCCTCCAGCCCCTGGCTGCGCCTAGAAATTCTGTCCATAAAAACAATGAATAGAACCGGGGACAAAGGACAGCCCTGCCGGAGTCCGACATGCACTGGGAACATATCTGACTTACAGCTGGCAATGCGAACCAAGCTCCTGCTCTGGTCATACAGAGACCAAACAGCCCTTATCAGCGTGCCACAGACCCCATACTCCCAAAGCACCTCCCACAGAATGCCACGAGGGACACGGTCAAATGCCTTCTCCAAGTCCACAAAACACATGTGGACTGGTTGGGCAAACTCCCACGAACCCTCGAGCACCCTGTGGAGGGTATAGAGCTGGTCCAGTGTTCCACGACTAGGACGAAAACCGCATTGTTCCTCCTGTATCCGAGGTTCCTCCCAATCACGGCCCTCCAGGTATCACTGTCGTTGCCCACATGGGCATTGAAGTCGCCCAATAAAACTATGGAGTCCCCAGTTGGAGCACCTTCCAGCACCCTTTGCAGGGTCTCTAAGAAGGTTGGGTACGACGGGAAAGTTGGGCCTACGGGAAGGTGGGCATATGTCATTCCTTTGGGCTGTGACCCAAACCTGTGAACGGTCCTTGATGTTACTTTCATAAGGATTTTGAACTACTCTTTGTCTGACCCATCACCTAGAACCCGTTTGCCTTGGGAGACCCTACTAGAAGCAGTAGGCCCCCAACAACATGGCTCCTAGGTTCATTCGGGTGCTCAAATCCCTCCACCACAGTAAGGTGGCGGTTCAAGGAGGGGAGTTTGAGATGCAGTATGTTTTAATAAAGTTCAAAGAACTAAATCCATAAGGAGAACAAAAAACATAATGGGAACAGAATTAGGGCAGTTCTCAGAAAAGTCCAAGAGAACAAAAATACTTAAGGCAAAAACTTCAGAGGAGAAAAATACACAAAATAAAATAGAGAAAAGGAATATCTAAAGTCTTGAGACAAAAACAGACAAGGAGCTAGAGGCTGGCTTCAGAACAACTAAATACCAAGCAACAAAACTGAGAGATAAGGACACTTAAATACACAGAACAGAATGAGACACATGTGAGAACAATAACACTAATTACACAGTCGAAATCAGAACAGAGGAGCTCCACGAGGACCTCTAGAGGTCATTAGTCATTAGCCATGTTTGGGGAGCTTGGAGAAGGTGGTGGAGCCAAAGGAGATCAGTAGGGTGGCACAGTGAGAACAATGACTTCATAGATATCAGGCTTAGTTTGAGTAGAAGCCTCAGCAGTTGCAGGAGAGCTATCCACGAGATCAGCCAGAAAGTTGAGTTCTGTGGCCATAAGCCTCAGAAGGTAACTGCTCAGCAAACCATGTCATCTCAGGGGCCCAAGGAAAGGCCTTTGGTAAGGCTTGAACGTATGTCCCTGCTAGATAAATAAACATGCATACTGCTAAAATACAAAATGTACGTAACCTTGATCACAGGAGGAAAGAGAGTCATAACAAGCCCTAGATCGGGCCCAACACCCGAATGTAAAATTAGAAATAGGAACAAAGATTCATATATACTATACGAACATTGTGCATCACAGAGAGAGCACAGAAAAGAGAAAGTACAACCGTAACAAGAGAAAAAGTATGTTACCTTGATAGAAGAGGTGGTATTGGGGAGTAAGAATCCCGGGGCAGGCCTGGTTCAAATACAGAAGTTGAGCTTGAGCAGGTGAGGAAAAAAGGTGCAGATCCTCGAGGGGCAGCTGTGTTTATAAAACGAGGCGGGTCGAGGACCAAGACGAAGTCGAATCAAAATGAGAATCAAACTATTCTAGTGGCTGGTAATAACTAAAACAAAAATACCTTAGCGAATGGCAGTCAGACATTAGTACAGCGAGATCTCTAGGCCTAGAGATACAAAGACTCGTGAGAGTGCATAAAGTACGGGTTTATGCTAAAATCAAGATGTTTGCAGAGCAAATAAGTTCAAACCCCTAAGCAACCCTTAAAATTAAGTAAATAAACAAGAGCAGTATCCTTCCCTAAGAGTTGAGGAAATTAATTAGTTAGTTGAATATCAGGGAACCACAATGATACTCACAAAACTAATACACAACACATAAGGAGCAGGAGCATGGGTGGTCATGGCTGAACCCCGAAGCACCGAAGGTGGCAGGGTAGGCAGCATTGGAAATGGCCCTAAGGGGGCATCCCTGAAAACCCTAACCCTCAGGCATTAGGATTCCTATCTGGCCTACATGTTGGAGATGGTTGTTTCTCGCCTGGGAGACCTGCCTCTAAGCGCTGGCCATTATTTAGTCATAGTATTCCTCTGTTAGTCATAATATAATTTATTTAAAAAAACAAAACAAAACTGTATTTCGCTCATTTGTGTGTGTATGTTTGTGTGTGTGTGTGTGTGTGTGTGTGTGTGTGTCTGTGTGTGTGTGTGTGTGTGTGTGTTTAATGATTACCTTCATTACTTCATTACTGATAATAAACCCACATTGAACTCAAATTCACTGATTCTGAGTAAATTTATTGCACGTTTCAACAGTTTTTGAATATTTTATATCAGCAGTAATGATACTTAATCACCTGATAAATGCTTATTTACAGTCCTGCATTACTAACAGTTTGATTTTAAGTTAGGGTTTTTACGTAAGCGCTAACTCTCCTGCAGGGAATTTAACAATATATACATATATTTTATATGATGTATAATTATATTTTTTAAATAATAATTAGAAATATGTCCTTATGCATAAACATATACACATTTGTTAAATAAATTTTAAACAAATATGTATTAAAATGTAAAATATATAATAAATATCTGTATAATATGTTCAATTCAATTCAATTTTATTTGTATAGCGCTTTTAACAATGAACATTGTCTCAAAGCAGCTTTACAGAACATAGGAAACAACAAACAGACAAACAGTCCTAGATGTTAGACAAAATTTTCCCAAGTGATCAAGCCTGAGGTGACTCAGGTGACTGAGGCAAGGAAAACTCCCTTAGATGCTATGAGGAAGAAACCTTGAGAGGAACCAGACTCAAAATGAAACCCATCCTCATCTGGGTGACACAGACACTATGTATAGTTTATGTCTAAATAAATAAAGTAGTTTTTTGACCTGATAAATTGTATTATTATTATTATTATTATTATTATTATTATTATTATTATAAGGATAATAATAATAGCAGTATTACAGCTGATATAATTCTATTTAGGTAGACAGATAGACAGAGGCAGAGAGAAAGGTAGAGAGAGACAGAGAGAGAGACAGAGAGAGAGAGAGCGAGAGAGAGAGAGAGAGAGAGAGAGAGAGAGAGAAAGGGTGAGAGACAGAGAGAGAGACAGAGAGAAAGAGAAAGGGTGAGAGACAGAGAAAGGGTGAGAGACAGAGAGAGAGAGAGAGAGAGAGAGAGAGAGAGAGAGAGAGAGAGAAGGAAGAATATTTTCTTACCACAAGCCGCTGAAACTTGATGTTGAAGTTCAGTAGAAGATGTGAGAGGATCGCAGGAGGAGATCTTCATTCAGAGATCTTTATCTGTCTTTTGTTCTCCTGTGACACTCTCACCTTTTTATAACACATCTGTCACACAGACTTGTGGTCATGATTTTTTGGCAGTCTGATTTCTGTAGAAGTTGTGGTTAACTCTAGAGAAGGTGAAACCACCACCCTTCCTGTTACAACTATCTTCTTTATCTTCATCTTTTCAGACTATTTTTATTATTGTGATTATTATGGTTAGAATCCTGAAAGCACCTGGAACTTCAGTACTGAACAACATCTTTTAAAGGTCTGCAGGTCATTCAGTATAGAAATCCATTTATATCACAGACATGCAGAAAACTAAGAAATCATTTTTAAAATGACATTAAAATGTTAAATGTATAATAAATCTAATTCAATACATAGTAATGCATAAACAAGTATAAAGTATATTTTTGCCCGAAACAATTTGAATTTTATTTTTATTATTATTATTTTTTTTATTATTATTATTATTATTATTATTATTATTATTATTATTATTATTATTATTATTATTATTATTATTATTATTATTATTATTATTATTGTTATGGTGGCTCAGTGGTAGGTTTCTCGCCTATCATGCGGAAGGCCCGGGTTCATACCCCAGCCACTGGATGCAGTGCTGGTCCCAAGCCCGGAAAAATGGGAGGGTTGCGTCAGGAAGGGCATCCGGCGTAAAACATTTGCCAAGTTGTTGTGCGGACCAGTTGGTCCACTGTGCCGACCCCAAACAGGGAGCAGCCGAAAGGTGTGGATGGATTATTATTATTATTATCAGTAGTAGAAGTAGTAGTACAGCTGATGTGATTATATTTAGTTAATATTTTTTATAAAACACACACACACACACACACACACACACACACACACACACACACACACACAAACAAGAATGCTCTCTCTATACACAGTAGTAAAATGTCTCCACCTGCTGGACTTTTAAACACTACTACTAATAATTCCTGTGTACTGAAAGTGTCACTGTTCAGTGTGATGAAATGACGAGGCGACAAAATCCATCACTTTCACAGCAAACAGAAAAGTTTTATTAAAAGAGAATTAACAAAGAGAAATGTAATAATGTTACAGGAGTTTGGTATCTGTCTGTCTCCTTCTAATTCTACCACACAACTCATTTCAAAAAGTCAGTGTAACTACAACAGGATTAAAAGTATGAGTCTTTCTTTAACGCATAGAAGTGTAACTTGCTGTAGGATAAGAGGAATAAAACACTTGGGGATGTGCTGTTACAGGAAAATAATCAGTATCAGTGTGTAGCATTAACTCTGTCTCATCACACCACCCCTGACCTGTCGTTGATTATTTTACTACATCACCAGCACACACGCTGTGTTTATAAAAGCTTTTTCATCCCTAAAGCATAAAGCATGTTAAAAATATTTCTGAAAGCATAGTATGAACGCATGATTCATTATAAATGTTTTTTGGAGAAGTGAGTGGATGAAACAGTTTTAGTCCAAACCAGAGAATCAGATGGAACGAGCTCGGACTGCACTTAAGTCAAACACAAATCACCAAATACTTTGAATTCTTGTTCATACAGACTGCTGAGGCGTTCGTTCAGCATATTAACACTCATGTAACTTGTTTCATAAGATTTTATGTCTGGTTCATTTTGCCGAACTAGGTAGGCTTTTGAAATTCTTGTGTCCTGATTGGAGTAACAACAGAATGCAGTCCAGTAATAAATGGGAATGTTAATGCCTGGGGTTATATTTCTATTATTTCGCCTTATTTCTATCCACTCAGTCCCTGGAACCACTCCAGTCACTATAAAAGCCGGGTTTGAACTATTTGGTTTGCACTTTTTTGTTATCTCTCCCTTCATTGGTGTCTCTACTTGTTCTGCCCATTCACCATTGCTGTGGTTTGTTTGTGGTGCAATATTGGGAAAAGTGAAGGTGGAATCTGCCTGATCCTGATTGCCAGCATATTGGTTTGGAAACACATGACCTCTAGTATATAGGTTATTCCCTCTATAGTCTCTGTCCACAGCCTGGTGAAAAAAGTTGTCTATCTCAGCATCGTTGATCACTCTCATGTCTGGACTGTTGTTCATGTTTTCCAGCTGTTCTGAAAGAAGACAAAGGAGTCAATCAGTGAAAACTCATGAATTCCTTCTTTTACTGGAGTCACAATCAAAGAGGGTTTGTGAAAAAATGTTTCCAGTGAAGTTCAACTTATTAACTGAACACACTGCAAAGCAGGAAATGAGAAAATGGACTGATTCTTTTTAAGACCTTTTTATGATGGAGTTTTTTTAAGGATAGTCAAACCTCTCTGCTTCTCAGTAGTATAAGCGTGTACAATGCTTCACTTACCTGAGGTTCATTTTTCCAGACATCATTCCGAACAAGGTTCGTATTTTGTCCCGAGAACGTGTAGGCTGAGTAGACGGGGATCCTCTGGTTCGTGTCATACAGTGTGGCAAATCTGTATTCATTGTTCCAGCGCTGACAAATCTTCTTATACTGATTGCCCCCGAAAACAGTCGGGGTGATGACATGTGTGCTGTTTGGGCTTTGGATGAAGAACTTGGAACAAGGAGACCTTTCAAAATCCTTAACAACCTTTGTAAGGGTCAGTGAGAAGAAAAAAGACAGCAGGAGCAACAGAGCAAGAAGTTTCATCCTGACACACAATGGGGGAGTGTGTGAAGAGTGTGTGAGGTTTGTAGGCAGTGATGGAGAGCAGAAATCTACCTGAAGACCTGAAAGAGAACAGAAGAACAACAACACAAATTGTATATCAGTTTCTTACTTGTTGATTTTTTTCCTCATGAATGACAGGATATACAGTTCATGCTGCATGTAAACAAAAACATGAATGAATCTACTGCATGTACTATTAGCATAAGTTGTGCACTTGTTCATGTAGTCGGTGTGATGAGTAAAGTGAAGTAATGTAATATAATGTAAAGTGAATGTTGTGAAATGTCATGAACGCAGACCGATGAGCTGCAAGGATCTCTCTTATAGGGAAACACATCAGGGTAATCGTGGACAGGTGACACGATCAGGGTGGAGAACAATGGGCAGGAAACCACACAGACATAAACAGGCTTCCAGGATTCTCCTGCCAGCGCCCTCCCCGGGCCTGGCAGGGAACTGTCCAGCTACTCCTGACAACAGTACACAACTCACAGTGGAATAAAAATCCGGCCACTTCTGCAAGCTGCTACTTCTTACTGAGGTAAAGTTAGTTACATGTAGCACGCAGCGGCCACTCCGGACCAAAAATGGTGCTATTGTCCTCATACAGGACTACCACGGCGTATGGACACCAGAGAGAACGGTGTTCATGTGTACGACCACCAGCCACTATTAAAGTTTGGAAATCTTGCACCAGCCAATGTGCATGATGAACTACGGGAAAAGCTTTGCGATCTCGGCTCTGTGTGGTAAGACTCGCGGGGGTGGCTTGTGTGTCTACATCAACACAGAATGGTGCAAGAACTCTGTGCTTGTTTCTAGTTACTGTTCATCGCTAGAGGAGTTTGTGACTGTTAGATGCAGACCATTTTATTTACCACGGGAATTCACCAACATATTCATTGTCGGCGTGTACATTATGGTTATTATCGCCGGAGATTTCATTCATGCAAATCTCAAGTCTGTTCTCCGTAAATTCCATCAGTATGTGGACTTTGCAACCAGAGGGGTGAATGCGTTGGATCTTGGTTACACAAACATTGTGTAAAAGATGTCTTCACTGACATCTTCAACATCTCCCTGAGCAGCGCCGTCGTCCCAACGTGCCAAAAGACCACCACCACCATCCCTGTGCCGAAGAAGTCTCCAGTGTCCTGTCTCAATGACTATCGTCCTGTTGCACTCACACCCATCATCATGAATTGCTTCGAGAGGCTCATCATGAGGCACATCAAGAACCTGCTGCCACCATCACTAGACCCCATGCAGTTTGCATATCATCTAAATCATTCCATGGACGATGCCATCAGCACAACCCTCCATCTGGCCCTCACACACATGGACAATAGAAACACTTATGTACGAATGCTGTTCATCGACATCAGTTCAGCATTCAACACAATCATTCCTCAGCACCTGATAGAGAAGCTGAGCCTGCTGGGCACCAACACCTCCCTCTGCTACTGGATCCTGGACTTCCTTACTGGGAGACTTCAGTCAGTCCGGATCAGGAACAGCATCTCCAGCACCACCACACTGAACACTGGAGCTCCTCAGGGCTGCTTGCTCAGTCCGCTGCTGTTCACTCTGCTGACTCATGACTGTACATCAATGCACAACTCCAACCACATCATCAAGTTCACCAATGACATGACTGTGGTGGGTCTGATCAGAAAGAACAACGAGTCAGCATACAGAGAGGAGGTGCAGAGGCTAACAGCCTAGTGTAAAGCCAACAACCTGTCTCTGAACGTAGAGAAAATGAAAGAGATAGTTGTTGACTTCAGGAGAACACAGAGTGACCATTCTCCACTGAACATCAACAGGTCCAACGTGGAGATCATCAAGAGCACCAAATTCCTTGGTGTTCGCCTGGCGGAAGACCTCACCTGGTCACTCAACACCAGCTCCATCACCAAGAAAGCCCAGCAGCGTCTCTACTTCCTGCGAAGGCTGAGGAAGGCTCATTTTCCACCTCTCATCCTGACCACTTTCTACAGAGCATCCTGAGCAGCTGCATCACTGCCTGGTTCAGGAATTGCACCGTCTTGGATCGCAAGACCCTGCAGCGGATAGTGAGGACAGCTGAGAAGATCATCGGAGTCTCTCTTCCCTCTATTACGGACATTTACTCCACACGCTGCATCTGCAAAGCCAACAACATTGTGGATGACCCCACACACACACACACACACACACATACACACACCTCACACACACTCTTCACCCTCCTGCCATCTGGAAAGAGGTACCGAAGCATTCAGACCCACACAACCAGACTGTTGAACAACTTCTTCTCTCAGGCAATCAGGTGTCTCAATAAAGAACTGAACTGAGTTGAACATGGAAAACACACACACACACACACACACACACACACACTTGATCTTGTTTACTTGTACACGTCACTTTAAATATTTGAAATATTGAATAACACTTTAACTGTGTATTTGTTTCTCTGTATAACTATTTTTCTGCTGCTAACACTCACTGTCCCTAACCCTGTTTCTTTTTGCACACACACTATATAACACTTTTTTTGCACACAGTCGGAGTTATGTGTTGTTTGTCTGCACTGTTTCGTCATTCTGCTGGAGCAGATTGAGTGAGATCAGTCTGATGGCTAGTGATGTCTGAATAATTAACAGAATATAATGGGATAACAGGCAACCAGTCAGCCCTTGATGGTTTGGGTAGGCAGCAATCACTACTTCCTTATTCATTTGAGGATGTGCTTGCCTACTGGCCCAGTTAAGTTCCTGTTCAGTTTTTTTTTGGGTTTGCTGCCTGTCTTAAGGATCTCAGATGCTCAAGGATGACCTCCAGTGTTAAATAGGTGATTGTTAGTGTCGGAACTCAGAGCCCCCTCTGAGTGGACATATCGCAGGATGAATGTTGAGTTGTATCAATTTCCCCTTAACTTTCAATTAACTCAGTAAACTTATCAAAATGAAATTCAGTAAACTACCAAACTTAGCCAAAATAACGAGCGGTCAATATCAGCCGATGGGGACAAGCAAATTCTTTATTCAGTAAGACACACCTGTCAGATGTACATTACTGAAGAGAGCAGCTGGTCTGAAGACCTTTGAAAAATTCCCTACTATTTATACATCCAATTCAATTTTAACATTTCATCCCCTTCAATCGAGCCCCTCCTTACCTAATTTGCATACAGACTTATCTGTGACCTTTTATGGCTATCTCTTCAGCTCTTCAGAACGTCTCGACCTCTTTCCTAGAACCTTTGTTTTTTCTTTTTCTTATTTTGATTCTTTGAACATGATGTTCTCTTCACCTCCTTGTGACTTCTGACATAGTATTGACCTTGAACACGATGTTCTAGATGTTTGCAAGTTTGGGTAACTGCACATTGCAAAGTCAGCATTATGACACCTAGCTCAGCGCAAAGCAAGTGTTGTGTTTACATGTCCCTGTAACCACACTGTTTAGTCTATTTCCTCTTTTGTCTAGTTTTTATTTTTGTTTTTCTTCACTCTTGGTGCACATCTTGGGCTCTAAGCCTTTAAGCATTTCATAACCTGCATTTTAAGATTATATAGTCTGCGTTTTAAGATTAATTAGTCACAGGATATGCACCTTGCTCATCCAATTTCCCATTAGCTCAATCGTTCAGTCAGCCAACCCAATGATCCCATTGGGTAGGCCGACCGACCAACCTGCAATCTCCAATGCTTCTAATAGATCTCTTTTCCCTCTTTCCAACCTCAGTGTGGTTATTACACTAGCATGCCAATACTTCTATAGTTATGCTTAATTATCATATTTTCGCCTTAAGCAAAGCCTGCTCTTAAGTTATAGTTGAATACTGTAAGGATATAGTTGAATACTGTAAGATTAATATACTTGAATACTGTAAGAATATACTATTTTAAGCAGAGCATTGTTATGTTAAAAGTAAGCATAAAATTAACCTTAAAATTTCTCCGACATTAGCCCTTACTATAATTTTACATTGGTTTCATTTGGCTAATTCTTTCATCCAGAACAACTGTTAAAGGCTGAGCAGTTAAGAATTAATGTCATTGTTCAGAAATCCAACAAATTGCAGGGCTGGGATTTGACCTCATGACCTTCCAATTAGTAGCATAGAGTTCTAAGGGCTGAGTGACCACTGAGTCACCACAGACTGTTAATAATAATGTCATCCATACATACAGGTATATGTGTGTGAAGTTGGAGGAATCTGTTGCTGTATCTCTGTAAAAGATCTCCTCCTGTGTGCATTTCACATCATCTACTGAACTTCAACATCAATTTCCAGCAGCTTGGGGTGAGAAAACTTCTCTCTCTATTAACACATTTAACACATAACAGCACTTCTGATAATCTAACCTTCTAACCTAATCTAAACTTCTTTAATCCACCATTACAGAGAGACAAACAGGATCAGATGATGAACTTGATTGTTCATTTGTGTTCATGTTTCTCTTGTCCTCTAATAGATTTCTGATATCCATCATCTCATACACTCATCACACTGTCATCACACTCTCATCACACACTCCTCACACTCTCATCACACACTAATTTCACACTCCTCCACTGTATGGCAGGATGAAGCTCCTCCCTCTGGTTCTCCTGCTCTCCTCTTTCTCCTCACTCACCCTGACAGAGGTTGTTAATTCATTTAAACAATCCTGCCATCCAGTCAATCTTTCATACAGAGATCTTTACCTATAGAAGAACTGGCTGGTCTCTCACTCTCCTGTCTCAGATACTCGCCTTTTTATAACACTGCTGTCACGTACACTTGTTGCTTGTTACGTGTTGCCGTGGGGTTGAAGATGAAACTAACACCTTATATAGACGTCATCACTGCCCAGTCTCTCAGCCAACCAAGTGCATGCATTTACACCTATACACACATTGCATCTGCATAGTCAGCATGGTGGACGACGCCTATGCATTCGTCACCCCTTCCAACAATTCTTGCAGCGGATAGTGAGGACAGCTGAGAAGATCATCGGAGTCTCTCTTCCCTCTATTACGGACATTTACTCCACACGCTGCATCTGCAAAGCCAACAACATTGTGGATGACCCCACACACACACACACACACACACACACACACACAAACACACCCCTCACACACACTCTTCACCCTCCTGCCATCTGGAAAGAGGTACCGAAGCATTCAGACCCACACAACCAGACTGTTGAACAGCTTCTTCTCTCAGACAATCAGGTGTCTCAATAAAGAACTGAACTGAGTTGAACATGGACACACACACACACACACACACACACACACACACTTGATCTTGTTTACTTGTACACGTCACTTTAAATATTTGAAATATTGAATAACACTTTAACTGTGTATCTGTTTCTCTGTATAACTATTTTTCTGCTGCTAACACTCACTGTCCCTAACCCTGTTTCTTTTTGCACACACACTATATAACACTTTTTTTGCACACAGTCGGAGTTATGTGTTGTTTGTCTGCACTGTTTCGTCATTCTGCTGGAGCAGATTGAGTGAGATCAGTCTGATGGCTAGTGATGTCTGAATAATTAACAGAATATAATGGGATAACAGGCAACCAGTCAGCCCTTGATGGTTTGGGTAGGCAGCAATCACTACTTCCTTATTCATTTGAGGATGTGCTTGCCTACTGGCCCAGTTAAGTTCCTGTTCAGTTTTTTTTTGGGTTTGCTGCCTGTCTTAAGGATCTCAGATGCTCAAGGATGACCTCCAGTGTTAAATGGGTGATTGTTAGCCCTTACTATAATTTTACATTGGTTTCATTTGGCTAATTCTTTCATCCAAAACAACTGTTAAAGGCTGAGCAGTTGAGAATTAATGTCATTGTTCAGAAATCCAAGAAATTGTGTTGGGATTTGACCTCATGATCTTTCAATCAGTAGCCCAGAGTCGTAATGGCTGAGCTTCCACTGAGTCACCACAGACTGTTAATAATAATGTCATCCATACAGACAGGTGTATGTGTGTGAAGGTGGAGGAATCTGTTCATGAGCTGTTGAAGCGTGGCCAAGGCACCAAAACAAAGCAAAAGAGAGGGGGACAAACTGGGGTACACTGAAAAGTGAAAAGCAGAGCTTTCTTATGGGCAACAGGAGAAAATCTGCCAACACCTCCTTTCCAAATAAATGCAAAAGCAGGAAGATTTGTATTGGATGAGTGTCAAAAACATGAACATTAATTGTGTGTTCCTGGGAAGGGTGTGTTCCTGGGACTGGTTTTCAGAGAGTTCTTGGGAAAGGTTTCACATTTATGTAGTGAGCTGTATAAGCAACTTAATGAAAGAGAGTGAACAAAACTTGATTACACAAGAATTTATAGCACATGTAATAACCAAGATTTCTTAAGAAATGAGATAGAAACCTACCACGTGACAGCAGTGTTATAAAAAGGTGAGTGTCTGAGAGCAGGACAGTGAGAAACCAGCCAGTTCTTATACAGATAAAGTTCTCTGTAAAAGATCTCCTCCTGCGTACATTTCACATCATCTACTGAACTTCAACATCAATTTCCAGCAGCTTGTGGTGAGAACTTCTCTCTCTTTTAACACATTTAACACATAACAGCACTTCTGATAATCTTTTAACAATCTTTAATCCACCTTTACAGATAGATGAACAGATTCAGATGATGAATTTGAGTGTTCATTTGTGTTTATGTTCCTCTTGTCCTCTAACAGATTTCTGATATCTCTCATCACACACTCCTCACACTCTCATCACACACTAATTTCACACTCCTCCACCGTATGCCAGGATGAAGCTCCTCGCTCTGGTTCTCCTGCTCTCCTCTTTCTCCTCACTCACCCTGACAGAGGTTATTAATTCATTTAAACAATCCTGTCCTAACTTCTTCATCCGGAACCCGAAAAAACCAAGCGACATCATCATCCCCACTATCTTCAGTGGACATCAGTATAAGACGATTTGTCAGCGCTGGAAAAACAAATACAGGTTTGCCACCGTGTACGACACTGTGAGGAGGATCCCTGTTTACTCGGCCTACACACTTTTACAGGCAGGGAAGACTGAACGTTGTGATGAATGGAAAATTGAACCTCAGGTCAGTCAGAGTGGTTAAATATTTCATTACTGATTCATTAACACATGTAACATTTAAATCCTCTACTAAACACTAGACACTGTTTGTGCAGTAAAACACAGTGGTACACAGAGAGCAGCAAGTAAATATGACAGTTAAATGTGTCTCACTGGTTTAGATGTGTTTGATTTATCATGAACAGTGTGTTGAGTGAGATGATTAATGTGTTTGTGTTTAATTCACTTCTGTTTTATTTCTCCTCCATAACAGCTGGAAGATATCACTAAGAAAAAAGAGATGATTGATTCCCCGAGTGAAGCAGGAAAAATAATTAACCAGGCTGTGGACTCTGATTATAAAGACACAGGGTATACTAGAGGTCATTTGTTTCCACATCAGTTTGCTGCTGATCAGGATCAGTCAGATTCCACCTTCACGTTAACCAACATAGCACCGCAAACAAAGAATAGCAATGAAAAATGGGCCGAACTAGTTGAGGAACCAATGCTTAAAGAAATAAAACAGAGCTGCAAACTCGACCAAAATCACCTGGCATACATTGTGACCGGGGTCGTCCCAGGGGAGAACTGGGTAACCATAAAAAGAGACGGAAAAGAATATAAGGAAGGAATTAACATTCCCACTCATGCTTGGAGCGCTTACTGTTGCACCAGTAAAAAAGATTTAAAGAAACTCATATTGAAGACCTACTTAGCTGAGCTAGATAAATTTGATCTCAGGCGCCCCGACATTAACAACCTGAATAAACGACTTACTGGTCTGTATGATGAAGAGATACCTTTTAATGTATTCCCAGGATTAGACGTCAAAGATTCCTATGTGGACCTCATAGAACCAGTTGGAGTACTATCAGACTTATAACCTGTCTTATGTCATGAATCTACACAAAATATCACATAATAGCAAAACAGGGTGGTGGTAGCATCAGGTCAGTCTCTTGGTTACCTCTCTCTCTCTCTCTCTCTCTCTCTCTCTCTCTCTCTCTCTCAATATATTACTATACAAATAAATATTGTAATGATTGCATATGTATTAACCCCTGTAACCCTTGATTTAGCTTCTACCAGAAGTCATGTAATTATGTATGTAATTTTGCATGTATGTAATTATGATGTAATGATGTCATTGAATGAAGTCATCCTGTATGCAATTGTGACACATGTGAAGTGTCATGTGATATCAAGATAGAAACACCTCTTGCTGTAAGAACACAGAGTTTGTCAGAGAACATATGAAACATCTACATTTAATAAAGGGGATTTAAAATACAAACATCTTATCTGCTAAGTCTGGTCTCATTGGACTCTTTGTCCAGTAGGGGGAGCTAGTGAACTGTTATACTGTGGAATGAGTTTGCTGAAAGAAGGAGGCATCCAGAAACCACACACACACACACACACACACGCACACACACACACAGAAATGTAATAAATAAGATGGGGCAGCTCTGGTAGCAGATGCTGTGTGTGTGAGCAGTCTGGAGTACAGGAGCTAATTGGAGCAGCCCGGGGAAGGATCAGGTGTTGAACAGAACACTACAGAAAATAAGCAGTGAACAGCTGTGTGTGTGTGTGTGTGTGTGTGTGTGTGTGTGTGTGTGTGTGTGTGTGTGTGTATAAAACTACATCACTATTCTGACTAACCCACAGCCATCAGCAAGCTGGAAATCTGTAGCAGTTTATACACAGGGCAAGAGCAATGTAAGATAAATGTAGCACACACACATGCACACACACACACAGACCATTTTTATGTTGAAAATGCTGCTTTCACCCCTGTGACTTTAGCAGAATACTTTTCACTTAATGTGAAATAATTTTTCAATTAAAAATGCATATATAAATCAACAAACAAATAAGCAAAAAAAAAAGAAAGAAAAGAAAAATGCAAAAATGAGTCATGAAAGTAAAATATGACACAGTGGGTTGAATTTTGGGACACAGTGTGTCTCAGAGGAACACGTTTAACAGAATTTCCCATCGCTAATTAAAAATGAGTAATAATCAGATAAACCTAAGATAAACCTTTATTCGTCCCACAGTGGGGAAATGTTTCCCAAAGTGGCTAACCGTAATAACAGTGATGGAAAAATACATCTTTCAGCTGCTAAAATTAGCCATTTACAACTACAGCAAGAGCTCTGTTTGGGAATAAAAATCACAGACACTGAGAAACATACGAGATCCACTCTGATATTTATTGATCTGGATAAAGAGGCAAGCTTTATCTTCCACTGATGCGCTATTCCCCACATTTGCTGATCGATATGTGCACGATTGTAAGCTCAGTGTTTACGGAGAGTTATCTCTGTACAGCATCCTCATGCAGTTAAACCTCAGTTGAGAGAATTTCATCATCAGCTGATGAGCTAAACGATGTTAAATGGGGCAATACAGCTTTATTGAATGCTAAAATATATTTTCATGCTAAAATATTAGCAGAGAATTAGCCCACTTAGTTGCACATTTGGATTTTCATCTTTTTAAAATGTATGCCACTTATTTATTTCTGTACACTTTGCTCATTTACAATGGAAAAACTAAACCGTCAATATGTGGAATTTGCCACTTTAACCAGTACCAGACTTTGCTCCTGCTGCGTTCGCATTGTTTAGGCAATTAAGGTGCAGAAATAAAATACAAAACAAATAAATAAATAAACGACTGAATGAAGAAATGAATGGAACACAAACGAACAACTAAATAATAATCACCCATAACCTAAAAAATTTTACACTGCTTTCTTATGATGAGAGACAAGCCACATTAATGCATTTTACAGGACATTATTGGTAAAAAGCCTTTATTAACCACCCACCTCCACTGAAATCTGAATTTTTTTGAAGGATCATAGTTCATGCTTCTCCACATCCATCACACCATGACTGATTAGCCGTAATTTCTGATCCAAGTCTTATTCTAATTCCCATGTGTCACCATCGCTCAAAAATCAATTAAACAAAGTTCAGTTTCCTTTCTGAAAACTTGTAGCGAGATTGGATATGACAGCGGTGTATAATCTGCTGTGTGGAAATGAGATTCATGAAAAGTACGGAAAGTTCACAGGCGGTTCTGACAGATGTTGGATCAGTATGCGGT